>OY101449.1:76025351-76560351 GCA_956483635.1 Panzeria rudis
TTGTCAAGAATTTTTGGACATTTAGTTATTAAAACAGTTTTATTTATATATATATATATATATATATATATATATATATATATATATATATATATATATATATATATATATATATATATATATATATATATATATATATATATATATATATATATATATATATATATATATATATATATATATATATATATATATATATATATATATAATATATATATATATATATATATATATATATATATATATATATATATATATATATATATATATATATATATATATATATATATATATATTTATATATATATATATATATATATATATATATATATATATATATATATATATATATATATATATATATATATATATATATATATATTTATATATATATATATATATATATATATATATATATATATATATATATATATATATATATATATATATATATATATATATATATATATATATATATATATATATATATATATATATATATATATATATATATATATATATATATATATATATATATATATATATATATATATATATATATATATATATATATATATATATTTATATATATATATATATATATATATATATATATATATATATATATATATATATATATATATATATATATATATATATATATATATATACCGCCAGATTAATAGACTAGCACACAAACAACGAACCTTCCAGCGCACCCATTTATGGAGCACAAACTAAGCATTAATTTATTGTTACGATCATAATTGTAATAAAAGTACTGTTTCTATGTTCACTCTGTAGTAGGGTTCTTCGCTTTATTGATCCCGCTGATTAAATAAACGGGTTTCTTTTAATTGCATTGTTAAATCAACTAACAAAGTATCAGATAACTGATTTTTCCGTTAATTTGCATCAAAAACCGTACATTTTATAGAAAATCAATTTAGCGGAAACTACTGTATTATATTTTGGATTTTTTGTGTGCAGTTTTTTCACGTGAAAATCAGTTTTTTATTCTAAATTTGCAGTTAAAAAAAAAAAAAGTTATGGCAACGCTGTGTACAGTGCAAAACAATGAACTGTTTAAAAAATAAACAATAACAAATGAAAAATATGATTTTTGTCCACAAAAATAGAAATGGTTTTTAAAAGTCTGTGTATAAGATAAGAGTTTTGAAGCTTTTCAAAAATATGGTTGAAGTCTACTGATGATTTGGTAAAGCACCAATGAAATGCATATAGACATTTCTTAACACCCAACAAATAAATCTCTATTTGAAAACTAAGAAAATTATCTATTTTACTACGGTTTTATTAACTCGCTTTTGAGTGTTTCTGTTCGGGTGGAATTTTGTAATGAATTTTAAAATAACTTCCTGATGTTAAAACTTTTCATACTAACATTGCTATGACTGATCCGCTAAGAAAATTATGCTGTTGCTTTAATGAAATGTATAATTTTGTTGATTTTTGTCTCAGTATTTATACCATTAAACGGAATATCATTTTATAGTTAAATAATTAAATTTTTATATATGACTACTTATTTGTATTATTATATGTATAGTCTGTAAGGATTGATTCGATAGACTAAATTAGATTAAATAAAAAAATAACAAATGGGTAAATATCCTTTTTTTAAAGTAATTATATTATTTTTCATATTTTTTAATATTCATTGGTACTCTGAGGACAAGTACAGCAAAAAAATCCCTAATTTCCAGTTTTTTTTTTGGACCAGCATTTAGGGAATGACCCCTACTCATGCAATGCATTGTGCCGGAACTAGGAAAATTGGTTATGGGAAGGAGATAGAGGGAGTAGTGTTTGTCAACATTCGATTTGAACTTTCCCATATTGAAAGTGGCAGGAAAGACCTCCGCAGGGAGTTTATTCCACATACGAACTGTTCGGCTAAAGAACGAATTTTCTCTGTAATGCGTAGTTTGCTTAAGTGGCGTATCTACCACAAATAGATGTGCTCTTACTGAAGAACGTGTTGTTCGCAAAAAGAAGCGTGTTTCGGGAACAAGTTCCCTGATCTCATCAGAACAAAATCCATTATAGTAGCGATAAAACAGTGAAACACAACCCACATTGCGTCGATGCTCCAGCGAGTCAATAGAGTTGACTATCCTACTGTCACCTAGTAACTAGAGTAACTTCAAAATAGACTTTGAAGCGCCGGCCCATACATGAGACTTGTATTCAATTTTTGGACGGATATAGGTGGTGTAAATGCTAAGGAGATCAGATGGAGTGAAGTATCTCTTACACCGTCTCAAGAAAACGATGCATTTGAATGCTTCTTTTGAGACCTGAAAAATATGGTCAGTCCATCAAACGTCGCACTGTATTTTCATGCCAAGAACATCAAGAACTTCTGATTCCCCAACATTAACACCATCCATAATTACAGATGGAACAGCAAGTTCGCTCGTACGCCTGTGCGTAAGCATACAGCATTGGGTCTTACGAGCATTAAAATCGACCTTATTCATACGATCGTCATTAAGTGTATAATTCATGTTTTGCCGCATGGCCCCAAACCTCCGACTTGCTTGGCCTATTCCTGAATGCATATGAATGGCAGATGCTGCTGTCATCTGCAAAAGAGTAAATAGGATTCGAAGTTTGACAGAGAAGGTCATTAAGAAAAATAAGAAATAGGGTAGGTGCAAGAACAGAGTCTTGCGGTACCCCTGAATTAATCTTGAACTCGTTTGATGAGACCCCATCTATAACAACTCTTATAGTGCGATCCCTGAGAAAGCTCGATATAAATCGGGAGAAGACATCATCAACACCAAAAGCCACAAGTTTTGACAAGAGTGCCCCATGCCACATTCTATCAAACGCCTCGGAAATATCTAGAGCTACCACTTTACTTTCGCCGAAGTGGTGTATGGAGTGGCACCAACTTTCCGAGAGGAATGCCAGTAAGTCCCGTAGAGCGTCCCCTATGAAAGCCATACACAGAAAGAAAAACGCCGTACTAAATTCAAATATTTTCTACTTACTTTGCGTAAGACTAATTTAAGTACGAATAACACTAAAATGTACTTAAGTCAAGACGAAAACGGGATAATCACGTAAAAAATCTTGAATCAATAACAAAATACTTAAATTGTGTACAAAATTCTTATTTTAAGTACTACTATTAGTATAAACTTTTTACACACTCGTAGTGTGTTGGTATTTGTTTGCTTGTTGATAGCTTCAGTCGCATGTTGTGCTTATGTTGTTGTCTTGTTGTTGGTGCACGAACAAACAGAAGTTCGTGCACTGCCGGCTAATAGCCTACAAACGTCGTATTACATGCTGCTGGTTTATACTGGATTTTAGTTGTCGTTCTTTCTATACCGAGTTAGCTGAGTTGTCTAAGGCGTTGGTTTACAAAACATGATGAGTTAAGTTCAATACCAGGAATGAACAAAAATAAATTTAAATTAAAACAAGTAAGTAAAAATATTAAATTTATATAAGTAGTAAAAATAAAAATTCTCAAGTCTGTTCCAGGATTATTAAATAAGTAAAAGTTAGCCTGATTCGGGCTTGATTCAAGCACGCGCGGGATTGATTAAAGTACGCAGTTTAGGATTTATTCAAGTACGCGGCGTATTGATTCAAGTATACAGCGGGCTTGAATCTACATCAGCTACTTGTCGGCTATGCCCGAGTAATGAAAATAAACAACAACAAGAGCAGAACAGTGATTTGTGGCCATCATCAAGCAAACAAACACCAACACAGTACGAGTACGACTGTGTATAAAGTTTATAAATATACTGGTACTTAAATAAGATTTTTTTTACATGAATAAAGGCTAGTCAGGCTAAAATTAAGTATTTTGCATTTGAATATTCCGACTTGAAACAATCTTTCTGTACTTGATTTCTGAAAAACCGGGATTACCGTACTTTTGACACCGCTTGGGATTAATGTAAGTACCGATGGACTGATTTTTCTTTTGAGTGTACTGACGGTCGTTGAGTAAACTGTAGGACTCCAAATACTTCACAAGATGGAAGTTCACCATACTTTCCATCACTTTCGAAAGGGCAGAACAAATTGCTATTGGGCGGTAATTTTCAGGGTTAGTAGCCGCTCCCTTTTTCGGGTACGCGTTTTAATAGTAACGTGATATACCTAATTTTTTGGGAGTAAATATCTTTTTTCGAATGTTTTTTAACAATTTACTAATCTGTACAAAAATATCTTTCATTTGAGTATAATAATGCAGGTGCTTTTAGCATTCAACTCTGGTGATGTGTTTGGTGTATTTAGTGTCTAATTTTGTGTTTTTTCTTATTTCCGGACATTTTAAATATATTCAAAATTTTTTTCATAAAAATGTGTTTATTGTACTATTATGTATGTGCTTGGTACAAAAATATTTTAAAATTTTAATCAAATGTAAGATTTATAAGGATAAAACTGAAAATAGTTAACCTTCCCTATCCTTGTAGTTTCACCAAAATATCCTGGAACGTATATCAACAAAATTATAATTAAACGAAAGATAATTTTGTACAGATTAATAATGAAGAAAGTCATGGAATTTTAAAGTACAGTTTGGAATAATTAGGCGAATAAACAAAAAAGAGATTGAATGACTAAAAAAATGATCGCGGTTTTTATTTGTTAGTCATTCAATCTCTTTTTTGCTTCTTCGCCTAATTTTTCCAAACTGGTTTTTAAAATTCAATAAGACTTTTTTGATTATTAGTCTACACAAAATTATCTTTCTTTCTTTTAAAAACTGGGGTAGACCAAAAAAAATTTAAGGTAGTTTTCAAAATGTTATGTCCCATATATGTTTTATCAATTATAGTTTTCGCATCACCAAACCAAAGTGTCCATTTTGTTCCCCTGTGTTATTTATTTCAAGTTATGTTTTTGTTCCATAAATGAGTTAGTTGTCTTTTTATTTTGGTATGTGATGGAAATCGATTGATTTCAAATCGCACGGTTTGAAAAACAAATTCTACTGAAGGATAATCTATTGATGCTTTTTTATTGTTTTCCAGCCTTAGAATAGTGTATTCGAACTTGGATTCGATTATACATACTGTATCGTGCGATTTACAGAATACATGTTTGGTGATATAGCGCGATTTGAAATCGATCGATTTCCATCACATACTAGATTATCACTGAAATGTGGAATAAAAATATTTATTTTATATAAATCACATATATTTACTCAACGAATATATTCAAGGAATATTTCAAAATGTAACTTTTGCCGAAAAACGTAAATTTTTTTAAAGAAAAGTGTAACTTTTTTTTATTCTTCCTGTGGCACTGGTGCACTCTAAAACACTTTTGTTGAAAATTAGGTCGATAATAGTCGGCAACACTTTACAGATTATTACCGACTTAAAATTACACACGCATTATTTTTGAACAAAATGTTTTTACTAAAAGAAGCGATTGGCTGCGTGCATGTTCGAACTGCGACTTCCTGACTGATAGTCTGATGTATCTACCATTCATCCATAGCCGTATTATACTTTATGTTACATTTTTTCCACTAGGACTAAGGATGTTTAATTTGAAAGGTTTTTTCTTTAATAAAAACTACAAAATCGATGTAATTTCAGACAAGGAGAAGTTTTCAACACAAATTTAGACAATATATGATCGTAAATTTTAAGTAATGTTTTAGAGTGTATGTACTTTTGACAACTTTCGCATGAAATGATGAACAGAATACCATGCTATAGACATAAATAAATAAATAAATACTAACTGCATTTACAGCGTATAATTCCCCAAAATAGGTTTTGTATTTTCTTTGCTTGAATGAAAAAATCACAACAAAATTTTCTATTTCATGGTTGCTTCTCTTCAAGAGCATTTCTTGGATGTTGGATGGCGCTGAAAATGACTGGCCATTTTAGATCTTAGTTTTTGTTGTTCCTTTCTTAATTCTTGCTTAGTGTTTTATGGTTTGAAAATCTTGTTGCTTTCTTTTTTTAAGATTTTTTTTATTAGTCTTTTCCAATGTTGTAGTTTTTCGTTACACATACATACTTCAAACAGTTTAATTTAGAGGGCTCACAAAGCCTAAGTTTTTTCCTTTCGGTGTTGTTTTTATTAAAGTTTTGGCTTTTAACTTTGGCATTTTGATGGTGAGTTTCTTTGTTGTTGCTACCTTTTTTTGTAGTCGCGTATATACATATGTACGTTAGGGATATAACTTTTTTTACTAAAAATTTCCTAGGCACTACGCTATCGCGAATATTGTACTGATAATCAAAACCGATGTCTTAGGTCAGTTTGAAGGAAAACCTTCCGCACCGAATGCGATTTCTAAAACCTTCCAAAATTTAATTTATTTTTAACAATTTTAAAACAAGATAACAATGTTAATAAAAGAAAAGTACAAACTAAGTGTTATAAAAAATATATTTTAGGTTTAGTTTAATTAAAATATGAAAAATTTAAATAGTGCCATTAAAAAACATCCTAATTCCAAACTTCATCGCATTTGGTGCGGAACCTTTTTTGACAATCGTGAAAAAGTAAAAACGCAATTATTCATACTTTTCCATGGAATATTCAGCCTTGCCAGGCACATTTTCATATTTGAAAAAAAAGCCAAAAGTTATGTCCCTAATGTATGTGCATACATATACATAAGACTATATACAGGGCTGGGCAAAATAAATGCCTTGCTGTAATTGAAATCTAAATTACAAAATACATTTTCGCATGTATTTAAAATGCAAAATACTAAATACTTTCAGGACAAGTTATCAAAATCCAAATTACAGTATTTTAATCATATGTACTTAAAATACAAAATGTAGGCGCACGGTACACAGTGGTTCCAATTGAAAAAAGGTTAATAAATCTGTATCTTTGAAACGTGTGATCCGATTACAAAACGATGTATGTAAAAATCATACAGGAGGACCTAAGCTTTAAAATGAAATTCGGACCACCCTGTTGAAACATACTTTGAGCTACAGGATGTCAAAGTTGCCTACCTAGGGCCATCGACCAACCAGACGCGACACGAACAGCAAAATATTGCCTATTCACTCTTGACAGACTGGCGTTCAAAAGAGAAATAAGAAAGTATTGGTGTTGAGTTTTGTTTTGTTTTTCGCATACATACGTAATATTTGCAACACTTTTATTTGGATAAAATGAAACAAGAACATATAATTGTTGTCTCTTTATCAAACGGCTGCCCTCAAAAAATGATTTGGACAATTTTTAACTGTCACAATTGTCGTGTCTGGTTGGTCGGTGCTAGGGCATTCTTGGGTACCGCTGTGGCTGAATGGTAGCGATGCTATCCCCTCAGTCCGGAATTCGTGGGTTCGATTCCTACCATAGATCCTGGGTGTTTTCCGCAGACAAGCTAAATCGCTTTGCGGCTTATGTTTGTTATATAAAAAAAATTTCGGAATTTTTCTACCCTCGTAGTGTAGGGGATAGTGTGCTAGACTATTTCACATTTTTTCATAGCAAAGCTCAAACACAAAAAATTACATACCTTAAGCGCCACTATGAACATACAAAACTTACGGAACTAATATTAATCCCAGAAGTATGCAAAACTATTTTTTAATGTCTCTTTGGTTTGTATATCTTCAAAATACTATTTCACTTTTTTATTGTAGAGTAGAATTAAAAACGCAAATTTTATAATTTTTTGTTTTCTAGAGAAGCTAAACATAATTTCGTTTTCACTTTCGTACCAGCGTTGTTTCTGTGACAATGCTGATTAAACTGTAAATTTTTTATGAATTTTTAATAAAAAAAAAATACGTGATTTTCTTCACGGCGGAATTCCAATATTTTTGTCATACGTATGAGTAATATGACGGTAACATTGTATTACTCATACTTACATATGACAATTTTGCCGTAAAGTATAAGAAATCCGCATTTTCTTAACGTATTTTTCTTAAAATAAAAATTCATAAAAAAATGCCTTTATCTGTTTATAAATAAACTTTACACCGAGTAAGTCAATTAAAATCGGATAATATTTGTAAAAGTTTGAGTTTGTGTTTCAACAGGATGATCCAAATTTCAACACTCTTAAAGCTTAAGTCCTCATCTATGCTTTTTACGTACATCCTTTTAAAATAGGATCGCAAGTTTCAAAAATACAGATTTATTACCCTTTTCTCGAATTGGAGCCACTGTCCGATAGTGCCCCAGGCCAAATTCAGGCCATACAGTGTGCATATTACACGAAACCATTCGAGCTGCATTTAGTCCCTCAACACTAGAAAAAAATTGACTAACATTTTGGAAAATTTACTAAATTTTAGTTCAAAAAAGTTGTCGTATGCCGCCAAAGCCGTTTTTACAGGCTTTTAGTTTCACAGGATTTTAGTTTACTTGAGCCGAGTGAAATATTTACTAGTTCATTAATGAACTAGTTCATTGTAAAACGAACATACATTAAACCTTTTTCAGCTTTTCTGCAGCAACAGCCAGTGTCTTGGCAGGAATCGAACCTGCGACCCCCGGCTAATAGTCTAGCACACTATCCACTACACTACGGCGGTACCCGGTAATTATATTTTTGTGTATAATTAATTTATTGAGCCCAAGGTCAGGATTTACAAAATAACAAAACAATACTTTATTTACCCAAAATTTTGCTTTCTCTATGGATAGCTTCTTCAAGATAATTAAATAATATAGAGGATTTTGCATTCTGACAGATACGTTTAAAATGTTTTTGCTTTTATAGACATGACGGTAACATTTACATCCACATAAGTTAAGCAATTTGTTAAAAAAAAACAAATTCAGAACTTTCTAAATCAAATTCAGTATTTTACAAATCAAATTCAGCATTTTTCAAACCAAATTCGACATTTTAAAAAGCAAAACCAGCCTTTTTTAAACCAAATTTATTTAAAAAAGCCTGGGTCAATTGAAATCGATATCGAATGTCATAATTTGCCCCCTGATTTTGATTTTTAAAATTTCGAATTTGGTTTGAAAAACGCTGAATTTGATTTGTAAATATCTGAATTTTATTTGGAAAATTCAGAATTTGTTTTTTAAAACCCTGAATTTAAGCCAAATTCATTTGAAAAATCCCGATTTTGATTTTTAAAATTTCGAATTTGGTTTGAAAAATGCGGAATTTGATTTGTAAATATCTGAATTTCATTTGGAAAATTCTGAATTGGTTTGTTAAAACCCTAAATTTTACTCTGAAAAGTTCGAATTTGAAGTTAAAAACCATATAATACGGTTATGTTCTGTCTTTCACAAAAAATTAAATTTTGTGAAACACAGAACATGGGCGATAGGTACACCTTTAATTGAATATTCTTTCAAAGCCAAGAAAATTTTTGATGGCAAAGTAATGAGTTAAAATGCTAATAAACATGCCATTGACTTCTTCTACTTTGACATTTTAACCATTTACTTTAACATGGCGATGTAATTGGACCACATTTGGTTACAAATAACAAATTATAAATTTCAATATTTAGAAGGCATACAACACAATAAAAATTAAATGTCTCTGCTAAGCATTGAACTCATGCCGTTTTCAGTTATTGTGTTATTTTATGCCAAGTGGTTTACTCACTAGGCTACTACACAACTATTTTGTGACGGGCTTAAAACTTGTTTTCACAAACATAAACACAATTTAAAAAATCCATTTTGTTTCCCCAGAGGTTGAACTATTTATTTATCGTCTGTATGATAAGCAGATACACTACTACTCTGCCAAAAAGAGAATAAATAGCTTGTTTACTTACTAGTAAGTAATTGTTCAACAACTGTAAAGTAATTCAGACGGTATGTAGTTTGTGGTTGAAAATTATGTTGTTTGGTAATGACAACTCATTACCAAGTTTTTGGTGGGAAGTTTCATTTTAAGAACCAAAATTAAATATTTTTTTTCATAATGTGTACTATAGCATCAACTTATTTATTATTTTCCTAGACGGAAGAGAACCTCTCATAAGACAAGTCACGTAACTAGTTCCCCAAGGACTAGAAACCAGTTCGAATTCTGAAATTCTATGTGAAAAGTACCATATCGCTGTCATTGACATAACTAAGATACTTAGTGATAGGTTCGAGGTTTCTTTAATACCAGTTAAATTACTCTACTTTAGTTAGCATTTACACCTGAAAGTAACCAGATTGGCCAACTCCTCGTAGAGGAAATTTTCATCAACTACTACTTAATAAAATTTCGACATTTGTCATGCACGATATTTGTCTATTATAGTTTCTTTTAAAAAATTCTAACACAAACCGTACTCAAAGAATGGGTAAAAGAAAAACTACTCAACTGATCATGCCAACTGTCGAAATGAACTTCTTGTGTACATTGCCGCTCAGTCTGCCACCAGTTTGGATCATATTGATACATTCCTGCTTCCTAAAATTGAGCGAAATTGAGCTGATGAAAAGTTCTGTTACAATGTCTGTTAAAACTTCTTGTATTACCCTGCAAAAATCGCGACTAGTCCATACATGCGTGTAAGGACTACTACATAATGGAGCAGGGACTAGTCCCAAACTACGCCAAACGTATGCATTAGACGTGATCCATTTAACATTGCGATGTCCTAGGACTGGACCACGTGGTCCAGCTTTGCATTACATCGGACTAACCCAAAAACTATACCATGTAACTACCCCATGGAGCACCTACAGGGGCTAGTTTTGAAACTACTCTATGTCACTACTCCATGGTTCACAAACACAAAACTAGTTTTAATTTTCACTTTGTAAATGATTTACCCTCTGCTTTAATAAGTCTCCTTTTATGATGGGAGCTACACTGCTACACTGATTTCTTATAAACAAAACTCACTTTTTTTTTTGCTTTTACCAAAAAATTAACTTGTAATTACAAACATTCATTATAACCACAAATAAACTTTTGTTCCATCAGGGCTACCATATTGCTGGTAGTTGATGATATTTTATGAAATAACATTCTTGGCAACACTACATTTCGTGCTAAGGCACGAACATTTGTTTGAAAGTGGTCCATAGCTGCATTACATAGGACCATGTTGTAACTAGTCCATATCAGCTAAAATGGACCATGTAGACCAATAATTTTTGCAGGGTAAATACTCTCTGAGCGACAAATTCCTCAAATTGTTATTGTAGAACCCGTGTAAAAAAGAAAGAAACAAAAAATTTAATGGGGACATTTCTGAGGATGTTGTCATTAACATGGTCATTAATGAAAATATAGGTGACAGTGTCGCTCCATTGTTCGAAAATGTCCTCACTGATCTATTTGAGCTGTCACCAACAGGTCATCGACGCTTTAACATTGTCATGCATCGGTCTTGCAAGATGTATAAAAGAAATGGCCAAAAGGGAAATGCCTGAAAGTCGCAATACTCTCACACTTCTTCACTATTATTTAACTTTTTTTTTAAATTTATTTAAGCTTTCAACGATTTTTTCAGGAAAGCAATTTTCTACAATTTCTGAAAGTTAAATGACAAAGAGGTAAACAGTGGTGTTGCCCACTAAAAAGATTTATACAAATTTGCAGGATTGTGGGAAAATAATAATTGTAAATATAACATATTTTGTATGATATACAAACAAATTATATTGTTTCTTAAAATATATCCCAGCAAAAAATAAATGGAGTACTTCTTTATGAACAACTTTTTAATTACTTCCAAAGTGGCTAATGCGTATTTTTAGATATCAAAGAAGTTATTACTAATCACATATAAAATGCAGTTTTTAATCACTACTTTGTTTTCAACCATTTCATAACTTTATTTCAAAAACAAATAAATAAATAAATTAAAAAAGACGCGTGAAGCTAAAAAGTGTTTTTGTAAAGTTAATTGACTTTTTAATTTAAAATTTTTAAGTAATAATAACAAACAAGAATAATTAAATATCGCAAAAGGAAAAGCTAGGAAAGAATGTTAAGGAACCAAAATTAGTTTGAAAAGATTTTTGAAGAGAGATGTCACGATAGATAATCATATTTCTTGTTTAGATACCGACAAGTCGACTAAAGCAACTTTGGAGGATGACCAAGATTGGCAAATAGCCGCTATTATAAAGGATAGCAATTTTATTTTCGCTAAGTATGCCTGGCACTTAGAACTAATTAAATAAATTTCCTTTTTTTTTGTTTTTATATCAAAAAAAAGTCTTCCTTCATTTTCACGTATTAAAAACCTATCCAAGTGGAATTCAAAATCACTGAATAAGCACCACTTCCTAAATCAGAAATTTAACTGCTTTGGAAAAGTGGTTAATAACCACATCCTAAATGTAAAATGTATTGGATTTATTTCACCAATAAAAAATCACAGCTTATTTTAGAGTTTTTAAAGTAAATAAAAAGTCAATTTTATTATCTTACGGGTTAGCAAAAACAAACCACTTCGCTCCTATGACACGCTAATGTAAAATTCACTACTTTTTGCTCGGAGTTTGAAGTGCTTCGTATTAGTAGTTGTGTTGCTTTTTTAGCCGACTGTGCGACGCAAAGAAGGGTATTGTGTTTATCAGCCTGTGTATGAATGTATTTATGTGTGTTCCTTTGCGGCACTATATAAACCGAACGCGTAGGTTTTGATGATTCTTACGTCAATCGATTTGTCATAATCCCGGGAGTGTTACTAAAGATATGACAGTAATCAAAGTTCAATATGGCGGCCAACAGACGCCATTTTGTGAATACGAAAAAACTTAAAAGTCGGCGAACCATATCAACAGGTATTTGAAAATCATCTTTAGGTTTCTCTTATGATTTTTTATTTCGAATGAGCATTCAGGATCTGTGACGGTTTAAAGTTGTTTTCTTTTATTTTTTTACGCAGTCGGGTTTTTTTTTGATTTTTTAAATTTATGTCTTGTCTACTTCTTTTTCACCACTTTTTTTGCTGGGATATAAATAATAAATTTTATGTCTTTTTATAACAATCTCACTATAAAATCAACAAAAACAAATTTTTCGAACTATTGCCCAAACAATTTGTGTACATATGTGATAATCTTGGTAACGTCCTACCATAAGTATAGAAGTATACCATCTTTTAAGTTTGTAGCTACCATACAAACTCATATTGAAGTCGATTATGCAGTTTCGGAGATTAGCGTAAACGAACCGAGTTACACATTATTTTTATGTATTAAATGTATTTTGTGAAAATTTATTTTGAAGCAATAAGTATTTCAAAAACATAAATTACAAAATACTTCAGCGTTAAGCATTTAAAATACGAAATACAAAATACATTTTTTAGGTACTAATTGAAATACAAATACAATATATTTACTTATTTCAATTACTAGTATTTCAAATACTGCCCAGCCCTGACTAAATATATAAGACTACGACGACATATATCGCAGTCGTTGTGTATATAAGAAGAAGAGTTGCGTAAGTAAGCTGGCGCCATCAGTGACACTTTTATTGTGCGTTAATTTGTTCAGCGACAAAACAATTATTTCTAAATTAAATTCTCCTGAAAGAAATAAACATTATGAGTAAATATTCGTAGTTACAGCACTCATGCCATACAAAATCAAATTGCTTAAAACTGGATATGCAAGAGCAGGCTTTAAAATCTTAATTAAAGACAAATGCTACAAATTCTATTTTAAGTTCATGTTTCTTATACTGTTTAGTTCCTCATAATAATTATGTTATTAATAGCATTGTCAATTTTGAAACTTTAAAACTGACTAAATTCGAGAATAAGCGCATATGTACTTCAAAAAGGGAAAACTTAAAAATTTTAAATTTTGTTTTCATTTATAATTTTGCATAAATTTCAATAATAGCATTAAATTAAAAATTTAAAAAACCCCCGAAGAAAATTGATGATAACTTCAAAACGGCTGGACCAATTTTTTTTTTTTGAAATATAGGTTAGAAAATTTTAAATCAAGTCACCTTTCAAACAAAAGAAACTAAATTAAAATCGATCTAGCTGTTTGGGAGCTACGGTGCTACATACACACACAGATTCAAGAGAATACCGCTAGAAAATAGGTAATAACAGCTAAACTGCTAGACCGATTTTCTAAGAACACTCGATTAAGTTACCTCTCAAACACAAAATAAATTAAAATCGTCCCAGTTGCTTAGACTCTAAGCGGAAACAGACAGACAAACAAATACACAATACAAACTTATAACCAGGGAAACCGGAAATATGCCCTAATATGTTTTTATGCGTATTAAATATGCATTAAAAACTTTAAAATATGCTCCAAAATTGTAAAATATATGCTCCCAAATTGTAAAAAAATATGCTTTAAAAACTTTTTCATTTCGTTTATAATTTATATGATATTAATTTCTGATATTTCTGAATTATTTACATATATTGGTGGCATGCAAAACTGTCGAAGAAGATCCGCGGACATTAATTCCACTTCAAAGGAAATAATGTCCATGGGAAAATGGCAGAGTAAAGGTTTTCTGCATAGTCAAAAATCTGAACTCTGTGAAGCCACTATTTGACATACCCAGAGAAGAAAACAATTAATCCCGACCAAATCCCGTCTATGCAGTCAATCTTCACTCTGCAGTACTATTTGCATAACCTTAATTGCATTTCTTTATGGTCAATATTTCCTTTTCAGCGTGGAAATAACTTACACAGAGACTATTTCACTGGACGATATTGTATGCCACCTATATATTCTGGTTCCTTATGGGTACGGGAGTCGATTTGATAATGCCAGCCGGGTCTTTCTTCTGACCGAATATAAAATTTTGGTCACCAAGTGAAAAAATATATTAATATACATCGATATCGATATATTTTTAAATATCGATCGGCATCGATATATATCGAATAAAAAATATCGATATTTTTTTAACAATGATAATTCATACTTACTCCCCAAGTTTTTTTAAAATAAAACAAAAAAAGTACCTTTCTTATAAATAATTAAAATGGAAAGAGTTAATTTCCAAGATCCTTACTGTGCCACCAATATTTCATGGAACATACATTAACAAAATTACACTCAAAGAATGATAATTTTCCGAATAGACAAAATATTATAATAAAACAAAAGATTTTGTTAGTAATATTCTATTTGATGAAGAATGGTCCGAAATGTTTTTAAAAATTGCACGAAAAACAAAACCAAAGCTAAAAAATATCGAATTTGATACTGTCGATATATTTGAAAAAAAAAATATCGATATATCGAAATTAAAAATATCGACGATATATATCGATATATTTTTAAGAAAATATCGATATATCGATATTTTTTGCCCATCCCTATCACCAAGACATATATCAGCAAAATCGCATAAATACATATCCTAAATATTCGCAAAACGCGACTATTCTCGTCCTGCTATTTTTCTATGAAATGCAAATTAGTCAACAATCTCGACAAAATAGAAACTGCTCAAAAATCCTCAAAACTAAATAATTGAACATTTTTAAAGCTATGAATAAACTGGGAATAAATCAGTGGAATTAGAAAAAATTTGTAAGAAATTGGGGAACAAATACATTATAGTAAATTTAAAATCGTAAAACAAAAATTTTTTGTAGTGGAAAAATTTTAAAACTTTCGATTGAAAAACAGACTTCTTTTTTTTTAAATATGCATATTAAAATTTAAAAAAGCAAAATATGCAGGAAATGCCCAAATATGCCATAAAAAAGGGAAAAAACCTTAATATGTGAATAAAGGTCAGATTTTGTAATTATAAATGCTTTTTGCGTTTTGAAGTTTGTATGGAAAAAAATTATATGAAACGTATTTGCGTTTCTTTTTATACAAATTTGAAGCGTTTAGAAACGAAATTTTCTACAAAATCTGACTATAAGTGTAAAATATGCAAAAACATGCTGTAAAGCCTAAAATATGCAAAATATGTACTAGCAAATCAAAAGTTTTGAAACGTATAAATACCATATTTGTGCATACAGGAAAAAACATGCAATTGCATATTTGCTTATAACACCCTCCTTTTTTGGTCGGGTGTTAAAAATAACAATTAATAAAAAAAGCTTCAATATTAATGACAACACTGTACAACAGTGAAAAATTACTTTAAAATTTTGAGATCGATAAAAACGAGGGTTTAAGCTTGAAAGACCTATGGTAGAATTAAGGTTCGTTTCCGTAATTGTCGAGGAAAACGCACTTCCATACATTAGCAACGAAAAAAGCTCTGAAACGAGCTCCTTGCCAGATGATTTGGACGAAAAATCGGCATATTTTCCAAATAAAATCGGTATTATCGGCACTTCAATTTAAAAAAACTGCACAAAATCGGCAAATACCCATTTTAAATACAATAAACCATATTTTTATTAAAAAAAATAACAAAACAGAACAAGTCAGCATTAAGTAATGTTTATAGCATATTAAATAACATAAAAATCAATGAAAATAATATAGAAAAAGAAATTTCAATGGAATTGTTAACAAGAAAGCGTAACTCTTTGTCTGAGGAACTTCTAAAAACTTTGCCGAAATGTCTCTAAGAATGCTGTAGAAACTCTGAAGAATTTACTGGGGAAATTTAAAAGGAGTTTTCGATATGTCAGAACAATATCGGAAAAATGTCTGACAAAACATCAGAAAATATCTAATAAAATTCGGAGCTAAAATTTGAAATTTATCAGAAATGTCGTATAAAATTTTCACAAAGAATCAAAATGTTGTAAGACCTCTTTGACTCTTCTCGCATACATTTTTCTGCTGCCAATCAGCTCATCAGAAAACATTTACCTTTATTTATAAGTTTAAAAATTCAAACATTTGCGCGCAAACTTTAAAGAGATAAATGAGAACTATTACAAAAACTTAAATCCGACAATGTGCAGAAGAGGTTGCTATAACTCGTAAGACGTAGATCAGAAAATGTGCAGACCAGTGTTGCCAGTGAAATTTCGAGAAAGATACATTTTAGTTTTCAAAAAGATAAATTTTTTCCCAAAAAGATACATTGTGAAACATTTTTAAAAATCCGTTTTAACGTTTAAAATATCGACCCCTTACCGCCAAATGATCGTAAGCGACAAAAATTTAATTTTTCAGGAGGAGGGTTTTTATTGTATTTAAACATGATTTATGTTCATAAACTGTCGATTACGATAAAATTTTATAGCCTGTTAATCAAAAGTTATCAAAAATTTTGATATTTTTATGATTTTAAACTATGTCATAAACATAATATTTTGATTTCAATAAAAAATTTCTTTTTTTTACAAAATGTCGCAAACGATCATTTCGTGCATAGGGGTTGATATATTAACAACATTTTTATTTCATATTTAATGAATATTTGTTCAATTTACAAGCTCGTATTAACGTCGTATGTGTTGTGTAATCGTCTAATTATACAATATTGTATTTTCGTTGTTAGCAATTCTCATACAAAAGTGCGTTAGAACTATATGATTGATTTTTATATGTTTTCCATATAGTTGTATTGTCTGGGAATATTTTATTTGCTAGATTAATTTGTAAACAAATATAAGGTATAGAAATGGAACCAGCTATAACAGCTTGTAGAAGTATATCGCGAAAATGTCGAAAATTCGCGAAAAATTGCAATATTGTAAGCTAGCCCCAAAATTGTAAGGAAAGTCAAACACTGGAAGAGCTCAAAAATTATGAAAATTTGCAAAAACTTGCTAAAATGTAAGAAAGCCAAAAAATTGGGAAAATTACGCCTGTCGCGAAAAAAATTAAAATTCGCAAAAAATTTAAAAATTTTAATCAAGCAATAATTTTGATTAAAAATTGCTAAAACTGTGACGAATGCAAACAATTTGGTAAAAATCGCATAAATAGCGAAAATTCGCAAAAACTTGCTAATAGCAGCATGATAACAAAGTCTAAAAATTGCTTAAAAATCGGCAAAACTGTAAGGAAGTTGAAAATTTCCAAAAAGTCGCTTTTATCGCGAACTTTGCAAAAATTCGCGAGAAGTTGCAAAATCTGAAACAGGACCCAAAATTGATTAGAAATCGCCAACACCGTTAAAATCGAAAAATTCGGAAAAATCGCGAAAAAATCGCAAATAAGTGAAAAATTGCTAAATGTATTAAAGAAATCGCTAAACCTGTAAATAACAACAAAATTCGTTTTTCGGCATTAATTATTTACTGAAAATGAATTGACTACATTTTAACATTTAAAATACCACAAAATAACGATACAACAAATTTGTCTGTTCACAAGCACATAAGAAAGCGTCGTCTTTTTTTAAACGATAAGACATACGACTGAGCTTGTGAATTGAACAATTGTAAAGAAAATGATATCATATAAATTCATTTTTATACATATTTATTTAAGTCATAAATATTAGGTATGTACTTTTTATAAATACAGTAAGCAAACTGTAAAATTAATTATATGTCAAAACAAATTAATTTTTGTAAAAATTAATATACGAGTAAAGGCGTTTTTTAGTATTCATAACGAAATGATAACTTTAAAAAACTTTGTCAGAGACGTAAAGTATAATATTTTATTTCTGTACATTTTTCGTACAGATTCAAAAGATACGAAAAATCTCAGGATTATACATGGTACCTAAAGTCATCAAAAGATACGAAAAATGTATCTTTCGTATCCTAATGGCATCACTGGTGCAGACTGTTCTTTTAAATTTCTTAAAGGAAATTAATCGGATAATATTTCAGAAAATTTGCAGAAACATCGTGTCAGAAAACTGCCGGCTAATCTGCCAAATGTCTAAGGGAATTTTATAGAACTTGGTTTATTGTCTGGTAGTCAGTTAAAATGACGTTAGACATGCCAGAATAACTGGGTAATTGTAAATAAACCTAACCCTTTTTCTCTTTAGTAAAAGCGCTGACTGATTAACAGTTGTCTCCGTTTAATGTAACAGAGTATTTATTCTATTTCAGTGTTGCCCAAAATTAATAAATTATGATAAAATAAACAAGGTTACCCTGTGTTAAGTGTCGGCAAATCGGCACCTTGGTAATTTTGAGGCAAAAAATCGGCAAAATGCGGATAAATCGGCAATTATGTCAGGCCTGCCCACCAAACCAACTGTTCCGATTTCGTAAAGAGTTCGTAACGACTGTTCGGCAAAATCTTCCGATTTTGGAACCGAAATCGTAACGAGTTCTGTATGAAAGGTTTGACACGAATTCGCAACGACGTGTAGGTACGAAATCGATACGACATGTCGGTACGAAATCGTAACGTAGGTACTATTTCTCGACGAATTCGCTTAGAGTTTTCTTCAACTCTTTTAATAATTGTTTATTTGAAAATTATTTTGCATCGTTTTATTTATTCACTTCAATATTATATAATTTAATTTAATAAAACATATAAAACTATAATTTAAACTGAAAGATGCAAGTCGTAAGTTTTTTTTAATGGCTTTTGCTGTCGGTCCTTTGCGGTGTTACATTATTTCTTTGTTTTCATCTACATTTTCGTAGCTTGTCTCGCTATAGTTATAATTGTTAATGCACGAATCTTCAAAAAATGTAGAAAATTTAGTACATGTTATTTACTTTTCTTTGAGGTTACAACGTACCTTTAAGAATATTAATATATATATATATAAAATTCTTCACGGTAATGTGTAGAGATTTTCCTCCTAGCCGGCCTTTGTCCGGGCTTAAGGGGTTTCTCTTATAAGTATGTTTGTTGAAAAGTGGCTTCGCTGAGTAAAGATTTCCTGCTTAAACGGTCTTGGGCGGCCTTAAAGGTTTTCTTTTCTATGTATGTCGAAAAGTGGCTTCGCCGAGTAAAGATTTCCTGCATAGACTCTTGTTCATGAAAATTTAGATTCAAAACTGTAATTGGCGAATGAATATTGCTTTTAAATTTCTGTTTTATTTATTATATTTCTTTAAAATAATCTGAAAACTTTTCACCGGGTTTTACTTACTTATAAATCAAATTTTCATTGTTTTTTAAAAAGTTTTATTCGCACAAACTAACATTAAATAAATGTATCCGAAAGAAATTTGTTCCGACAAATTACCGAAGTGTCTTAACGAATTAGTTACGACAAACTACAAAAATGTCAACGAATTCGTTACGACAAGTCTGATTTTAGACAAACTACCGATACGTCTTAACGAATTCGTTACGACAAGTCTGACTTCAGAAAAAGTCGAAAAATTTGGTTTGGTGGGTATGTATGTATTGTATATATAATAAATTTAAATAAAAATCCTTTTGTAATTTTTGTGTAACATAAGGGTTATGAAAAAACGATAACAAAAGTTCTTTTGCCAGCAAGCAACAAATAACATAAAAAAGAAAAGAAAAACTGTTATAAATTCATGACGTGACCAAAATTGTTTTTCAAATTCTGTTTTACTTTTCAATTGTTAAAAAATAAGTTTTGTAACTATTGAAAAAATGGAAATAAAGTTGAAAAAGTTTAACAAACTCAAACACAAGAGATAAAAAATATAATGACAAACGTTTTCTAATCCTTTCATTTCTCAAATTCTCTTTTCGCTCTCTATAACACTTGTTTTTTTTATAATTTTTCTTTTTTGCTTTCTATTGCCATTGACTGTGTGTATTTGTTGTTTTTTTGTTTATTTTAAAGCTTCCCGAAGAAAAATCCCCACAACATCCTGTCGAGTTATCCACCGAGTTAATGCTGGCATGCACGGTGTCTCTATCGCCATCCTATACAAAAAAGCACACCCACCCCAAAGTCTTGGAACGCCTACCAGATTTAATAAGGTAAGTTTTTGTAAAACTTTAAATGCCTCACACAGATTTATTTCCCCACAAAAATAAACTCAAAATCTTTTTGTATCACAAATAAGAGAATTGGCTCTCATTTCAGATTTTTTTTTCAATTTGTGAATAAGGGGTAGTTGGTAAATTAAGGAGAAATTCGAACGAACTGTTAGATAGAGAAAAATGTATTGATACTTTTCAAATGAGCAACAAGAGCAACTATGTATGTATACAAGTTTTAGGCGTGGTGCAATTATTTCCCCTTCAAAGATTTTGTTAAAAGTGTATGAAAGAATGCAATGTCTACAATTTTTATTAATCCAGTTTTATATTATTCATATGCTATAAACGTGTGTAATAGACACCACCACCGTCGTTTCTATGATAATCAGTGTGTGTTGCCACAAAATATTAATCATTAAATATCACATGCATAACAACCAGAATTCATTCTTTTATTGTCATCTTCTTCGTCGTCGCCACTGCAATTCTAATCTGCCACAGTATTTATTATTGCCGTCGTCGTTGGATTTAAAAAAAAATCACTAACGACACACAAACATTTTTAACTGTTTTTCTTTTTTGGCGTTTGCATTGTTGTGCTTTAGAAGCTTCAAATGTCGGTTGAGGGGTAACCCCTAGAATTTTTTATGTTAAAATTTTTTTTCGTGTCAACACAATGTGTAAATTTTGTCATTGCTGTTGTTGTTTGTTTTATTTTTTAAATAACTTTTTGTTATGAACAGTAAAAAAAAGTTTTGTTTTTGTTACATGATGATGATTCTAACCTAACTCCTTCTGTATTTTTGTTCTATTTTGATTGCTGGATACATACTTATTGTAGAATTAGTCGACTCGTATCGTGAGGTTACGGATAAACTGCCGAAACCTGTTACATTAATAAAACATTTTACTGTTTATATAATATGTATCGTAACTTTTGTCGCGTATAAATACACAGAAAATTGATTTTTGTGTAGAGAGCATCAAACAGTAGCATATTAAAAAAAAAAAATTAAGAAAATTAAAAAACAAAGGGATATAATTAGTATAAATGAAATAAAATACAAATAGAAGGGGAATGATGTTGAATGTATTTATTTAATACATATGAGAAAATTATTAAATAATGCAAAAAAAATATATATAATTTCCAACGCTACGTTTTGATTAACTAAGACACAAAGTAATATTAGTAGTAATAATGGCTAAATGTAGACAAAAAATGTCTAAAAATGGCTAAAAACTAGCAAAAATCATGAGTATTAAGCAAAAGTAAGAAAGTAATTATTCATATATTATCTTTTACATCAAATTGGAAAGATTTTTTTTGAAGTAAATAGAACCCTATGGATTGCCATTATTGCGCTCACCGAAGTTTCTTCTTTTTATGTACATATTAGCAAAATTTTTTCAGCTGTTTTTGTCAATTTTAAAAAGTTTATTGGGCATGGCTTATTAATGCAAGTATTTCAGATAGTGACAACCCCTGTTTCTGAATTGTATTTTTGCCGCCTATCGATTGCCTTAGACATTATTGCGCTCACCGATGATTTTATTTTTATAAACGAAACACTTTTCGGTGATGTTTGCAAATTTTGAAAAGTTTGCTGGGTATAACTTCTGAATGCAAGTATTTCAGAAAGCGACAACCCCCGTTTCTCAATTGTATTTCTGCCCCCTATCGATTGCCATTAGCTGTTATACGATTGACATTAGCTCTTTTTGCGCTCACCGATTTTTGAACAGTTTTAAAAAGCTTACTGGATATAGCTCAGGCCTGCCATATTTGCCGATTTATTGGCATTTTGCCGATTTTTTGCTTCAAAATTATCAAAGTGCCGATTTGCCGATTTAATTTTAATTATTTATTTATTTGCTCCAAAAGCCGATTTTTTTGACAACCACTTAAAACAGGGTATCTTTGTTTGTTTTATTATAATTTATTAATTTTTGGTAACTTTTAATCAGTCAACGCTTTTACTAAAGAGAAAAAGGGTTAGGTTTATTCACAATTACTCAGTAAACTTTTTTTCTGTGATGTCTAATGTCAGTTAGAATCTGAGACTTTACCAGACAATCAACCAGATTAGTCGGCAGTTTTCTGGCACGATGTTTCTGCAAATACTGATCTACTTCTTCTGAGTTTTAGCCGCCACTTCTGCACATTGTCTGATTTTAGTTTTTGTGATAGCTCTCATTTTTATCTTTAGAGTTTGCGCATAAATGTTTGAATTTTTAAACTTATAAAATATGGGTAAATGTTTTCTGATAAGCTGCCATTGGCAGCAGAAAAATGTACGCTGGAAGAAGAGTCAAAGAGGTCTTACAACATTCTGATTCTATGTGAGAATATTATACAACATTTCTGATAAATTTAAAATTTTGGCTCCAAATTTTGTCAGATATTTTCTGATGTTTTGTCAGAAATTTTTCCGACTTTGTCTACAGAATTCTTTGAGACATTTCGGCAAAGTTTTTAGAATTTCCTCAGACAACGAGTTTCGCTTTCTTGTCAACAATTCAATTGAAATTTCTTTTTCTATTTTATTTTAATTGATATTTATGTTATTTAATATGTTATAAACATTAGTTAATGCTGAATTGTTCTGTTTTGTTATTTTTTGTTAATAAAGATATGGTTTATTGTACTTAAAATAATGGGTATTTTGAATTTGCCGATTTTTTGCAGATTTGTTTGAAATGGAAGTGCCGAAGATATGCCGATTTTTTGTCAAAATCATCTGGCACCCCTGGTATAGCTTCTGAATGCAAGTATTTCAGAAAGTTTCAACCCCCATATCTGAATTCTATTTTTGCCTTCTATTGATTGCCATTAGATATTATTGCGGTCAACAAAGATTTCTATTTTTATAAACGAAACACTTCTGTGATTTTTTGCAAATTTTTAAAAAGTTTGCTGTGTATAACTTCTAAATGGATGAATGAATATGAATGTAAGCAAAACAAAATAACTTGTTTTCTTTTCATGCGTGCGAAAAGCAATACAGTATAATTCGTTTATAAGCCACACCGCTTATAGTAGAATTTGCGATATATTCCAAAATTTTAATTTTTCTGTCATCTGTAAGTAAAATACCTGCAAAAGATTTTTTATATAGTCCATTAGCTCTATAGTCCATTTTCGCTTATACGCCACCAAGATGTGGTTTGAAATATCTTAAATATATGCAAGTTATGGCAGATATAATCCAAAATGCAAATGTCAAACATAATAGCTATTTTAATGATAATTTTATAAAAATATTACTTATATTGAAGTAGAAATTATTTTTATTTTAGCAATCTTAATTGCAATATTTATGAATTGAGTAGATAAGGAAGTAATATCTAAGCGTTAGTTTTATTTTTCTACTGTTAAAAGGAATAATTATATAGAGATTCGCATATAAGCCAAAAATTGGCTTATATAAAATTCAAGATATAGTCCGATTCGCGTTATAGTCCACAAATAGCGTGTAAATGAGGCAGTGCGAATTTAAGCGAATTTTACTGTAACATATTGCTCTGTTGTATTTTTTGGTAGTAAATAAGTGTTGCTTTGTTGTGAGTTTAATTTTTTTTTATGAAATATCTGTAAAAAATATCATGTATGAAAAAATGGCAAAAAATGGATAGATTAAAATAAAAGTGGTTAAAAAATAGCTAATGGCTAAATTTATTTTTCTTCTGGGTAAACCGGATGAAAAATGGCTAAATTTAGCCAGAAAATGGCTAAATTGGCATAACTACCGTGTCCAGACCCCTTCACATACATTTACATACATACATGTATATCGTCATATGAAACGTAAAACCATGTAAGTGACAAATATTTCAAAACAGTTATTTTAATTAATTATCATGTATTATATCGAAGTCCATATCCCTAAAAATTTTTAGGCTTCTACTGTCATGCTCGGCGACGTTATAATCAAAAAGAAAACAACGAAGCCACTACAACTTGTACTATTTTACAAACTGTTTTCCCTCTCCTGTAAAATTTAAAAAATTGCAGTTACATGGTTTTACGTTTTGTATGACGATATGTACATACTTGCATAACGTAAATAAGCACATACCCAGCAAACATTTTTTGTCGAATTCCAAAAAAGTTTTTGTTCTCACCCTTGAATGCTTTTTTTTTGTCAGTTTTGTGTTTTAGTTGTAAGATGTTGCTTTGTTTTTGTGTGCGCTTTGTTTGGAAAAATAAAAAGCAAAAACAAAAAAATTAAATTAAAATAACAAAACAGATAAATGCTAACAATCAATAAATAAAACACATGCCAAACAATATGAATGTGTAAAAAATAATACATAAAATGAAAAATTTAATTTTTTATTTAATATTCAACAAAAGGACCAGTTAAAAAAGTTCATTTTTAATTTTAGTTTAAAAATATAATTTTTTAACTGGTGTTAATTTTTTAATTAAAATATGATTAAGTAAATGTTAGGCCTGATTAGCTTGAATAATTCTTCATATACTCAAGCAAGAACTAGTTTTTAACTATGTGAGAGAAAGAATCCCAAATGTTCATATTTCCGATGAATATATATTAAAAAAAAATTCGTAATTTTTGCAAAAATTTACATGTGAATTAAGAAAAAAATAAAATTTTTTTAATATTAATTTGTCAAGCCAAAAAGAATTATTTTTTTTTAATTTTGGCCAAGAAAAGTGGGCTGGGAGACAGACCATAGTGCAATGCTAATTTTTTTTTGTTGAAAAGAAAACGCCATTAGAGTACATGCGAGTACATTTGATATTATTTTAATAGACTTTTTTGTCAAAAGATAAAGAGACAAAATTGAGATTAAGGCCAAATTGAGATTGGAAATGTTTGGAATTATCAAAGAATTGTTGTTACAAATTAATATTTATAACAACAATGCTATGACAATTACGAAGATTTTTATTCCGAATGGAATGCAGACTAGATCTGAACGAAATGAATAAATAAATAAAAAAAGCCGTAATTTGACTTTGGGCTTTTTCGTTCAAAATGTTTTAAGTCCAGTGCACTCAATCAATTTTTAAATTTAATTCTATAAATTGGGTACACAGAAAAAACTTTAATTCGCATTCTATTACTAAATTCATAAATTCAAACATTTATTTTATGGAAATGGGACCTATCACAAAATCCGTAAAATTAAATACTAAAATTCGTAAATATTTAATAAGAAAAAAATCGGATTTTTTTCTATCAAAATTTTGTATTGGAATATTTAAAAACCAAAGAAACAAATAATAAAATTTAAAAACAAATTCAAATACATGTGTGTTAAAATAAAAACCTATGATAATTTTTTCTGTGTAGACTCCCAAATGCATCTGAGATTTCTCCCAAGTCCTGATATTGTAAAGCATTATGGTATTGGGGAAAAAATTAAAGATCTAAAAGTTTAAAAATGTTTTTATAAGGAACATTTAAGAATATAAAAGAACATAAAGATTATAAGAATATAAAGAGAACCTGTTACAAGACAAGTCACGTGACTTGTTAACAATGACTAGCAAATAGATTATAGTTCTAGAACTTTGTATGAGAGGGACCTGTCACATTTACATGGTGTTGTCGTAGGAGTGGCCAATTGTCGTGATGAAGATACTCAGTGATTGGTTCAAGATCCAAACTTAAGGTACTTGCCATGTGGTAGTTTCTTTAATACAGGTCAAACTACTTTACTTTATACAAATATTTTTGATTTGGGAAATTCTGTTACAGTGAAGGTATCTCGTTAACGTTTTTGTTCTAGTTAAGTGGTGACTTCTCTTTTCACCGCTCACGACTCGGGAACATATTGTACCACTCTCATTTTGAACAGCCATAGGACAAGTACGTTGAAGACAGGCTTTATTTATGATTTTTATATATCTGATTTTAAATATTGCGGATTTAATGGAGAAAGTGTACAAAAAGTACGAATTTGAATAGATTATAGAGTATAGTACATTTAAAAATAAAGTTTTTAAGGCGCTTAAATAGTGTACTGTCCACTATAATAGTGAAGTTACCATAATGAAAATAAAGAGGATTACCATAACAAGGCTTAAGCTGGAGGTACATACCATATAAACTATTAACGCTTTAAAAATGGCAAGTTACACACCGCACTTTTGAGGCTTTTTTTTGCTTATAAAATTTCAAGCCTTTGTCGGCTATTTTCTGCTTGCCTATACGTTTTATTTTTCTTTAAATATTTAATGAATTTTTCATCCACTGCTTAATAAAAAAATGAATTTCTAATAATTCTATTTCAATTGACCAAAAAAAAAATTTTTGCATATAAATCCTGCAACACTAGCTGTCATTTTGTATACAACGCGTGAAAGTTGAAGAATGTTCAACTTTTTGCGAGGTACGGGCGTCGCAAACTTCTTTGTAATTTGTCTTATGAAAACACACTACTTAAACTTTTTTGACAGAAGTCTCTATCTCATTAGCGCATTGAACGTGTGCTATGTACCTTTACCTTTGAGATACTGAGATGAAATCTTTAATATTGTATTGTACGTAATAAATAAACCGGCGCCAATGTAAGTCTCTACAGATATAGAAGGTATGTACATATAAATAAATTCAGTAAAGTGCGACTTTGGCTTGCACCAGTGATGCCAAAAGTAGGGAATTTTCCCTTTTTGTAGGGATTTTTTTTAGATATTTTCAGGCGTAAGGAAAAAAGGACAGGGGCCGAATTACCGCATTCGCTATCGAGTTGGCTTTCGTATCGAATAAAATTTCGTCACGTATCGAATGGATGGATTACCGCATTCGAAAGCTAACGTATCGAAGTTTTTAAAAAGTGTACCAAGTTTGTTTTACACCGGCTGTTGAATCAACTAAGAATTTGTAATACATTAAAGAAAAATTTTGTGTTTCTTTAACTTAGTACAACAACCAAGTAGATTTGAAAACTGTAATAAGGTTTATTGGTAATGTTCCATGCTTTTTTACACAAGAAACGTAATAAAAGAAAATATTGTTTTCGATCGCTCTGGTGCTAACGAGTGGAATTTAAGCAGCAGGTACTCGATTATCGTAGGCTGTAATCCCAAAAAGAAAATTTTCTAACAATTTTACTCGATCACGTATGCGGTAATTCGGCCCCAGATTTTTAATTTCGTGGAAAATGAAGGAATTTTTAAAGTACTTATTTTATTCCTTGCCAATAAGTAATTTTATACTTAGTAGAATAATAAGCAACATAAATATGCCATTAAAACATTACAACTCATTACCAAAACTCCTAACTGGGGGTCTCCACGAGCAATAAACTTGGAAATAATTATGTTCTCATCTGTCAAATTCTATTTCCAACATCATATGTTCACGTGTGGACCGCAGAAACATTTATTTGCAAATAAATTGCGACATAATTGTTCAAACTTATGTTCAAGAAATAATGTTGAACATAAGCTGTCAAATTTGATCGGCATTTGTTGTTGGCGTGAATTAAACAAAAGAAACTTGTACCTGTGGTAAAAATACAAAGTTTTTAAAATAAAATAAAGCAAATTAAAATAAAATAGTTTTAAACAAAATTAAATAAATTAAAATAAAGACAAAAAACATCGATCCATTCACAGTGAATTTTTTAAATTTATGTCCAATACCACAATACGTGTTCTATAGCTCAGAACATAAGCCTATACATGAACATATTTGTGCTGTTATTCTGCCGACGTTATTTCTTATGTTCGGAAATAAATATTGCGCGTGGAGACGTGCAGTAATGTTTTTACGTGTAAACAGTTTATTTATCTATTAATTGGAATTGAGGATATTAAAGTATTCGGAAATTCGAGTAATGATTTTATAATTGTAATAATTGTAATTTTCACATTTAAGCATTACTCGAACTAAGCGGAAAATTTTAAAATTTATTCGGGTTTCCAGTAAATTTTGTATGAAAAATATGAACTAAAACAATAAAACGGATAAATCTTTACTCGAAATCGGGAATTTTTATTTGATGAAACGTTATTTGAAAATACAATTTTTCGATTAATGGAACAAATATTATTTGGTTTTCGCAATTTTTGTTTTTATTGCTTTTTTAAAAATAATTTTTTTCCCTCATGAAATAAATCTATAATATTTACAAAATGTAAAGGAAATTTTGTTAGTTTTTCTATAAATGCAACAAATTTTTCGCGTAGGGAAAATAGTAGGGAAATATTTTTTGCTTGTAGGGAAAAAAGGGAATTTTTTTAAACATGTAGGGATTTTTAAAAATTTCTACTTGCATCACTGGCTCCCACACGTAGGGTTCCGTACGAATACACATGTATCATTTATCATTTTCGCCCTTTTTTTATTTTGGAAATTTTTTCGTTTAATATTATTATTATTTTTTTTTAAGTTTTTTTCATTGTTTTACCGATTTTTTGGTTTTTTGGCGTTTTTTTCATTTTGTTGCTTTATTTTTCTTAGCGATTTTTCGTTTTTTGCAATATGTTTTTTGTTCTTTTTTTGCCGATTTTTTTAGTTTTCAAAATTTTTTGGTTTTGGCGTTTATTTTGTTTTAACGCTTTTTTTGCTTTTTGACGATATTTTTAGTTTTAGCGATTTATTTTAGTTTTGGCGCTTTTTTCAGCTTTGGCGCTTTTTCGGGTTTGCGGATTTTTTTCGGTTTTTGGTGATGTTTTCTGTTTTAGCGATTTTTTTTTTGGTTTTGGCGATTTTTTATCTTTGGCGCTATTTTTCGTTTTTGTGATTTTTTTCCATTTTTGTCGATTTTTGAAATTTTTTTGGCGATATCTTTAGTTTTAGTGATTTTTTTAGGTTTTAGTGCTTATTCCGTTTTGACGACTTTTTTCGGTTTTTGGAGTTTTTTTTAGTTTTTTTTGGCGATCTTTTTAGTTTTGATGTCTTTTTGCGTTTTAGCGATTTTTTTAAATTATGGTGCTTTTTTCTTTTAAGCGCCTTTTTCATTTTGGCGATTTTTCGTTTTGACATTTTTACTTTTAGAATTTTTTAGCTTTAGCGCTTTTTTAGGGTTCCGATACACCAAAAGTGTAAAACACCCTATTGTTTTCGCTACGCTGTCTGTCCGTCTGTCTGTCACAGGCTGTTTTCTCGGGAACCGTAAGAGCTACGGATCTGAAATTTTCACAGGATATGTAGAGCTCTTGCCGCTACAACAACAAATATATGACAGTTAAAAATTAAGGGTGTTTTAAATCGAGCAACGAAAACGTTGAAATACTAATGTAATGTTTTCTCGGGAACCGTAAAGCTACGGACCTGAAATTTTCACAGAATATGTAAAACTTTGACCGCTACAACAATAAATATATGACAGCTAAAATTTAAAGGGTGTTCTAAGGCGAGCAACGAAAAATGTTGAAATACTAATGTAATATGCAGACACTTATATATAGACACTTTAAATTTTCAAAGTTCGTGTTAATTGGTGTAGTCTATTCCACAGACACCGATATTTAAAACTTTAAAAATTAAAGGGTGTTCTATCAGTCAATGTAATTTTACTATGTAATTTAGACAATCTGCTCTATCTTCGGAACCGTAAGAGCTACGGACCTGAAATTTTTACATAATATGTAAAACTTCGGCCGCTACAACAACAAATATATGACAGTTAAAAATTAAAGGGCGTTCTAAAGCGAGCAACGCAACATGTTGAAATAATAATGTAAATGCAGACACTTATGTATAGACACTTTAAATTTTCAAAGTAAGTGGTAATTGGTGTAGTCTGTAGAATAGACTACACCAATTAACACCGATATTTAAAACAATAAAAATTAAAGGGTTTCTATTAGTTATTGTAATTTTGGCTATGTAATTGATACAATATGCTGTATCTTGGAAACCGTAAGATGTAAAATCTTGAAATTTTAAAACACGCTAAAACTAAAAAAATTCAAAATTAAAAAAATTTTAAAACGGAAAAAACGCTAAAATGAAAAAAAGCGCTTAAAGGAAAAAAGCGCCAAAATTAAAAAAATCGCTAAAACGCAATATATCACTAAAATTGAAAAGATCGCAAAAAAGTCTTCAAAACGAAAAATCGCTAAAACTAAATAAATCATCAAAAAATGAAAAAATCGCCATAAAATGAAAAAAATCACAAAAACAAAAAAAAACGCAAAAACAAAAAAAAAAGCGCCAAGACTAAAAAACGCCAAAAACCAAAAAAATCGCCAAAACGAAAAAGTGTCAAAGCAAAAAAAATCGCTAAAAATAAAAAACCACAAAAAACCGAAAAAATCCCCAAAAACAAAAAAAAGCGCCAAAACTGAAAAAATCGCCACAACTAAAATAAATCGCTAAAACTAAAAATATCGCCAGAAAGTGAAAACTAAATAAATGCCATAACCAAAAAATCGCCAAAACTAAACAAATCGGCAAAAAACAAAAAAAAAAAAAATGCAAAGCCAAAGTCGCACTTTACTTAATTTATTTAATTGAAAGCCTCTTACGGTTTTCATGATACAGCAAATTGTCTAAATTACATAGTCAAAATTACATTAACTGATAGAACTTCCTTTACTTTTTATTGTTTTAAATATCAGTGTTAATTGGTGTAATCTATTCTACAGACTACACCAATTAACACCAACTTCGAAAATTTAAAGTGTCTGTATATAAGTGTCTGCATATTACATTAGTATTTCAACATTTTTCGTTGCTGGCCTTAGAACACGCTTTAATTTATAACTGTCATATATTTGTTGTTGTAGAAAGTTGTAAATATTCTGTGAAAATTTCAGGGTCGTAGCTCGAAAATATTACATTGGTATTTCAACATATTTCGTTGCTCGCTTAAGAACACCCTTTAAATTTTAGCTGTCATATATTTGTTGATGTAGCGGCCAAAGTTTTACATGTTCTGTGAAAATTTCGGGTCCGTAGCTCTTACAGTTCTCGATAAAACAGCCTGTGACAAACAGACAGACAGACGGACAGCGTAGCGAAAACAATAGTGTGCCTTTACACTTTTGGTGTACGGAACTCTAAAACGCAGTTTTTTTCATTAGCTTCCAAAGGAGTGATATGTACTAGAGTGGAGCGGATCGTAAAATTAATGTTAACTGATCAGATTTGTGTGCATCTCATAACATCAATATACGAGAAAATTTTCTGTTTAGCTTCAAATGGCGCTGCAATGTGCAGTTGAATTAATTTCGAATGCCCAAATCTAAGCTAAATACACATTTTCATTTGAAATTTGCACAAAATATATCAGAAGTGATTGGGTAAAATGGATTGTCCTGTTCAAAGAACGTGTAGTGTATTTGAGACTTAGCGAGCTTTATATTTTTTATTTTGATCTGGTTTTTTCTATCATGAATTATTAAATTATGAATTGGGTTTTTATAAGAAATATTCCCAACCCTGAATACAATTATTGTGAATTTTTAATCTTGGCTGCACTTTGTCGCGGCATAAGTTTTGTTAGAGATCTTTTTTTGTTCTTTCAAAGCAGTCTTGTAACAGCACGTTTACAGAGCACACGCAGATATCCTACGGCTCCTCGCCGTTTCCAACATTACATAAGTATTGTATTTCCATTGCATTTTTTATATTTTCAATATGTGTGTGTAAAAGTCCACGTGGTTTAGTTTTTTTTTCTGTTTGATAGGTGACTTGATCGAGAGTGTAGCTATGTTTGAAGAAAATCGGTCCAGCAGTTTAGAGGATATCACATCTTTTCTAGATGTATATTGCTGAATCTGTGTGTCTTTGACGCCGTAGCTCCCATACGGCTATATCGATTTTAATTTAGTAAATTTTGTTTGAAAGGTGACTTGATCCAAATTGTTCTAACCTATATTTGAAGAAAGTTGGTCTAGCCGCTTTGAGATTATCATCTATTTTCTTCGGGGGTTTTTAAAATTTTTAATTTAATGTTATCTATTAAATAAACTTGTGAACTGTGTAAGCACAAATCCTTGGAAAAAAGTGTTCTATTTTTGGAAATAGTTTTCGTGAACCCAGATAACCCTTCCAGCCCTCTTATTGTGTTAAGCATATACCTCCTATGCGCAGCTTTTCCGGAGAACATAATTGATACCGAAAACTGATAATTGAGATTGAAACAATCTTGGGCATCAGTTCCACTAACGTGTTTTAACTCAATCTAAATAAAATTTTTAAATGATCTTATTTACATTTTTATTGGTTCAATTTTATTGCGCCTTAATATTGCGAGTTTATTTATTTCATTTTATTTTATCTAAACAAACTAAAAATTTTCGGTCGATTTTAATGATTTTTTTTCAATGTCACAGTTAAGTTACGACTATTTAATGGACATAAAATTTAAAACTAATTTTTATTTAAATAATAAATATTTACACAATATTTGTATGTGCGTATTTACGTCCAAACAGCCATAAGTCGAAAAATATTACTATGAAATTGTAAAATAAAAATTTTTTTGAAAAAAAACTGCAAAGCTTTTTAATTAATTGAACTAAATCATATAAACTTATATGAAGTGTATTAAAACGCAATGGAGTACTTCAATATATTTTTAAAGAATTTACGAAGTCTATGGTTTACAAAAAATTATGAATTTCAGTAAAAAAATCAAACACAAGAAATAAAAAAGAATTAAGTAAAGTGCGACTTTGGCTCGCACACGAAGGGTTCCGTACGAACAAACATATGTATATCCCTTTTCGTTTTGTCCCCTTTTTTCATTTTAACAGTTTTTTCGTTTTTGTTTATTTTTAGTTTTTTATTTTAAGCATTTTTCGTCGTTTTGTCGATTTTTGAATTAGGCGTTTTTTAACGTTTGTTTTTCACTTTTTGACGATATTTTTAGTTTTATTTCAGTTTTTTGTTTTTTCCGATTATTTTTACTTTTGGCGTTTTTCTGGTTTTGTTTTTTTGTTTTCACGAACTATTTTAGTTTTGGTTTTTTTCAGTTTTGGCCCTTTTTCGGTTTTTTGTGATTTTTTAGTTTTAGCGATTTTTTTTTGTTTTGAAATTTTTTTTCGTTTTGCTGATTTTTTTGGTTTTTGGCGTTTTAAGTTTTGGCGTTTTTTTGGTTTTTGCGCTTTTTTCGTTTTGGTGATTTTTTTAATTTTGTGCGATATTTTTCGTTTTTAGATGATATATTTATTTTTATGTTGTAGTGCTTTTTTCGTTTTGACTTTTTTGGTTTTTGGATTTTTTTTAGTTTCTTGGCGATCTTTTTAGTTTTGGTGATATATTGCGTTTTAGCGATTTTTTCATTTTGGTGCTTTTTTCCTTTAAGCGCTTTCTTCATTTTAGCGTTTTTTCGTTTTGACATTTTTTTAATTTTGGATTTTTTAGTTTTAGTGTTTAATATCAAGATTTTACCTCTTACGGTTTCTAAGATACAGCATATTGTCTAAATTACATAGTCAAAATTACATTAATATTTGTACATAATATATATAGTAGCGGCCAACGGTTTATATATTCTGTGAAAATTTCAGGTCCGTAGCTCTTACGGTTCCTAAGATACAGCAGATTGTGTAAATTATATGGTAAAATTATATTAATTGATAGAACACCCTTTAATTTTTATTGTTTTAAATATCGGTGTTAATTGTTGTAGTCTATTCTACAGACTACACCAATTAACACGAACTTTGAAAATTTAAAGTGTCTATATATAAGTGTCTGCATATTACATTAGTATTCTAACATTTTTCGTTGCTCGCTTTAGAACATCCTTTAATTTTTAACTGTGATATATTTGTTGTTGTAGCGGTCAAAGATTTACATGTGGTGTGAAAATTTCAGGTCCGTAGCTCTTACGGTTCCCGAGAAAACATTACATTAGTATTTCAACATTTTTCGTTGCTGGCTTTAGAACACCCTTTAATTTTTAACTGTCATATATTTGTTGTTGTAGCGGCCAAAGTTCTACATATTCTGTGACAAGTGCAGGCCCGTTGCTTTTACGGTTCCCGATAAAGCAGCCTGTGACAGACAGACGGACAGACAGACAGACAGACCGACAGCGTAGCGAAAACAATAGGATCCCTTTACACTTTTGGTGTCCGGAACCCTAAAAACGAGAGACATCTTGGCTACAATCGCGCTCGGCTTTGGACCGAGACCACATTTTTTCTTAGGGTGTGTTGGTTATCGGTTTTACTCAGTAAAGATTTTCAGCCTAGCTAGCCGGCCTTCCGACAGGGTTAAGGGTTTCGCCTTCGTATGTGGCCAATAGCAACTCTGCTAAGCAACGATTTTCTTTCTACCGGCTTTGTCGAGCATAGCTTTTCTGTCTACAAGAATATTTTCTTTAGTATGTTAAGAGTGAATATGTACTCGGACTTTACTTGGCAAACGCAGAGAAGAAACTGCTTAAGCCCGGTCAAAAGCCGGCTACGCAGAAAGACTTTACTCAGCGAAACCACTGTTCGACATACTCAGAAGAAGAAGTCCTTAAGCCCGACCGAAGGCTGGTTAGACAGAAAATCACTACTCACCAAATCTACTATACAATATATCTGGAAGAGAAATCTTTAAGCATGGCCGAAAAAACGCTAAGCAAAAATATCCTTACTTAGTGAAGCCGCTATTCTACATAGCTAGACAACAAAAGAAAAAAAAATTATGTATGTATGTATGTATGCTATCGACCAAAATATTTGGGTGATCGTTCATAATGAACAATCACCAAAAACGCCAATAATGTCCAAGGACCCAAACGCAATGACCAATCACCCAAAATTAAAACGAAATATTAAAAATTTTTTTTAGTATTATTGAATTTAATTGATTTTAGTATTGTAACCTGTTTTTTCCCAAATTTATATTTTACTATTTAGTAAAATAGTAAAAGTTTATTAAAATACAGGCAAAGCTCGGTATAACGAATCTCGCTTTAACGAAAATCCGATATAACGAACGTTTAATTTTTTAACACTAACTACCTTATATAGCGAACGTTTAAGAAATTTTATACTCGATATAGCGAATATAAGAAACAAATTTCATGAACAACAAACTAAATCTAAACAGTAGAGACTATTAAAACATGGAACGTCATTAGAAACTCATTGGCGGTCTTAAATGTTTTGTGCCAATGATCTTACGAAAGCGCATAAGCAACATATCGTTTTTTTTTGAAATCTTGGATTTTACGAAAAGGTTACAATATTTTGCATTTGCTCTTGTGCAATACCATTTACACCAAACACTGAATACCGCCATTGTATATAATTTTTAACATATTAGGATGAACTCTTACAGAAAACATTTTCATTTATAGAAAAAGTGAACAGATTTTAACGAAGCTAAAAATGGATTAAGCCTCTGCGAATAAAGCATGCAACATGGATTTTTAAAGTCCTTAACATGTGCATTGATGGAAAAAGAAAAAAATATGGACTCGGAAGCCATCTGCCAAAGGATAAATTTCTGTCAAGGAAGATAGATATAGAAAGACGAGTAATCAGTTTACTTTGCATTTGGTACAAAAAAAGTCTAATCCATTCTCTTTAGAAAGCTGAAAAAATACATTTCGTAAAAAGAAACGATAGGGAAAAGCTTCAATTTATGTTCCTCACTATGAGTACTTTTATCTCTTTATAGAATAATAAACTTTACAATCCAACACAATTTCTATGCCAGCTTCGTTAATACATGACAACTCCCTAAAGATGGGCAAATATTGACAATATACATTTAATGTTATTGATATACATAAATGCCTTTTTAAGAAGTTTGAATCTACATATATGATGCAAGCCCATTTTTTAACATTAACTGGAAATTTGATTTAACATTAACTGGTTATTCGATCAAAATTTTAAATTCAAATGGAAAACAATTACCTTTTCAACAAAGAGGGCAATAGAAAATTGTTGTATATGTATACAATTGTCTAAAATTCCGATTTATTTTAATATCATAATTCAAAATATTAAAAAATATATGGTAAAAAATCTTCGCGATATAACGAATTTTTCGCTATAAAGAATGGGCCTGACAATATATCGTTCGTTATACCGGGAGTTGCCTGTACACTGAAATTGATTATGGAGTGGTATTAGCTAGTTTCTATGCGCACTTCATTGAGTTGGTTTTTTCCAACTCTAACGGCTCATAAATTAGTGAACGGTTAAACAAACAACGGTGTAGTTAAACTAAACTGAAATTTAATTGTAGTTTAAACTCAGCAGTAGTAAATCACGTCTCCATGAATTATGCCTAGTGTAAACAATAGTAAGTGGCAGCACTACGATAAATGTCTGGTTTTGCAGCAGGGTTTCGATCAAAATCTTATGGTTTGTGTATGGCGGTTTAACTACCGCCAAATTTTTTTTGCGTTTAATATGTGGTTTAAATGTTTACTGATTTATAGATTTGCTGTTTAAAATACATTTTAAACAAAAAAGAGAGATTAACTTGCACTGATTTATTAGCCCTAACTGTAGCTGTAAAGGCAGTTGAAAATAAATGTAAAACAACAACAACAGCTACATATTGTTCTCTCAAACAATAATGAGCTCTGATGCCAACGTGTATTTTTGCGCGGGCACTCCCATATTTATAATAAAAGATATTATTTTTTTTAATTATTGAGTTTAATTAATCCCCATTATTTCATACCTATTCGTCGACGTCACGTCAAGACAATACCAAAAAATTGTCTACTTGCACTTGTCTACTTGCTGTCGACAAAAATTTACTACTATTAGCAGCCTCTCCCCATTTTCTATGCCTTAGAGAGTAGTAAGTGGCCGTCAGTAAAAATAAATTGCAGTCGTGACGTCGACAAATAGTTACGGAAAAATTGGGAATAATTGAGGGGGTTAATAGCAAAGGGGTACAAGTACCAAAACTGGGGAAATCGAGTTATATCCAAAAATCAACACATAATCCCCCTTATCGTGGCTTACGTTTTTGTGGCGAAAATCAGGCGTTTTGTACTAGATTAAAGAAAAATGTTGCCTATTTTCTTTAATCTACTACAAATTGTTGAATTTGAAGTGGAAAAACGCCAACCACGTAAGGCCCAATACAAATATCTATTACTATAAGAAATACAGACCTGTAGGATGACCTCAAAAAACGCTATGTATTATAAACCAAAAATATTAGGAATAAAATGCATAGGAACAAAAAACATTGAAGTTTAATTACGCAGAATTTTGTTTTTTGCACTTCTATCCCTTTGCTTTTAAGCCCTCAATTAAGTTATGAGTTTAGTCACACTGTATGAGTTTACATATAAAGAAATTAAATTATTTTGGCTTGAGTTCGATTTTAATTTAATTTTTCAATTAAATTATACTTTTACTTTTACTCATTCACTACAAATATATCCAACTAAAATTTGAAGAAATCGGTCCATCTTTACACCTAGTCTTCATACAATCATCCGCCAAAATTTCACCTAAATGTCGATAGATCTCATGAATTCTTTTAGATTTAGCTCAAATTAAACATATAGAAAACCCATTTTTGTAGAAATCATATTGTAAATTTTGAACGTGATTGGTTTATTGGTATGGTTGCTACACGTCATACAGCGTATACAAACTGCGCAGAGTATTGTAAATTAGAAAAAAAAGTAGTAAGAATTATGGAACTTCTAAACTATTAAATGAATTTGCATACAAATTAATTGGTTGCAGAGGAGGAGTCAGGCTTTCAGAATAATGTCTCTATAGGTTTTTAGCTGCACCAGGGGCGAAGCTACAAGGTCTGAAATTTGGCTACAATGGGTACGAAAAACATTGTGCGGCCTGTAACTTTCGTAAATATCAAACGATTTGTAAAATTTTAGGCGCGTTGGATTTTGCTAGACAAAATAAAGAAAAAATGAGTTGACAATTATTTTTGTATCTTTTATAGTTTAAGAGATATTTCACTTCCAAATTAAAATTTGAAATTTTTAGCCTCCACTTTTTTTTGGTTTTTTGGTTGTAATTTTTTTCCGAAGCCTCTGATTTTAACTTGTGGTACACTATTAAATTGCTGATGAAATTCTTAGTAAACTCACCGAACAAAGCTTTGAAATATTTTGAGCCGTTAAGTCGTACCAAAGGTCTTAACTCAAAACTTTGATATTTAACTAAAAAATCGTAGATTTTTCAAAAAAATGCTTTCATAATTTTTAAAATTGTAAAACATTTGGCACTGGTCGAAAATCATAAATTTTCAAAATAATTTTTGAGTTTAGGGGCCTGTAAAAAACTTTGCACGAGGTGGCGTAAAAATCCACGAAAAAGGTTTCATTAGGTAGGTGCTTAGCATTGTTCTTGCTTTAAATGAAGACATTCTGGCTATAAATATAGGTGCTAGGGCAAAATTAGTAAAAAAAACTAAAATTTCAGGAAGAAAAGTTTTATATTATAAAAAAACTAACTAAAAATGTACATAAATAATTTTTTAGCACGTAGTTAAATAATGTATTTATAGCTCGCAGTAGAAATTTCAGGAAAAAAATTGTTTAGCTAGTTTTTTTATAATATAAAAATTTTCTTCCTGAAATTTGAGTTCTTTTTACTAATTTTTCCCTAGAACCTACATTTATAGTCAGGATGTCTTCATTTAAAGAGAGAAGAATGCCAACTACCCACCTAATAAAAACCTGTTCATGACTTTTTAAGCACCCTGTGCAAAGTTTTTTACAGGCACATAAACTAAAAAATTATTTTGAAAATTGATGATTTTCGACTATGTCCAAAATGAACAAAACTGTCCGCTAAATTCATCTTTAAAGCATGGCCTTTCACCATATATAAAAATAAAATTAGCATTTCTAAAAAAATTTTTTACAATTTTAAAAATTATGAAAGCCCTTTTTTTGAAAAAATCGAGGATTTTTTAGTTAAATTTCAAAGTTTTGAGCTTAGACCTTTGGTACGACTTAACGGCTCAAAATATTACAAAGCATTGTTCGGTGAGTTTACTTAGAATTTTATCAGCAATTTAGTAGTGTACTACACTCTAAAACATTACTTCAAATTTACGATCATATAGTGTCTAAATTTGTGCTGAAAATTTCTCCTTGTTTAAAATTACATCAATTTTGTAGTTATTTTTATTTAAGAAAAAACCTTTCAAATTAATCATATATAGTCCAAGTGGAAAAAATGGAACATAAAGTATAATACGGCTATGGCTGAATGGTAGATACGTCAGACTATCAGTCAGGAGTTCGCGGTTCAAACCTGCACGCAGCCAATCGCTTTTTTATTATTAGTAAAAACATTTTGTTTAAAAATAATGCGTGTGTAATTTTAGGTCGATAATAATCTGTAAAGTGTTGCCGACTATTATCGACCTAATTTTCAACAAAAGTGTTTTAGACTGTACAAGGTAAAATCAGATGCTTAGGAAAAAAATTACAATAAAAGAACCAAAAAAAGTCGAGGTAAAAAATTTCAAATTTTAATTTAAAAGTGAAATATCTCTTAAACTAAAAAAGATACAAAAATAATTGTTAGCACATTTTTTCTTTATTGTGTCTAGCAAAATATAGCGCGCCTAAAATTTTACAAATCGGTTAATATATACGAGAGTTACAACCCGGACAATGTTTTTCACACCCGAGGTAGCCAACTTTCAGTCCTTGCAGCTCCGCCACTGGTACAGCTAAGAACTTAGGGAGACACGATTCTGCAAACCTGAATCCTCCTCTGTAACCAATTCAATTTTTATGCAAATCAATTTAGTAGTTCAGTAGTTCCATACTTATTACCACTTTTTTATATTTTACAGCTTTGTGCGTAGTTTGTATACGTTGTTTGACGTGTAGCAACCATATCAATAAACAGATCACTTTCAAAATTCACAATATGATTTCTACAAAAATAAGTTATTGAAATATTTAATTTAAGCTAAATCTAAAAGAATTCATGAGATCTACCGACATTTGCGTTAAATTTTGGAGGATGCTTGTATGAAGACTAGTTGTAAACACAGACCGATTTCTTCAAATTTTAGTTAGACATATTGGTAGTGGTGCATCACTTACTTATGAGCCAAATTTCGTCCAATTGTCTTAAGAATTGCACCTTTAATGAAAATGGTCCAAAAACTGAAATTTTAAATCTTAAATATCTCTTTTTTAAGAGCTAACATTGAAAAACGGCGAACGCTATTGAAATCAGCATACTTGAATTAAGTTTAGCCGTTGGGTGCCCCTTCTGTCGGTTTTTACTTTTAATCAATTCATACTGTCACTATTAGAGCTGTATTTCATTTGATAGTTATTGATATTCACTTTTTGCTTTGTCTTGTGTTAAGCTTCTTTTATTATTTCTCTATTCTAGTATTGTTTTACTATTCCTAAAATAAACGAGAAGTGCTAAGTTAAAAAATTATAAAATAGAAAATCACGCCATACTTCAGTTCATATTTAAGTTTAAGGTTTAAGTGAAAACAAGCATTACCAGAAAGTTATGTTTTACTTGTGTTGGAAATTGTAGTTTTCTACTCGTATAACCAACTTAATAATATTTCCTGTTTATTTTGCTTTGGAAAAGTTGTCGATGAATTACATTTGTTTTGTTAAAGCTTTTGTGCTCTTGTTTATCTTAGATAATATTTTGTTAAAAGTTTTGAAAGTTTTTTACGAGATTTTGCTGAATTTTCACTTTTCCAATTGAACTTTTGTACATTTTAATTGTATTTTTTGTTTGTTTGGAAGTCATGCTCAAGTGGTTAATATGTAGATGGATTGATAGATATGTAGATGGATGAATGAATGTACTCGTATTTAACTAGTGAATAGTTTTTTTTTGGTTTTGTGTAAAGTCTACTTTTATTTGTTTAGAGCCTTTTTACTTCAAACAAAAATCACTGTCATGTTCTAATTAAGACAGTGAAAAACACATGCACAAATAAACGCAGTCTGGGGAATGGATCAAATTAAAAGAATGCACAAAGCATCAAATAACAATACATTTTAATTGCAAGAATTTAATCTAATTTTGATGAAAAATTTTCTTGTCTTTTTTATGGATACCATTTGGCTTTATTACGGGCATTGTTTTGTTTGTTTTAATTTTTCTGGTTTTGTGTTTTTCTCGTTGTTACTGTTTGTTAATAATTAAATTTTTGCTTATTTTTATTTGGAAAAAAGTTTTGCCATTTTTTTTAATTATTCATCCCCATCCACTGTTGACTATTTTTCGTTTGTCATGTTTTATTCAATTTTATTTAGTTTTTGTAACTCAAAAATAATAGCACAAAATCTGAAAAGTAAATTTTTTTGTTTTTAACAATTAACAACATACAACTTTTTAGGATGCGTTTTTTATGTAAAATAAAGTACATAGTGTAATAAAATTAAAAAATACTGGAAATTAAACAAAAAAATAATTGATATATTTTAATAATTTTTACTTAAAAAAACTTTGTCTCTAACACAAAATAATAATCTTCTTTTAGTAAAGAAAAAAGAAACAAAATATTTTTCACAACGACATGGATGGTATTTAAAAAGTAAAGTCCTGCTAAATTGATTAATTAATAAGGTTAAAATAATAATCAAAGCTCAATAGAGGAATGTTGAACTTCAAAAGTAAAAGTTTTAAAGTCTTTTCTCCTTCAAGCCTATTGTGACGCCGTGTGTAAATAAGCCCCCGCACCACTAAACATTCGCTCGCTCGGAACACTCGCTGGTGGTGTCACTAAAGATTTCCTGGGTATAGGTAAAAGAAGCTCCTAGCATTCAGGCGCTCCTTAGCATTCAGGTGCTAAGTTAATAATTTCAAATTCAGTCATCGGAATGTCATAATAATGTTAGAATTAAACCTATTGCATAGGGTACATAGAGGCCAAGCAGAAATTTCAAAAACCCAAGTGTGCTGTCAAAAACCTAAGTCTAAGGATGTATTAGTAGAACATTTTGTATTAGTATTGGTTTAAAATAAAAATTTCCCCACAGCACCAAAACCGCACTTGGTTTTAACAAAAAGTATTGTAAAGTATTTATATATTTTATACATGAATTTTTTGAAGTTTATGCAATTATTGTTGTATTAGTTAATGCAAATATGAATTTAGAATGATTTTTAATACATTCGAGCTCAAAAAATATTGATTTTCTAAACATTTTTTGCAATTTTTCTATTTGGTACTAACATTTTTTATCCCAAATAGGAACAAAAATACAATACTCAGGTATGTGATGGAAATCGATTTCGAATGAAAATCGACACAAAAACGAAGAAAGTTGTGATGGCTACTGAATTATTGTTTTCATATCGATTTTACTTAAAATCGAATTCGATTTCATTTTCTATTTTGTTCTATGAAAATATCAAAAAAAAAATAGATGTGATAGAAAACGAAATTTCTATTGTTTTACTGTTTTCAAATCGAGTAGAATATGTTTGACGATTTCAAAAGTTTCGTATGATATGTATGTATTTCACACATATTTTTGCAATAATTTTTGTTAAAATGTTAAATCAGTTTGTCACTGGAGTGTTTTTTGACATTTAAGCATATTTTTTGCTGATATATCCGTGTTTTTTCTATTTTTAGAAATTTCTAATACATTTTAGATCTTGTTCCCGATTTGTTCGCGAATTATTTTCGCGCAAAATTTTATTTTGTCCTAGTTCTTATTCTTTTTACGATTTTCAATCAATTTTAGGACTTCTTTTCTATTTTGCAATCTTTCAGGGATTTTCGCCACTTTTGTGGAACTAGTGATTTTTTGCAAGCTTTCACATTTTTTATAGTTTTAGCGATTTTTAATCAATATTAGATATTGCTATTTTTCGATGCTGGCAAAATTTTGCTAATTTACGACACTAGCGGTTTTTAATAAATTTTAGGTATATTTGTCATAAATATATTTTTCGCGAGTTTTCGGCGTAGAAGAAATTTTTTCCGAACTTTTATAATTTTTACATTATTATCGGTTTTTGCGAGTTTTCGCGTTACTAATTTTCTAAGTTTTAACAGTTTATCGGCATTTTTATATACGCAAGTTTTTGGATTACGCAGCCTTGAAGCTCATTTTGTGCTTTAGGAAAACCCGTCAAATTGCGAATATTCGCAAAATACTTGCTTATATATGAATGATTACAGTGTTACGATTGATTAAAAGCCCAAAATATTGCAAAAAACCAACAACTTTGGAAAACTTACGCGTATCGCCAAAAATTGCAAAAATTTAAACGAGCCATAATTTTAAATAAAAATCGCTAAAACCGGAAGAAATGCCAAACATTCGGAAAAAATCGCGAAAACTCGCAAAAAATTGCTAACAGCGGCATGATAACTAAGTCTAATCGTGTGAACTATAAAGAGATTAAAAAATTGCAAAAAGACGCTTCTATCCCGAACGTTGCTGAAATTCACGTGAAGTTGCAATATCGGAAAAAGCCCTAACATTTATTAGAAACCGCCAAAGCGGCATGTTCACGAAAAATCGCAAACTTTTTTGAAATAAATACCCATCTATAAATAGCTACCATATATGTAAGTGATTTCCGTGGATTCATTTGAAGTTACATATTTTAACATCTGCTGAAGACTAATTAAATAACATAAGCTATTTTTTTTTTTGGCAAAGAAGGAGTGTAAAACAAGAACTAATGCCAGCAATGTACCAACAACATTGTTGTTCATTTCAGCCAGTGATGCCATTAGGATACGAAAGATACATTTTTCGTATCTTTTGATGACTTTACGTACCATGTATAATCCTGACATTTTTCGTATCTTTTGAATCTGTACGCATAATGTACAGAAATAAAATATTAAACTTTCCGTCTCTGATAAAGTTTTTTAAAGTTATCATTTCGTTATGAATACTAAAAAACGCCTTTAGGGCTAGGCCACACGGGTTTTTTTAAAACGCGCGTTTCTGTTTTTCTGTATTAATTTTGAAAGTTTAAAAATTGAAAACTTTCAAATTTAATATAAAAAACAGAAACGCGCGTTTTAAAACGTCAGTGTGGCCTGGCCCTTACTCGTATATTAATTTTTACAAAAATTAATTTGTTTTGACAACATCCAAAGATTGTTACATATCGACCCCTTAGCGCCAAATGATCGTAAGCGACATTTTGTAAGAAACAAAATTTTTTTAATGAAATCAAAATTTTGTGAGCCTACCCATAGTTTAAAATCATTAAAATGTCAAATTTGTTGTTAACTTTTGAAATACAGGCTATAACATTTGATCGTAAGCGACAGTTTATGAACATAAATCATGTGTAAATACAATAAGAAACCCTCGTCCTGAAAAATAAAATTTTTGTCGCTTACGATCACTTGGCGCTAAGGGGTCGATATGTTAAACATTAAAAACTGATTTTAAAATTTTTTTCAAAATGTATCTTTTTGGGAAAAATTTATCTTTTTGGAAACTAAAATGTATCTTTCTCGAAATTTCACTGGCAACACTGATTTCAGCAAACAATTGTTTGTACTCTTTCATTTCATTTCTTTTTATACTCTCTGTTTAGTCGTTAATACGAGAGTGACAGCAATACAGCTGCAAAATATTTTTGACCACCAATGACCAACAAGCTAAAAGCAAAGACTATAAATATATATTTATAGTCTTTGCTAAAAGATTTGTATATTACTTATTGTATACACATCGTAAATTTTTATAAGACGTATTAGGACATGTAACCATGTCAAAGATTATGCGGTTGCGTATAGGAATTCCAAATTTTGTTAAAAATAAGTATAAATACTAAAAAAATAATAATAATTTTATGTCAAAAAAGTTTTTATATAAAGAAATACATGGAACAGAAACAAAAGTGGAAAATGAAATCGATACGATTTCCATCACACCTAAAACTATTTCATTCGTTTTCAACTTTCGATTTCATTTGAAATCGAGTCGATTTGTATCACATACCTCACTTTTTAATGAAAAAAAGGGTTGAAAACTTTGATAAATTTCAACACACAAATGTCAACAAAATTAAAAAAATAATTTGAAATTACAGCAAGAAGATATATAAAATTTATATCAAAGCAAATAAAAAAATTAAATAAAACTAAACAATTTTTGTGCGTGAAAAAAGTTGCGATTTAGTGCATTTTCAAGTGGAAAAATAATACGGGCATGTTCTGAAAACCATTTCGTTTTGAAACCGCCAAATTTTAGGAAAAAATTCAACTAAAACGGCCATTTATTGACACTTTTTAATTTGTTTTTATGTTTTAAATGTTTCAGATGTTTTATCCGAACTTATCTTCGAATGCACTAAATTGTCCAATTAAAAGAACACTGTTTTTCATTTTTGTAACTTTGCGATTTCAGAACATGCCCGATAGTCTCTCAAGTGTGTTGAAATGCAAAAAATGGTGTCCTTTTTTGATACTAAATAATATAAATAATTAAAAATTTAATTGCTTCAATTGAAAAAACAATTTTTCTAATTAAACAATTTAATTGAAACAAATCTTGTATTATTTTTTTTTATAAAATCATTTCACAATTAGCGATAAGTCCAAAATACTGTATATGGAAAAATTATTAAAAAGACTGGTAAGTTTGGCGCCAAATAGTAAAACCTTATCGAAATGAGTGTTCGTTATTGCATGTGCTGTGCAATGCAAAAACTTCTTCGATGGTCACATCCACCATTGATAACCATTTGTTTTTTTGGAACGAACTGAACACATGAATATGGTCAAAATGTGGTTTCAGAACAGAGTTATGTGACACATGACGAATGCCACAATGGACATTCTGCATAAAGCATTTCTGTGTATGATTATTGTGTAATTTGTCTCCAATATAGTCTGATCTTATGCTACTAGGCTTCTTCTTGTAAACTGGGCCTTGAAAGTCATCATAACTCAGTTATCGCATTTTAATAAATTGTGCGTTTTTTAAACGATTAACATTTAAAAACTTTAGATTTTACGACAATCTTTACGTAGAACAACCCTTTGGGTGGTAAAGGCGCAAATGGAAAAATTAAAGAATTCCATCATGCAAAAAACCACAATGTGTTCCAACGAAAACATTTTTCTTAAAATCATCAGCATTTTAATATTAAAAGAACAACAACAGACGTGAATAGACAAAACGACAAGTGAAAAATAACAAAAAGAACAAACAGCATTGAAAAAATAAAATAAATTTGTATTAAAGAGAAAAATATAAGACGACAACCATAGTCTTCATTTCATGACACATGACGAAATCTCATTTATTCCCTGACAGGATTTCTGATTGCAATATCCGCGCTTCTAAATGCGTATGTGTAAGGGTGTACACATAAACGACGACCAAGTTCCCAGCGGGAAAACACAGAAGACCTTCTTATTTCAGGCCTTATTAAAGGCTTGCTTAGACAGCTTTTTTATTCAATTGCCATTCTTATCTAGCTGCTAAAGAATGCCTTACAGAAGGCCTCGGCTCATCCGTATAAAATATAAGATACACATTCCACATTGGCTTCTATGAGATGGTGGAAGAGAAGGAGTAGCATTTTTTGTTTTTCTTTCGCCAAAGCAAAAGAAATTCGTTTTGTTCAGCGTTGTCAACTTTTCAATTTCAAAAAGCAATGAAGCAAGGAAACTAAGGCGTAATATTTGACAAAAGGCACTGAAATTTATTTTTGTCATTTTATTTAACAAAATTCTTATATTGAGTAATTTCAAAAATTTCCGACAAAGCTCTGGATTTTTACCCTGTCCGATTATATTGAAATTCTACATACGTATATGTATGTATATTCTGCTCTTACATGCGCATCACATGGCGCAAGAATTACTCCTCTTACGGCTATCAAGTATAAGCTTGGCCATTACAGCAGGTCGATTTTTTTTTGAAGAAACTTGTATAGAAGAAACAGACAATTCTAATGAAATGAATTCCTAGCCCGCGCAAATCGACATAAATGTTTTATATGGGCTAAAACAAATAATACCAACAACTCAGTTCTCGTTAGACTTCCACTGGCATAACTAGTATTACTGAAAAATCTTATCACGATGTATTTCCTGGTTCGCGAAATATAGCGCTTAGAGAATGAAAAATTCAACAAAAATACACTAAACCGAATTTACAAAATTATGTATATATTTAAACTAGGGATGTAACGAATACCGATACCGATACCGATATATCGGCGATACTTCAGATTTTCCGATACATCGGTATCGGCGATATTTTACTGTCGATACGACGATACTTTGAACAATTTTTTCAGTTTTTTTTTTTAACAAATAATTTATTTTTGCTCGATTTTACCATGAATTAAATTCACTTCGTTATTTTTTATATCTTATTAATATCAATTTTAAAAATTAATAATATTTTATGCTGATATTTTGTAAAAAAAATTATTTATTTTTTGTTAGTTTTACCATGAATTCAAGTTCAATGGGGAAAATTCCATTAGCAAAAAAAAAAGATACTCCAAAGAAGTCATGAAAATGTAGAATTCGCGATCTGGAAGTATTGCAAATTTGGATAATTTCTAATTAGTTTTACATATCCTTGCCATTGCAAGAAGTTCTGTTTTTCGATTACCAATTCGGTGGAAGCGATGCTAGGATAAATTTCTTTTTCGGTATTCTATAATGATTTTTCCTCAAGGAAAAAGGATACAAAATTACCCATTTTCACAATTTTTTTATGCGAATTTAAGCTCAGAACTGTATTTTCATGTAAATTTAAGTGAATAAATATAAACTTAGAAGTCTTTTAATAATTAGCTATTAAGTTATTTAGAAGAATATTAGTTGATAAATGTCCTTTAAAAAAAATCGATTTTTTAAAAAGCATGGCGAGTATTTTTTAAAATTATAAAGGAATTAAACATTTTTTCTTTCTTTTCTACTAATTATCTGCATATTTTTAATATAGATATTTTGGAAGCAAAGAAAATGTAGCTCCTTAAAAATTACTTCCAATGTTTTATCAATTTTAAATATTCTCTCTTATAATGTAATTTTGTATAATAAAAAAATTGCGCTTGAGTTTTGTTAATCTAAACTTGAACTCAATTTCAATATTCGTATCGGTATCGGAATCGGTATCGGCGATATTTATTTTTAAATATCGGTATCGGTATCGGATCGGCAAAACGGCGTATCGTTACATCCCTAATTTAAACCAACTTAACCTAGATGTTCTATTGTGGTGTCATATTAAAGGTCACAAAATACACTTTAAAATTGCATATATTATGATTTTATTTCTCAACCTTCAAAGATTAAATTTTACTGGCCTTTTGTCTTTAAAATTTGACCTCTTGCCCCTTCCGATTTTTATAAAATTTGGTATAAATCATGTCTGGTATTACTAGTATTAGTGCATGATCTTGACTCGATATACTTTCTGGTTCGCGAATTATATCGACTTTAAAATAGGAAAATTGAGCAAAATGTTCCAATAAAAAGAAAAAATATACAAAAATATACTAAAACGGCTTTACAAAATTATGTATATATTTAAACCTACTTACCCTAGATGATCCATTGAGATGTCATATTAAAGGACACAAAGTGGACTTTTCATTTGTTATGCTTTTATTTTGCAGTCTTCAGAGCTCAAATTATGTAGACATAAGCTCAGTAAAACTTGACGCCTGAAGATTGAAAAATAAAATCGTAACATACATATGCCATTTGAAAGTCCATTTTGTGCCCTTTAATATGGCACCATAGTGGAACATTTAGGGTAAGTAGTAAAAATAATTTTGTAATGTCGGCATAATTCATTTTTGTTGAATTTTTAAATTATCAAGTCGCTAGTCGCATCATTTGTATCAAATTTTATAAAAATCGGAAGGGAAAAATAAACTGGTTTATTGGTTTTATTTGTTTCTTCCTATATCGCGACCTCAGGCCTGTTTTGGCCCACAGACCATTTAAAAAACAAAAATTGAGTTAAGTAAGGGGTATATATATTTTGAATACCCTCTTTTTAGAATCCGAAAACGGTTTTGCGAAATTGTTCCTGGTTTTTGAGATATCAAGCATTCATTGTGCTCGATATTGTCAATTTTGATAAATTTTGTGTAAAAAAATTAAAATAATTTTTTTAAATAAAAATTAAAAATAATTTTTTTAAATAAAAAAATAAAAATCAGAAATCAAGTAAAATATCAAGTTTCATCAATATTAACTTTTTATTCCATGTAAATATCTTTTGTAATAACATTTATACGCTTATTTTCAATAAAAAGTAGAAAATTTCATCTCAATAACAAGTTACTCAATATACAGCAGTTAGTATACACATGGAGCACAAAAAGCTACTTTTTACAAATAAAATAGAAAAAAAGGCTACTGGAGCACCGGATTGATGAAAGTTCACAAAAATTTACATATTTCTTCCAAACATATGCCGGAAGCAGTGGTGAGAATACAAAAAAATTCTATGGGGTATATTTTGAGAAAACTTTATGTAAATCTTTTTTGTTGTTTTTTCCATTCCGACTTTTTGGCATATGGGTTAAACCAATAATGAGGTCGCGATATACAAAGCTTCGTATTGATTTGTGCGGGCTAGGAACTCTATCGTTTCTTGGCGAAAGCTTTTTAGAATTGTCCGTAGATCACGTTGCTGCTATAAATATTTTTTTGTTTTTTCCCCTCCATACAAATTGATTGCCTCTATTGATCATCTTCGCCGTTTTTGAAAATATGTCGTCATATTTAAAACTGAATAGCTTTAGAGTGCATCATCAGATAATTTTGTTGTCATTCGAAAGGTTTTAGTATCCTCTCAACAAGTATTGATTAAAAAGGGCATAGCTTCACTTAGATGCACTTGTAGCAGGCATCTAAATTGCCAAAGTATTCTTTATCCTTAAGCGTCTTGAAATATAGTATTTTAGCTTTATTTTTCTTACCAGAATGCATTTAGCTGACAACGGTCTATTGTGCATAATTTTCAAGTTGTCCGATGCACGTTATTTCCATGGACATTATTCCATGCTACCTATAATATTTGTAGAATTTCGTTGAAATCGAAGAGGGTAAAAATATACACACCAATCATGAATATATACAGCCCAATCATGAATATTCCCTAGGAATTTCTTTCCCCCGGAAAACACTTTTCTCGAGAAAAAATTCCTCCAATCATAAACTTTTCGGGAACAAAAATATGAAACAGTGGCATCATTGAATAACAATGGCGGCTGTTTTGCCTGGACATTTATTTATTCAGTGTTTTTGTGTCCAAAAACAAATAAAATTTATGTTTTAATTAAATTTAAAGTAAAATTAATTAAAAAAGTGATTAAAAAGCATTTGTGAAGAATATTGGTGCTGTAGAAGAAAAAATCTTGCAAGTTACTCTTTGCTGCATTTATGAAAACCAAAAGTAATGGATCGATTAAAGTTGAAAATATGTTGTGTTTGTGCTTTATTTATGGTATTCGACCTAAAAGAAAAATAAAATATTTTTTATTGATAGAAATTTTGTTTTATTTAAATATTATATAGATTTTTATGCAAACTCCCTTCTGTTTTGCAAGTGAAAAACTCCGGGGAAAAAACGACGTTCAAATGCATTGAGAATAGCTACTTTTTCCCCCAGCGAATTTTTTCCGACGGAATTTTTATTCATAATAGGAGAAAAGGGAAAAGTGAAAAAACTCTCACGGAATTTTTGTTTGTGATTGGGCTGATAAACTCTTGTTTTTGGGTCAAAAAATGTTTAATTACTCTTATGTGTCCAGCAAACGAGATACGTATATATATATATAGACTTTGACACTTTTAAAATACAAAAGATAAACCACAGCTAATTGCTCGAGTGTACTTCATATAAATTTGCTAATTTTATTCTTCTATAAGACTCTAAACAAGTATGTTCAGAAAATAGTTACATTAAGAAAAAAAAATGTTTAACAAAATGGGCCTGATTGTGTAAGGCGTTGGCGTAAACGCCTGAGTTGTTTTTTGTAGTAGATTAAAGAACACATGTACTGTGTTACTTTAATCTATTACAAAAAATGAATAGGCGTTTACGCCAACGCCTTACACAATCAGGCCGAATATATTTTAGATAAACAAATTTATTTTGGAATTGGGTTTAGTGCCACCGTCATAAAAAATCACTAAAAAATAGATTAAAAGAGTACCAAGTACTAACTCTAAAAATTTTCGCGTCTAAAAGCTCAAAAAGCAGTAAAAAAATGCGAAAAGCATCGACGCTGGTTTTATTCATTAAAAATATACTTTATAAATAACAAACATTCTCATATTCTTTTTTCGCAAGTAAGCCTCGGTTCAGACTATGAAAGTTTTCTTTCAGAAAGTCATAGTATTTTGGTGACAGGGGAGAGAAGAATGGGAAGGGGAACACACTTTCATGTTCTTTGAAATTCTCTTTTGTTTTGTAGTTCGTAATGGCCAACCTGATTTTGGCTGCAACTTAATTTTAAATTTTCTTTTGGATTTCATTAAAAAAATTTCAGTGTGTAGACACAAATGAAAGTTTAAAAGAGAATTTGAGAAAATTTCAGAAAGAAACCTTTCACACTGTGAACCGAAACTAATTTGTATATAAATCTGAAATTTACGTGCAGGAGACATCATACATTATTGTCTTGTGCCGTTTATGATGGAACTGATTAACTTATACTCATTCCGGCGAAACTATTCTCATCCAAATCCTTCTCAATAAAAACATTCGTAAAAAATTACTTAAGATGAAAGAAAGTAATTCGAAATAAAAAATCACATTAATCACAAATAAAGAAGAAGCTATAAAAATACCGAGATTAAAAAAATTTACCTCCATTTGCTTTTTGATAGACCTTCATTAGAGAAACCCTTCAAAATTACCTTTTTAGAAGGTCTTTTGTCAAGCCTTCCAGAACTGGCAAACGGAAGACCTTTCCCGCAATGACAACGTGTTTAAAAAAGATATGAGTATGGAATATAGCGAGCACGCCTTGTTTATCTAAAAGAAGCAGTAGAGAGGCCTTCTAGAAGGCATCCGTACTCCTTCTATTTCCCGTTGGGCGGCTTACCACTTATGTGTTCGGGTATTAATTCCTGAATTTTTGTATGAGGAGTTTGTTGTTGGGTGTTCTAAAGTACCTACCACGAACTCTGTGCCTGTTTTGATTCAACATTTCTATTAATTCCCCTTTTCTTCAAAACACAAGATTTTCTAAAAAAAAATAATCCTTCTAGGGCAAAGATAACAGCTTATTTTTTGTTCTTGTGAAGATTTTTTTTATAGAAAAGTATTAAATTACACTCGATGTTCATATGTTGAGATCACACATTATGACTTTAAAACCAATTTTTTTTTTATTTTTAGACTTTGGCACACAGTCATAGAAGTAATTTTAGTTTACAATTAGTTAAATTTTATTTACTGGAATACTAAAAACGAAAACTGAAAACTATCTTTTTAAAGCAAATTCAACCTAATGCAAAAAATATAAAATGAGAGGAAGAATAAATCTACAAAATCATATATAGGGTTTTAAGTGCAACGATTTTTCATATCAAATTCGAATTTTTTCATTCAAAATCCGGATTTTCAAAATACAATTCTTGATTTTCCAATCCACTAAAAAAGTTAATTATACATATTTTTAATCAACTCAATTAACTAATTTAATTGATAAATCCACCCAATTCAATTACATGCTTTCTTTAATTCGTTCCACAAAAAGAACAATATGTAGCTATTGTTGTTTTTACATTTATTTTCAAATTGCATCTGACATCTTGAATCAGTATTGAAATCAGTTTTTTTGTATAGCTTTTATCTTTTCGTATAGATCTTTGTAGTGCTTGTTTTTATAGCTTCGTTCATTGCTCCGAAATCAACTTTTATTTTAAAGCGTATTATTAAAAGCCCTTTCACATTATAATACAAGCTTTGAAATTTTTATTAGATTTTGTAAGACGAAAAGCAAATCAAAATCTGTCTGACTGTCAAAAAATCTTAAAGAAAATCTTCTCATTACATTTTGTGTCTACACTATCACTTTCCAAATAAAACGCAACATAAATAATTTGCAATAAAGCAAATTTTTCGTTCTTCTTTTTCTTTATTTATGGCAAACAAATACACAACTGTTTTTGTTATTCCTTTTTTGTTTGTGCAAAAGACAGCCCTGATAAAATGAGAAATGTGATTGTTTAGAAAATTTACTAAAAATGGCGAATGCCATAATACTGTCAAATTTCTTTACGTATTATTTCACAGATCATAACAATTTGTTTTCACACTGTTGGATTTTTACTTAAGATTTCAGTTTTTGACAAGTATTAATACTAAATCTAATAGTGTGAAGGGCTATTAAGCGCTTTATTTGAAAATTTTGCTTTTGTGCTTCAAAGAACATGAAATTTTTTTATTGGGTAGTTGAGCTCATATTTTAGCTTTGATATTGTTGAACTTCGTGTTCATAAGATTTGAAGTTTAACTTAATAGCTTTTCTATGAGATTTTTGGGTAAAGGTTCCCTGATGATTTGCATTAGCCCCAATGAAATGCGTATAGGAACTGACTATTTTACTGCAGTAAAATATTAAAGCTTTTGATTAAGCTTTTATTCATGAATAGTAGTTTCTATAGCTCCAATGATGTTAACAGTTATTATACAAATTGTAGATCATAAAATTTGCGACAAATTTTGTATTAAAAATTTTTTCATACGCCCAACCGTTTCTGCGATAGAGAGCAGAGAGCCCGCAGCGGTCAGCCATACTTACTGTAATGCAATAATATCTTGTATAAAGTTATTAAATAATTGAAATATCATTTACAAGAAATAATTTGTATTATATATTAGGTGTCGTTCTTGAAATCGGGCTTGATTTAAGTACGCGGCGGGATTGATTAAAGTACGCAGTAGGATTGATTCAAGTATGCGGCGGGATTGATTCAACTGGCTTGAATCAAGTATGTACTACTTGTCGGCTATGCCCAAGAAATGAAAATAATCAACAACAAAACAACAACAAGATCACATCAGTGAATTATGGCTATCATCAAAGCAAACAAACACCAACACAGTAGGAGTACGACTGCGTATAAAGTTTATAAACATTGTCGTACTTAAAATAATAATTTTTTTTATGAATAAAGCCGAATCAGGCTAAATTTAAGTATTTTGCGCTTGAATATTCCGTAATTGAATCAATCTTTCTGTTATTGCTTTCAGGATTTGACACCGCTTGGGATTAATTTAAGTACCGATGGATTGATTTTTCTTTTCTGTGTACCTACTTTTTGTAATTAAAAACTCATTAGATAAAATATTTTTTGTGTATTCTAATTTTATATTAGTTTATTTAAAGTAGCTTTTAAGTAGAAATAAAACGGGTAAATATATTATTATCTCTCATTCCATAACTTAATACAAGGTATTATTCACTGAGATTCACGGTTGGCCTTGCGGTTAAGTATTGCTGAGCGCTCCGGGCTCTCTGCCCTCTATCTCAAAAACGGTTGGGCGTATGAAATACTGTTTAAAGCAAAATTTGTCACAAATTTTATATTCTAAAATTTGTATAATTAATCTTAACATCATTGGAGCTATAGAAACCGAGATAATCGCGAAAAACTGATTTCTGTGACCTTTGACCTTGCATAACTTATGGCGCAGACACTAGATTTTATGAGACTTTTAAGACAACTTTGAGAACACCAAAAGAAAGGTGTTTACGAATTTTCAGCTTATTATCTCTCATTCCGCAGTTGGCCCCTTTTTTCTGCTTATTTGACTGGGCTATAATTGTAAAAACATTTATTGCTTAAAATCATAAAGATGAATTACTAATTTAATTTTGCCTATTAATCAGTTATGTAAAGTTTATGCCTGCTCTCAATTAATCCTATTAATTGATCTCAGTAGCAAGAAAACTTAATTTTTATAAATTCATTAATTGGTATCATCAATTTATTAATAGTACATATTTCTACATAAAATATTAATTAAAGTTGATTTTCCATTTGTTCTGTGTAGCTGTTGAATTTTCAACAAAAATGTTACGAACATAGCTAGCTGCCAGAAAAATTGGGGTTAAAATTGGCAAATTTTGGAGAAAAAAATCGACAAAATTGTAAATATTATTCATCGAAATCGTCAAAAAAAATCGTTATAAAATATCAAATTTTTGAACAATATGTCGTTAAATATATAATAATCATCAGGCATTATATTTGTATAAGTGAAAATTTTGATTTTTTGGCATGCTTGATGATCGACTTAGATGCGTGTATTGCGTTTACTCTTCAAGAACGTACACATTTTGAACGAGATTTCAAAGATGCCAATTGTTCAAGACGTTGGACGCATAAAAGTACGTTAGAATTGGTTGAAAAAGACGATAAATGCACATTGTCAACAAATAAATGTTGTCAACTTTTAATTTTTAAAAATCGTAAAATTTAGGACAAAAATATTCAAATCGTCAAAGTGCTATTTTTAAGCTCAAAAATGGCCAAAATGGCGATAAATCGCCAAATCTGGCAAGTATGTTTACGAATTAAAATGCACTTCGCTCCAAATTCCTCATGGATATGCATTATCAATCAAATAATGTATTTTAATGTTCGAAATATAATTTAAAAGTTCTCATAATAATTTATCAAAGTTTCATAAAACAAATTTCCATACAAAATTTGTGTTATAAACCTATCATAAGTCTTTGATAAATAACTATGTATTATGAATAACGTGGCTAAAGTTTTGAACAAAAAAAGAACATTTTTTGTTTAATATTTCTGTTGTTGTTTTTAAGCAAAATGTTGGCATCCTCTAAAAAATTATCACGTTAGTGCTGCTGCCAGTTTATCCAGCTTTTGTTCTGCTGATGTGCATGTTTGTCGTTTTTCTTATTTTTTTCATTTGACTGTCTAAATGACATCTAAAAATTGTTTGCCAAGTTTTCATATCTTGTAGTTTTTGCTGCTTTGTTGTTCTTTCTATTTCTTTTTTAATGTTAAATTCTCATTGTCAAAGTGTTTAGTTTTGATGAATAATGAGACATTTTGACGGCAAACACATTGTCAGTTAGGTAGTTAGTCAGTGATTTTTTAAATTTTATTCTTACTTAAATAATATCTATGAAATATAAATTTTTTTTCTCACATTTTAAACACATGGATTCAGTCATCGAGTCCCTACCGCATAGTTGTAGCCCCTTACTAATGAATGAATGAAGAAATAAAAGTGCTCATTCGATAATTTTTAAAATATTTTATTGTTATTATGGTTTAATTTTTGACAAAGCTAATCAGCTTTTAGGTTCATTAGTTTGTTAGTAGTTTGATAATCTATTCGCTAGTCTGCTATGGACTCTGGTTCTCTGCAGAAGGCAAACATTAAAAACAACTAACAAAAAATTCATAAACTACACCACGCCATGAATTTCGTGACAAGTGTTTCTTTGGGTGACCCTTAAAATTAGAATTTAGATTTTTCCCGGGAATAGCAAAATCGCGTTCCCGGGAAAAGTTCTAAATTAAGTAGATTTATCAAATGAAAATTAACGTCATTTTCATTGTTTTATTAATGCAAATTTTTTTAAATAAAAATTGTTATAATTCTAAAACAAATTTTTGAGAATTTTTATGTGAATTCAGGCAAATAAGAGTTTGTAGTTATTAAACAGTAACAGACCCTATAAAAACTAATTGACCACAATTATCGTAATTATTTAGCTAACATTTGATTTTAAAGCCTCCAAATCATTTTATAAATAACTTGCCGTAATGTTTCTTATATTTCTTGCCAAAATTCCAGGAGGATTAAGTACAAGCAAGTTACAGTACCATACTCAGCTGCGTCCAATTTTACATACCCTGAGCCACAGTGATTTTTTATTTTATTTCCCTTAAAATATCTCCTACAAGGTTTCAATAATAACGTCGACTTTTAATAAATTTAAATCGTTTTACTCCAACTATGTGCTTAAAATTAGGGATGTAACGATACGCCGTTTTGCCGATCCGATACCGATATTTAAAAATAAATATCGCCGATACCGATTCCGATACCGATACGAATATTGAAATTGAGTTCAAGTTTAGATTAACAAAACTCAAGTACAATTTTTTTCTTATACAAAATTACAGTGTAAGAGATTATTAATATTTAAAATTGATATTAACCCAGTATAAAAAATTGGAAGTAATTTTTAAGGAGCTACATTTTCTTTGCTTCCAAAAAATCTGTATTAAAAATATGCAGATAATTAGTAAAAAAGCAAGAAAAATTTTTAATTCCTTTATAATTTTAAAAAATAATCTCCATGCTTTTTAAAAAATCGATTTTTAAAGGACATTTATCAATTAGTAGTCTTCTAAATAACTTAATGGCTTAATTATTAAAAGTCTTCTAAAAGTTTATATTTATTCACTTAAATTTACATGAAAATACAATTTTCAATGTAAATTCGCATTAAAAAAAAATTTTGAAAATGGGTAATTTTTTATCCTTTTTCCTTGAGGAAAAATCATTATAGAACACGGAAAAAGAAATTTGTCCTAGCATCGCTTCCAATTGGGTGATTGGTAATCGAAGTTCAGAAGTTCTTGCAATGGCAAGGATGTGTAAAACTAATTAGAAATTGTGCAAATTCGCAAAACTTCCGGATCGCGAATTCTACATTTTCATGACTTCTTTGGAGTGTCTTTTTTTGCTGGAATAAGATTTAAAAAACAACAAATTGAATTTGAATTCATGGTAAAATTAACAAAAAATAAATAATTTCCGGATCGCGAATTCTTCATTTTCATGACTTCTTTGGAGTGTCTTTTTTTGCTGGAAGATTTATTTAAATATCAACGAATTGAATTTGAATTCATGGTAAAATTAACAAAAATAAATAATTTTTTTACAAAATAACAGCATAAAATATTATTCATTTTTAAAATTGATATTAATAAGATTTAAACAATAACGAAATGAATTTAGTTCATGGTGAAATTAACAAAAGATAAATAATTTGTCAGAAAAAAACTCTGAAATTTTTTTAAAAGTATCGTCGTATCGACAGTAAAATATCGCCGATACCGATGTATCAGAAAATCTGAAGTATCGCCGATATATCGGTATCGGTATCGGTATTCGTTACTTCCCTACTTAAAATGTCCAATAAACTTTCCAAAATATATTCATTCATGCTGCGGAAAATCATTCAAAGTTCATTTAAGATCGAATTATTTACTTAAAGAAATGGTTAGAGCACTGCAATCGTTAATACTTATACAAAGTATTCCTTGTTCTGATATAGTGATTAAACGACACTCTACAAAATTCATCTTGCATGTAGTTTTCTAATCAAGCAATATTTTTTCTCGTAGACGGGGCTATTAAAAATGTCATGACTTCAGTTTCATGAATTAAAAAAATATTGTATGGACATTTTAGTGTTTAAACATTGAAAATTTTATTGATATTAAAGAAAAACGGATTCGCATTTGCCAACTATTCGCTTGTGTTTGATATTCGCTTTCGCTAAAATTTATGCGAATATTTAAAGCGAATAGTAAAATTAAAAATAAATCAAAATTTTTAAAGTTGTCAAATTATTTTGGTAGAAAAGAAGGGCAAATTATGTTTTCTTGTAAAAAATGTAAAAAAAAGACTAGTGGTGTCTTGGGGACACCCGATTATAGCTATGCTCCTTGTTTGTATAAAAATAAAAAGATGATTAGCTTAAAACCAACAAAAATAAAATAATTTAAGAAACATTTTAAGGTAAATGGTTTTACTGTAATGAAACATAATAATGATGCAGATAATGCACTAAAATCTAAAAAGTAATTACGTAATACACAGAAGGAAATAAATATGCGCTTTGATAAAAAATTCGAAGAATTGAGTAACAAAATGTTTATATTACAATTAACAAGAAATGTACTTGAAATTTTCCAAAAAAATCTAACAAGATTATGAATTGAAATTATATTTTTTTCGCTAATTTGTTTTATGTTTGAATTTATTGTCGATTATACACTTTTGAATTTGTTTTATTTTATATTTTTAATCACTGTTTGTATGTTAACTTCAACTAGTATCGAACTAAGCTCCTTCAGATTTGAAATCCAAGGCACCAACCACCCGACCAAAAACACTGTTGGAAAACGGCAGCAAGAAAGAAGCTCACATAAACCTACTCTTATATATACATAAATTTATATCAGCGAATGATTGTTAACAATCGAAAGCCAGGTGCGCTTCCTTCGTCCTCCCAACTCATGACAACTATAAAGTCAAGTTTATAAGGCTTTGGACTGGAGCAACTGAGAGTTGTTCCTTATATTTGGCATGCTGAACCCGAATCTGTAGTAGGTTTATTTATTTATTTTTATATATTTTTTTGGTTCTAGAGTTTGATATATACATTTATTTTAAAAAATGAAGCAGGACAAATGTTAACATAACTGAAACATGGTTTGTCCTACTGAATTAAAAAGCTAGAAAAGGCAAAGTGCACAAAAACAAAAGCCAAAAAGGCGAAATATTTTTTTATTGTAAACTAAATGTTTTCTGCATTATAGTGCATTTACATCTACGTCATAAATCGGCTTATTTTCTTCTTTACAAAGTGTTTTTCAATGCAAATCATAATTTAGTTTGTAACCTGCTCATCGGACAAATCAGTTGTATACAATCAGTTTTTATGAATTATCCTATTCACAAACCATTTTTTTACATTGACTGGCAATACTAAGAAAAGAAAAGACATTTTCATATTCTATGAACTTATAAAATATTGTCAAAGATAAACATAATAATTCACAAAAATGGTATAGTTTTTGAACTCCTTTAAAGCTTTGAACCAGTTTCAGTATTGCTAATGTAAATGCGCTATTATTTAGTAATTAAAAATACGAAAAACATGTTAGTTGTTATTAAATAAGAAGGTACTTTAAATAGATAAGGCTGTACAATAATTTCGAATTATATCTGACAATGGATTCTGTCAATAGATTCAAGTAGATGAGACAAACAAATATTTATATAAGTGTGCCAGCGTTTTGAAAGATCACATAAGAATTTTATTTTAGGGGGGCTAAAGTTTCTCCCTTGGACCATTCTTGCAGCATATCGGTATACGAAACTATGTGTTCTTCACATCTGAGGTGTAGAAAATATTAGGGAAATATTTATGAGGAGCATATTAACCCTATAACTACCCCACATAACGGTCATTTTATGCTCTATTCTAACAAATCTTGCCAAGTACCGATAATTCCATTCTCATCGCTGAGTCTCTAGTAACTGCTAACATTAGGATGATGTTCCTCTCGGAACCTAAATTTAAAATGTGACTGTCTGTGGATCTTAATCTAATAGTAGCTAGTACTGTACATTCACCAGTAGCGCTCGCTGTCGTCTCAGTTTCCTCCAATCACAGTCTGCAAATATCTTTCTAGATTTTTATTTATGTCCGATCTTATTTCAATTTGCGTTCAGCTATTCAGCCCAGAAACACAGTGATAAAAAGTGGAAATGAGTTTTAAGGAATTACATTCTAAAATATAATAAATGGGCATCTGAAAAGAGAATTTCCTGCTATGAAAAAACCTTATGAAAAAATCATCAGAAATTATTGGAAATCACTCCATTTTCGTTTCACAAGTTCAGTTCGCAATTTACTCTTGAAGTAAACACACCGGTCTTATATTCCGTCGGTCAGTGAACAAAATAAATTCTGTCTTTTTTTTCCTTTTTGCTTTTGCAAAATAAATCATAAGCCTATAAACAAGGTGGTACACACCCTCTTTATGAGTGCCCCTAAATCTGAAAAAATTACAACAGCAGCAACAAACTTAAGCAATTCATACGTTGCTATTGTTGCTACAGAAAGTCAAACTGTAGCAAACAAAAATTTACACTTGGCGTCAAAAGAACGGGTACGCTGAAATTCAATATCAATGACAGACAGTGATATAAAAAGAAACTTTTTGAAATCAGCTTCACAGCAACGAACAAGTGCAAACAATTTGAGCCCACAACTACCCGAAAAAGAAAAAAACGAAAGGAAGTGGCTCTCTAGAAAATGCTATAGAAAATCGAATTTGAATTCTACAAAACGACGAAGATGAAATCACCACTGTCAGGTCCAGCAAGCCTACTTAATTTATTTAAAGGAGAAAAACTCAAATGAGTTAATTAAAAGTCTAGTACAATTAATCGGAGTTTGAAGCACAAAGTATATTTTTCTACACCTACCAACAGAAAAGTGCAAAAGTCCTCCAGGTATTGATAAAAGATATCGATTCATACATGGATCCAGAAGAGATAAAATCGGGTCTGATAAATAATAATTTTAAAGTGAAAAACGTTACAAACATCAAAAACAGAGACAGAGTCCACCAATCACTATTTCTGGTGGAACTAGAACCAGGTGACTTGAAATAAAGAATAAAAAAACAAAACGAAATACACCCTGTATATAATTTAAGATATTTGCTACATCGAAGAGTTACCGTAGAGGAACCACATAAACGAGCTGGGTCTACCTAATGCCTGAATTGCCAAAAATATGGCCAAACCAAAACCCTTTGCAAGTTGCGTGCTGTCTGTGTCGTCTGTGGTGTACTACACAGCACTGCCAATTGTGCTAAGTGTAGCAATTGCCGTGAAAACCACGCTGCCAACTACAGGGGCTGCCCTGTCTATGTAATTGTCAAGCAGTCTTTGTCTAAAAGATGTAATCATACCTATGCTCAACCTATTACTTTTGACGACACCAATTATCCCCAGTTGCGCCAACCAGCTACCAGCCGGCCTTCATACGCCAACGTTTTTAAGGCTAACCAGGCCACAGTGCAAAACACACCTAAAGCCATTTCTCATACGCAAACGCGTTGTTCAAAAACGGCATCTTACCAATGATAACATTGGTTTCAACTTTGATCGAATAGAGGATTCAATAGATAATTTAATTCAAACAGTAAATTTTTTACAACCAACATGGCCTGTATGACGCAGGAAATGTTAAAAATGCAGTCTAGATTATTGCAGGCTGCATTGAAGAAATTTAATTGTTTTTGGCTTGCGTTCGGTTTTAATTTAATTTTTCAATTAAATTATATTTTTATTTAGAGATAAAGGTGAAGCATGTAGACAAAGAAAATTTTTGCCTGCGCGGAAGGTTGTACTGACATGTTTCGATAGCTCCCGCCAATCTCTTCAGAGCTCTACCGCTTAGACCACTCCACCAAAGTCGGTGTTTCGCAGTGAAGACTTGAAAATCATCTACCTTTAATCAATTCATACTGTTACTCTTAGAGCTGTATTTCATTTGATAGTTATTGATATTCACTTTCGAAACATGTCAGTTCAAACATTTTCTTTGTCTACATGCCTCACATTTATCTCTAAATAAAAATATAATTTAATTGAAAAATTAAATTAAAACCGAACTCAAGCCAAAATAATTAAATTTCGTTAGATATAAACCCATACAGTTCGACTAAAACTCATAACTTAATTGCTAAGCTCTAAAGGCACCTAGCAAAAAGGATGTACATGTTCAAATAAACTGATCAAACAAACATTCACACACTAGTATTTGTAATTAATAATGATAATGCATACTAGAATAGAGAAATAACTAGAAGCTTAACACAAGAAATAAAGAAAAAAGTGAATATCAATAACTATCAAATGAAATACAGCTCTAAGAGTAACAGTATGAATTGATTAAAGGTAGATGATATAGAACTCTTGACTGCAAACCACCGACTTTGGTCGAGTGGTCTAAGCGGTAGAGAACTCTGAAGAGATTAGCCGGAGCTATCGAAACATGTCAGTTCAACCCTCCGTGCAGTAAAAAATTTTGGGGTGATTTTCAGATTAAAGTTTAGCTAATTTGAGTAAATATGAACAGTATTAAGATATTCTGTAATGTAATTTTTTTTTAAATTAAAAAGAAAATTTTTTTTTCGAATTCGTTTTTTACAAAAAACTATTTTACGTGAATAAAAATTACAGTACAAATTTGTTTTATGTAAATTTATGAGAATTTAGATAATTAAAACTCAAAACTTTTAAAGTTTACATTTTACAAAAATTTTTACGAAATAAAGTATGAGAAACGTGTAAAGGAACCCTATTGTTTTCGCTACGCTGTCCGTCTGTCTGTCTGTCTATATAAAACTTTGGGCGCTACAATTATATAATTTTTATTGATAAAGGAATTTTCAAAGCTTGTAATAATTGACAAAGAACAAAGACCAATTTCTAGACTATTGTAAATGTTGAACCGAACATCGATGTTTTCGCGATCAAACACGACCCTATCGTCAGAGCTCTTTATACTCCAGGCTTTGTCTTTGTTCTTTTTCAATTATTACATGCCTTGAAAAATCCTCTCTCAATAAAAATGATTTAATTGTAAAATTAAATTGAACGGTGGTACTTAAGCCTGAATAATAAACATTTTGTTGGATAAAAAAACCCATATATGTAATTCGACTAAAACACATAATTTCAATTATTAGTACTACACAGAAAAAAATAAGTTTCGTTTTTGATAACAAAAATCCCGGTATTCAATAATTTTTTTTTTCAAATTTCCTGTGATAAAGAATTCCCCTATATTGATAACAAAATTATTTTAAAATAAAAATATATATATAAAATAAAAAAAATGTTGACATGGCTGGAATACGAACCCGGGCTTTCCGGACGTAAAGCTTACTCTCTATAGCTGAGCCATATCCCATTTATTTTTTTTATGGGATACAACTTATTTTAAGTACTTATGTATAAAAAGAAAAGAAATAACCGGCATGGAAAAGAAATACTTACAACGAAATATTTTATTATGTTAAAGATAAATGTTATTGAAATTCATATTTTTTTTAATAACATGGTTTTATTGAATATAATTCTTGTCTATTTTTTTCTGTGTAGGCACAGCCATTTTTTATCCGATCTAATCAGCCTTTGACTTAGAATGGCGCTTTTAAAGAGAAGTATACATCGAAAAACTCAAATGTATAGTTATCTAGACAATGGCCGAAATAATTTTTTGTCTCGTATTTAGCACATCCTGATTACCCTAAAATAAACAAAAATAATCATTTGTAAAGCAGTGTTATAGAACAAGGATTTTAAAATAACCTATCAATAAATGAAGTAAACAGCTTTTTGGTGTTCTCGTGAAAAGTTGTGATATTTAATGTAGAGGCTTTTGAATATAAGCCGTCGATATGCAAGTTTTATAAATTATTTCTGTTAACAGAAAAAATTCTGTAATAAAAATCGCTGACAAGGAGTTAAAAAAGTTTAATTTACCTATGCCAGTTTAATTTACCTATGCCTTTAGGGGCTGTTCACATATTACTTAATGCTTTAAGCATGGTACTCTGTTCATCATTTCGTGCGAAATGCTGTCAAAAGTCCATATAAAAAACGAGAAAAATTGTTGAAGAAGTAGTATGTACTCTGTTTATTTTGTGAAAAACATATGAAATGTATCTAAAACATTTTTTAAAATGTGTTGCGAAGGGTTGAGTAGGGGGTCAAAAACTACAAAACTGGCGTTACATAATACATACGTGAACAGCCCCTTATTAATTTTTCTTTCTTGACTGTAATTTCTAACAGAACTAACTTAGAAAACACATATGTAATTTTCTTTAACAATTTGTTCTAATTTTGCTCATCACTTCTGCTCCTGTTGGCGGTTGCTCTTATTATGCTGAAATCTTTAGATTTCTTGTAGAACAGCTTGGCAGACATGTTTGGAGATTAGACACAGAAAACAGCCATGTAAATAAATCTGAAACAAACTCGCAGCCTAGTGTATCCAACATTAAATTTGTTCTTGGCGATTTTATTTATGGTAAATTTTTTTTTGAATTAAATCAAACAAGTTTTCCAAGCGCATAAAACCAACGACTCTGTAAAGAGCCATGCTAATCTGTTGATACTTTGGTGGCATGGGCATTAGTGCGTTGCAAAGAAGATTTAAATAAGGAAACAAAGTAAAAAAGTAGAATTAGTCACAGTACCCGTAGTACTCGTAGTAAATGTCTGGTGGTTAATGTATCTGAGGCCTGTCATGTACTCATCTTGTATAAAATATCTTAATGCATAAATGCATACAAGTATTGCTGGTACTGGACGGACACACACACTCCAAAAGAATGTTCTGTTGGTCAAGGAAATAAAAAAGAAACATGTTTAGAAGCCAAAATATAAAAATTAGAAAAGTTAAAAGCCATGTTTATCGTTGGAACGATTAATGAAGTACAAAATGATGTTTAAATATAAAAATAGTTTTTTATTTTTTTCGGCTCAAATCATTGGCATTCACAGACTGAAGGTGAAAGCTATCAACTAGTAATAGTAAAATGAAAATAATTTTTTCGTAACGAATAAACAACAATTTAATGTTAAAACTTTTAAATTCGTTTACAAATTGATATGTAGATTTATATTTGATGCATCGTCATATAAAATGCAAAAGGGCCTAATATTATTTTGAACAACTTTTCAATAAAAAAAAACTTTATAAAAAGCAAACTATTGTGATATTATTAATTCAAATTTTATTAACGATACTATCCAGAATCGTTTTTATAATTACAATAGTTTGCATTTTATTCGGTTTTCTATCTTTCCTGCAAATTTTATAAAAACGATGTTAGGACTTTTTGCATTTTATATGACGATATGTAATTACATAACGTTCATTTGCTGCAACGTCATCCTAACTCAAAAAACAAGTTTTACAGAAAAAGAGTTTAAAGTTTTCAACAACTTAATTAAAAAATAACATTTCATTCTTCTCTCAAGAGTTGAGATTAGAAGATAGATATTCATATGAAATTTTTACCATATATGAAGATCGATATTTCGAATAATTCTGCATTATTAACTCAAAAATCTACTTTTTGAGCTATGACGGCATTGTAACAAATAAGAGATATATGCATTAAAGCAAATTATTTTTTATTACTTCCTTCTCCAAGAAAAAGCTAAAATAAATCAAATACTACATTGTTTTAAAAATCAACAAAATCTTTGATATTTTTAAACCACCGCAAAAACATAGGCGCATATTCATTGTCACTTTTAGTCCCAACTTAAGTCTGATCTATTTTTAGTTTCTGCTAAAGTTATTCATAGTCTGTTTGATTTCGACATATCTGCTTAGTTGCAACTTTAGGTTTGGTTTCAGCTGAAACTGAAATTAAGTTGAGACATATTGTTACGAAATGAAAAATGCAGATTAAATTTTTGATATAAACTGACAGCTCTAATTACAATCTGTATTTGGTAACACTAAATACAACACTGCCTATGTGTGTCCAAATAAAGCATTGGCAGCACTTTTCAACTGCCGATAGATTTCGGAACTTTCGGGAAATATCTTGAAACAGTGACGAAAACTTACCAGCTCAATTATGAATAACAATTCCTCTGGAGTTTTTTTCCCTGTTTCCCTATTCTAAATAAAATCTCGCCGGGAAAATTTTCTCTTCACATTCCTCCTATTCTAAATTACAATTTCCCCGGAAATTCTCAGGAAATTCTCTCAAGAAAAAAGTAAGTATTCTAAATATGAGGAAGAGAGAGAAATTCTTGCGAAAATTTCCCCCAAATCTTTTGAAGGGAACTAATGCAAACATTTAAAATTCAAGCTAAAAACCGTTGTGAAACAATGTTATTTATAAGCATTTATATAAGACAACAAGTTTAAATAAACACCGGAATGCTATATTTCTCTTTGTTTTAGTAATTTTTATATCCGCGCCGTGCAAACATCCGTTTCAAAAACATGAACTACTTCTGCCTTCGGAAGAAAGTTTTAAAACATACTTAATTTTGCAAGCCTGCTTTAAGTTCACATAATAGGTAAATGGGAGATTTGTTGCGGTTTGAACAATTTACAATTTTCTTTTACACACAATCATTGGGGATTTAATGCACCTGGCCCCGACCCTTGCCCATTTTTCGCTTCACTTTCTGCGCATAAAGTTCTTCAGAGAGCATCTGAGTGACTACACTGTATATTGTACTTTTTATTTAGGCAAAAACAAATATTTATATTAACACACAATCTTATTATCAACGAAAACACACAAATTTTATTAATTTCTATTACTGAACTCTTGCGTTCGTGCAGAATAAAATGTAAACACTAAACAGCTGATCCAGATTTTTCCCTCTCCCTTATTTGTTTATTCCTCTGCTTTTTATAATAAGAGGATTTTCCCCGAGAACAAATGAATAAGAAGAGAAAAAACTTACCGGGAAAATTCATAATGGGGCTGTACAAGATTATTCAAGAATGCTAAAAGAAAATGCAGAAGCGATAAAATGAACTTAACAACAACAGACGATAAAAAATGTAAACTTGTTGGCGGCATCATTTTTTAAGTAGCGAAATAAGCTTGCAAACTTTAGGATAAGTGTGTGTACAAACTCAACTTAACATTAATGCTTACCTGGCAGCTAAATGTACAACTAGTTACGTTTTGGGATAGTCATATTACTAGTTGTAACGTTACTAGTCAACAAAGAACTGTCATCTTATTAGTTGTAATAAGGCTAGTAACGATACTAATCAAACAACAACGTTTTGGAACAGTCATACAACTAGTTGTAATGATACTAGTAATTAAAATTATTTTTTATAAATTGACATATTTTCAGGTGTAAATACATAAAACAAAATTTTAGGTCTAAATATAATAAGTAAAAAGTGGCTCAGTGGATAGAGTACATGCCTTGAAATATTAGAACTGTGTGTTCATACCCCGGTTGAGCCAAATGTGTTTTAATATTAAAAAAAACTATAAATAAAGAAACTAGTAAGCGCACTAGTCTATAATAACTAGTATTTCAACTTGCATATAACTATGTACAAATGAACTAGTTGGGCTCCTATGACAACCTAATGTTAAAATCGATAGTACGATATATGGAAAAAGGACAGTTAGGCAACTAGTCTGCATAAAAAAGCAACTAGTATATTTCTAACCACATACTAGTCATTTTGTCTGCAGCGTAAGTACACACGCGCACACATACAACACTTTAGCTATAAAGGCCAACAAAAAGAGACAACGCCATTCCAGAAAATCTGAGAAGTTGCCAGAAAATTTTATAGTTTGTTATGTAAAGGAGCTGCCAGACATCAGCTCAGTCTTTCAAAAAATTTCAATTGTTGAAAACTACACTTAATTTCGTAATTTTTTTATGCGATATGTCTACCTTTCTCTTTTAAATGCGTAAAAGTAATTGACTTAGAAATAAAAGCTCATACTGATCTGAGAACATACGAATGCAAATTCAAACTTGGATGTTTTCACTAAATATGTTTGGTCTAGAAAAAAATTTTAGAAATATTTTTTGCCTTAAGGCTTGTAACTTAATGAATATTGATCTTTAGAAAACAAGTTTACCGCGAATATCTCGAAATCGCTTTTTAAGAAAAATAAATGAATGCCATCCATATTCGTGTTCATCGACACCAAATTAGCATAGAACACATTTCTTCACAGAAAAAATTATCACCAAAAAATTTTCAAGCAAAAGTTTGTCTAAAAATAAATTCAATTTTCAGTAAATGTTCTTTCCATAATCTATGAATTGTTAGTTTGACTCTTATTTAGAATACAAACACCAAAAACAACAAGAAAAACTGTGCTGTAAAAAAACACCGATGACGACGTATACACAAATAACAAAAACAACAATGATAGCAAAAGGAATGCGATTGTACCAAGTTTGTTTACTGAAGATTTTTGAGTGAATCAATTCGTTAATGTCGTTGCGTTAATTCTCATTCATTCTTATAAAGTCTTGAGATAAACATTCAGACTTGAACACATTTAACAAAGTGAAATTTCATAAATGCTTAATGCATGATGATGATGACCCAAACAAAAATTTTGATTGATATATAAAAAAAATCCACGAAATATTTTTGTTTGATTAATTAAACTATTTTGTTTAGTATTTGTTTGTGTTTTTGTTTTATAAATTCAGACAAAAATATTGTTTGATATTTTTTAGAAAATCCAGTAAATCTTTTTGTTTGATTCAGTAAATTGTTTTGTTTACAATTTGTAAATATTTTTAGACAAATTGTTTTATAGATTTAAACAATTTGTTCACTGAAAAATCACGTTTTTTTTCAATGAAATTTTTTATATATTTTTGTCTATGTTTACAAATTCGTTTGTAGGTCCGTTACTATACAAAATATTTACTATTTCATTGAATTCCTTTACAGAAAATGAAATTTAGTTTTTTCTATGTTTTTTTTAGGTTATGGCAAAAAGTTTAAAAATTTGTTAGCTAGTGTTATTGAAACTTTGGAAAAGGACTCGCAACTAATCGGCTATTGAAAAAAGTTGAGTAATGGATTTTCCTAAAAATTTGCTACTTGACATGTTGAGAAACTTTTTTTTATAGTTTTAGAGATTTTCATATATTTATAAACTTCCATAAAAGAGCTGTGATTAACTACTTACCGAAATTTAAATACAAATGTATAAGAACATACAAAGAGTTAATGATTAATGTCCAACTAATAAATTATAATCTATACATTTAAGCGAAAACAATAATAAATAACAGCAACAAAAACAAAAATAATAAATTTCATTAACTTTAAATTAATAAATACCTAAACTCCCTTCACTTAATACATAGCGGGAGTAGAATAATGATGACGATGCCATTGTACGTTGTTAATGGGGTAATAGTTTTATTGTCTATACGAGAATTACTTCCGCAACATTGAAGGCCATCAAGTACTTATCGTGTTAATTTACCAGCAGGAGAGCCACTCACAAAAATGATTTCGCTAAGCGAGAGTATAAAATTCCCTAGAGTCACCGTGTTTGATCATAAAATAAAATAGGGTTGTAAGATATTTATAGTAAGTAATACGGGGTTGCGGATTGTTATCATGACTGTAGAAATAAACGTTATAACTGAATGATTTTGCGAGTGCGCATCATAAAAGTTTGCTGAAAGGGGATGAAACAGGACAAACTTGATAGTCAATGACAGTTGGCCGTGAAAAACAACAGCAACATAATAAACATTATTTCATGTTTTTTTTCCGATATTTTCATACAGACACTAGTATATTTACTGCACGTTAAACAGCCTGAGGTTCTGCTTTTTTCCCAATTGAATGTTATGTCTGTGTCTTGTAAACCCCTTAAAATTGCGATTTGATTGACTACTGATCCCTTTTGTTAATATGTACTACATTTGTTTGTCCGTCTGTCAATCTGTTTACTTACCAAGGATGACAACAACCTTAATAAAGATGATGATGACTATAATGACTATTGAAGCAATATGAACTTCATACGAATATGAATTAAAACTCTATTTCCAGATGCTTTATCTGCTCTTGCCAAAATGTAAAGTGTTTGTTTGGTGGGTGAATGCGTACAATGTGGTAAAGTTTTTTTGTGTTTTTTTTTTTGAATAGTGACATTCGTGATGGTTGTTGGTTATGTATATTGCAACTTGAACTTGTACTAATACCATATGATGAGTATTGAATTATGTTGGCATTTGGCTGCATTTCTTTATTTTGATACACATTTTCCATATGTCAACTCGAAATATAAAAAGATTTAATTATGTATCTGTTTTGTACTTTGTTGTCATTATGATAGCTAAGATATTTTCCTTTTACCTTTGTGTGTGAAAATGTGTGGCTGATTATTATACGAGGTAAGTCGCATAATTAGTTTAACTTTAAACGTTAACAAAATATTCATATTTGACATAAAAATCTGTGTTTGATTTTAGCTATCAGAAATTCTCCTCGACGACTTTAAGTGACAATCGCGTTTAACTTCTTCAAAATTACGTCAGTGCTCGCATATGAATCTTCATCGCAGAATAATCATAAGAATTCCATTATTATCAAGGCGATTTAAAATATGCACAAACATAATTAAAATTAACATGAAAAAAACGCAAAAACACTTAAAAATCACACACACACAATATGGAAAAAACATGCAGCCTAAATCAGTTTTACTTAGTTTTATTGTAATAAGTGGATCTTCCACTATGTCGAAGGAATGTGTTTTTTCGAATTCTAAGCGAAAGAAAACTGTTTCTCTATCGCACTTATGTACGCACAGATACTCGAGCGACAAGTCTCAAGAAGACATATGTAATGCGAGTGCAGTGGCGAAAGTACTTACTTTTGTGTTGCTTGCGACTAGTAAAAATTGTTGCATAAAAGTCAATAAAATTTTTAAAAAGTCATCACAATATCTTCTGACTGTCTTCTAATATTTTTTATTATTTATGCACGTATTTATATTTTGAAAATAGTGTCATCGACAAAAAATCAGTACCAACGAATTTTTTCAGATTATTTTGCTCCTAGTTTCCCGAGTTATGGGCTCCTCAATGTCGAAAATGTCAGTATTTTGTTTTCTTATGGATATTTTCGAAAGCTTGTAACAACCCATGCATACATCTTAGAAAAAAGTCAATATCCTTCAAGGATTCTGAATACATAACAATACAAATGAATTCGTAAAATTTTGCATTCGTTAAAGCACCACTTAACTTGAATTTTCAAAACTGAGGATTTTGGTCCCTTTTAATTTTGACTAAACAATTATGGTACCTGCTATACCGCTTCAAATGTTAAAAAAAGAAAAAATATCTATTACATATACTCTGTCCAGGATACCTCTGTTCCTAGTGATAGGCACATCCAAGGAATTTTGGAACGTGTTAGAGCAAGCATCATAGTTGTTTAGCCAAAATTAAAATGGTCTAACATCTTCATTTTCAAAAAATTAAGTTAATCGATTCTGTAGTATATGCAAAATGTAGCGGAAAAAATATTTTTAAAAAATTTTCATAATACTTGGAAAATTTAGAACAAAGAAGCTCATTAACATTTTTTCGCTATGAAGTGTTCTTAAATAGCTACAAGCTCTTGCAAATTTCTAAAAAAGGCAGAAACATTGGGCTTTCTACTTTATTCAGGATAAATTTGCTGTTAATGAGCGGCACATCCTGAAATGTTTAGAGGGTCTATGGCACGTGTTAAACCATAATATTGTAGCAAAAAAAAGAAGGGTCCAACATCGTAATTTTCAAAAAATGAAGTTAAGCGGGCTTGTAACATATGCGAAACGTAACGCAAATTTGTTTTCAAACAAGTTTTCATAATCCTTGATAGATTTGGAACAAATATCCATAGACAACAAAATGTTGACTGTTTCGACATGAGGTCCCCATAACTCGTAAACTAAGGTCACAAAAAATCTGAAAAAATCGTGGAAATTGACTTTTTGTCAATGACACTGTTTCCAAAATTTGATCGAAAGCAAACAAAAAAATTTTTTTTCGGTACAGTTGAAACTCTAAAAGGGGCGTGTCTGGACATGAAATATTTTTTGAAAATTTTTATGGTGGCGTAGACAGTAATCGATGTAAACAAGAAACACAAATTTTTAGATATTTTGTCCATGTCCGAACACGCAAAAACCAGTGAACGGATATTTATGAAATTTGGTACGAAGGTCCTAACATGTTTTAACACTTCACTTTTAAACTAAAATTCAACTAATGTATTTTAAAACCTCTATAACTTTTTTTCTTATCTGCCGATTTTTAAGTTCTAAAGCAAAACTTAAAGCAGCCAGTCCTACCTACTAAACGGAAACCACGTATCAAAATTCCAATCCAATCAAAAGTTATGGATTTTCGACCGCCTCTCGTGAAATGGTCCACTGTGCGGAGGTAGTTTAGTACTTCGGTTCAATTTTAGGATACTTTTTAACGTTATAGAATGTCTCATTTTTAAGTGAAAATAGAAAACAAGCGAAAATATGCAAATTTACTAAAGTAATTTTGACTTAGCTGCACAATCAACTTTTAACCATTTTTTGGGCAGATAAGTCAAAAATGCTGTTAGCTTAAAAGTTTTTATCTTCCTTATTGTGCACGTGCACACAATTATTTAGTGTATGCAGCTAATGTTGATTTTGTATATGAAAATAGTTTAAAACTGCAAAAAATATGGTAAATGTGCAGGTATACAAAGTGAAATTAAAAAGGATTACGAAAAACAATTACAGAAAACCAATATTTTGTGCAGTTAAGTCAAAGTGCAGCTTACATTGATTTTTTGTATGAAAAATTTTAAAATGCCAAAAATTTAGCACATTTATCTTACAAATGGAATGTGTGGAATCTTAAAGAATATAAATTTGGAAAGATTTTCCGTCATCCCACGTCAAATTTGGTTGATAGACAGACCGTTTTCGGCAATGTGCTGTTCAGTGTTCTATTGACTACTAAATACTAGGAAAAAATTATCACCAAAAAAGTTTCAAACAAAAGTTTGTCTAAAAATAAATTGAATTTTCAGTAAATGTTCTTTACTGAATCAAAGAATTTTTTTCTTTGACTTTTATTTAGGACGCAAACACCAAAAACAACAAGAGAAACAGTGTCGTAGAAAGCCAACCGCGATGATGCCATGCCACACAAATAACAACAACAACAATGATAGCAAAAGGAATGGGATTGTACCATATTTGTTTACTAAAGATTTTTGTGTGAATCAATTCGTTAATGTCATTGTGTTAATTCTTATTCATTTTTCAGAGTCTTTAGATAAATATTCAGACTTGAACATATATAACAAAGTGAAATTTCATAAATGCTTAATGGATGATGATGAATGATGACCCAAACAAAAATTTTGTTTGATATATTATTTATTTAATATTTGTTAATATTTTTAGACTAATTGTTTTATAAATCAGACAAAAATATTGTTTGATATTTTTCAGAAAATCCAGTAAATCTTTTTGTTTGATTTAGCAAATTGTTTTGTTTACAATTTGTAAATATTTTCCGACAAATTGTTTTATAGATTTAAACAATTTGTTCACTGAAAAACACGTTTTTTCAATGAAATTGTTGAGATCTTTTTGTCTATATTTACAAATTTGTTTGTAGGTCCGTTTCTAGACAAAATACTTACTATTTCATTGAATTCCTTTACAGAAAATGAAATTTTGTTTTTCTGTGTAACTTCAGGTATCGTAAAGCCTAGTTTTTTACGCTCTTCAAAAAAGTTTTTGTCAAACTTTTCATGGAACTGGTTGCAATGTGTTTATCACAAAGATTATCTTAATGCTAAAAAATTCATACATTAAAAATCTGAAGTACCTCAAAAATAGTACTTTCATAAATTGGAGGGCAATAGGGTTCCACATTGTCCTCCAAGTGGGTAGCGTGGAATACTTTATCATATTACCAGGAACAAAACAATAATATAAAAACAAGTTCACTTTGGTATATAACACAGGCCTGCGAAATAATATTTTTGCAATTTTTTTTAAACTATAATTATTTGTTGTAATGGGGAAAGACATTGATATGATTCATATCACGTCACATTTACTAGATATATTTGTCTTTTTCGATGAACACTTCTCTTTCAAGCGCCATCCAGAGTTAAAGACTGGTTCGATAAAAGCAAACGATATCTTGTTTGAAAGGCTAATGAATTACGCGTCAAATGGTGGCTAATTGGATTTTTGAGACGTATTAAAAATCAGTTAAGCATACGCACACGAACTGGCACTTCCTTTGACAGAGCTAAAGGGTTTCGCGCGAAAATGAGCAATTACTTTTTGGCATTCTTGAAAGGGAAAATTGCCAGCACAACTTTCCTGCATCTTTCATATTATGAAATGTGCATAGATGAAAAATAACAGATAACACAGGTCTGCCGCGCCCACTGCCCATACTAGTACAACAATTTTTGTTGAATATAATTAAGTTGATATTACGTTATATAATGAAACTGCTAAAACCAATAAATATATGTATTAAATTGTATGAAACAAAAAATAAAAAATAAAATTAATAATCGGCCTGATTGTGTGAGGCATTGGCGTAAACGCCTATATCGTTTTTTGTCATAGATTACAGTAACACATAACCCTTGTTCTTTAATCTACTACAAAAAACGACCTAGGCGTTTACGCCAACGCCTTACACAAAACTTTTTGTCTGAGTGAGTAAAAACTGTTTTTGAAAATATTTTGAGTTTTAAATAATGACATAATCATCCGTTAAGCATTTATAAAATTTCACTTTTTTAAATGTGTTTAACTCTGTATGTTTATCTACAGACTCTAAAAAAGGAATGAGAAGTAACGCAACAACCTTAACGAATTCATTCACTCAGAGTTCTTTAGTAAACAAACTTGTTACAATCGCATTCCTTTTTATACCAACTATAAAAAATTACAAAAATTCTTTAACAACTTTTCATAAAACTATATTTTTTAATAATTTTTTTATTGGGCCTGATTGTGTAAGGCATTGGCGTAAACGCCTATATCGTTTTTTGTCATAGATTACAGTAACACACAACCCTTGTTCTTTAATCTACTACAAAAAACGACCTAGGCGTTTACGCCAACGCCTTACACAATCAGGCCCAATAAAAAAAGTATTAAAAAATATAGTTTTATGAAAAGTTGTTAAAGAATTTTTGTAATTTTTTATAGTTGGTATAAAACGAAGAATTACACTTAATTTTTCAACGCATATAATCAACAGAACGGTCAACTATTTTTGTGTGTTTTTACCCATGTATCAAAAACTTCGTGTTATGAACTCAAGTCTCCTAATGTTGATTTTTAGCCAAATCAGCAAATATCTGCAAATGCTATACATAGTGCCTCAAAGCTAGGTCTTAAACCTTTAATTTAAGATCAAATTTCATGATGAGAAGCTTTGAAAAAAATTATCTGTTACCTAATCCATTCTTACTTCACACCAAATATATTTATGTATAAAAAAAGTTTATAGCAGTTATAAATTAAAAAAAAACTTTTTATATAAAAAACAAGTTTGCAAAAACGTTATTGTGAAAAAAATGGTTAAGCTTTAAGTCACAAAAAGAATTATTAAAAGTGACAATTGCAATACAAAGTTACACGCTTTGAAAATTGAACAATTTCAACTATTTTTTTTTGGTAATTTTTCAAAAATAAAATCTTAAAAAAGATTATGCAATATTGACAAATTTCATTAAATATGTTACATTTTCTGATTGGGTACGATGTTGTTTATCATATTTGCCTACAATTAAAGAAAATCAAAGTTAAAAAATTTACGTTTGTCCAGCTAGATTGGCCAAATCTTACACTGTGCATTCTTTGCCGCACACTCTTTCATGACGGAAAAATTTTTAAGAATTTCGTTTCGTAAGTTGAAATACAAAGGATCGGATATCGCTCCAAGTTAGTCCACAATACCGATTCTTCATTTCGCGAGCATATTTTCTGAAGACAGGTTCCATTTTTTTTGTCAAAACTGACCTTTGTCCTAGTGGTGTTGACAAAAGATCGGTTAGGCTTGCTTCACTTCTTGCCATTCTATAAAGTGTGGTATGAGGATCATTGAATTTCTTTGAGCCTAATGTAATAGCCATTTAATTTTTTCAGCCTTTTCGACGTACCCCATTTTTTTATTGATCCCTTGTTTGACATTAGATATCGATGGTCATACGTTGACAACATGCAACGGATTCTTAGAACTTCAGACATATTGTCATAGTGTCCTAATATTTGACAATAGTTTAAAAACACTGTTGTTGTGCTTCAAACAAAAAAGTCCTAAAATAATAAGACTGTGTGTAATATGTATACCAAAAAATATTTTTGTCTGAATTTAGAAAGAAATTTGTCTAAAAATACTTACAAATTCTAAACAAAACAGCTTCTTGAATCAAACAAAAATATTTACTTGATTTTTAGTAATATGTAAACAAAAACTTTTTGTCTGAGTGAGTAAAAACTGTTTTTGAAAATATTTTTGAGTTTTAAATAATGACATAATCATCCATTAAGCATTTATAAAATTTCACTTTGTTAAATGTGTTTAACTCTGTATGTTTATCTAAAGACTCTAAAAAAGGAATGAGAAGTAACGCAACAACATTAACGAATTCATTCACTCAGAGTTCTTTAGTAAACAAACTTGTTACAATCGCATTCCTTTTTCTATCATTGTTGTTGTTTTTAACCGCCTTCAAAAGGTTATCAATTCGTCATGCAGTTCTTTTTTTTATATGTATGTTTCCTCAAAACTCCGCCATTTATGAACCGATTTTGGATTTTTTTCTTTATTTAAAAGGATGTGCTTCCAGATTGGTCCCGTTGAAAAATGGGCAGGGTCACGCTTATACAAAGTAAATTCACACTCATATTCAACTACTTCTACGCAACTGATTCTTATGAAACTTTGCACAAACATTAAGTTTCTGTTTGAATACTACATCATGATTAAAAAAGTAGGCAATGCCACGCCCGTGAAAAGTAAATATTCGTTTGCAACAACTCCTACTAAACCGATTCTTATGAAACTTTGCATACACTTTTAGTTATCGTTACAACACAACATTATGTTTGAAAACGGGGCAGTGCCATGCCTATAAAAAGTAAATATGCATTTTAACTACTTCTACTTAACCGATTCTTATGAAACTTTGCATACACAATTACAGTACATGATGATAAATATGGGGGCAGTGCCACACCTATTTTGTAGTCGGTTTTCTTGCAAGAATTATTATTTATGTGTATGTCATCATCGGGGTTGTTTTTTACGACACAGAAAACTGTTGTTATTGTTTTTGGTGTTTGCGTCCTACATAAAAGTGAAAAAAAACATTCACTGATTCAGTAAAGAACATTTACTGAAAATTAAATTGTGTTTTAGACAAGCTTTTGCTTGAAAATTCTTTGGTGATAAATTTTTCTCTGAAGGTTAAACTTCAACAACAAAATTAATTGAATCTGCAATTTTCGTAATTGAAATCTTATTTTAGTGGTTGCTGTGTTATTACCCTGCGGAAAATTTGGTGACAATTGATCCAAAAGTACTCGTCCTATGACTTGAGAAAATGAGACTGGTACCAAAAATAAGGAGTAGTGAATGATGAAAAAAGACATATTGTGTAAATGGTCACATATTAACCATTTTCAGTCAATTTAGTTGGTATTCCGGCTAGTATTGTAGTAAACGGCACTGAACAAATTCGATGCTCCTGGATCTAAGGCCTATCACATAGTATCTACAAAATATTAATTGTCTCACTTCAATGAGACTGCTTAGCCACTCAGGAACCTGTTTCGTAACTATATTCAAATATTAACTGCAGCTTAACTGGTATTTATAACATTGAAATATAAGCTCCCCTGTGGTCGAGTGGGTAGTGTACTAGCCTGTCAAGGCGAAGGTTGTTGGTTCGAATCCCATCAAAGACACCGCTTAAAAATAAAATAAATTAATCGATAATTACAGCTGAATTTTGGAATAATATTTATATATAATCTATATTATTCGATACCGATTAGGACTCCATAAGATAGTTCAGAGACAAGTTACAAGGTGCATACAAATTATCAAATAACCCCATCCTAGGCCATCCCCATGTAAAAGTGGCTGGTCCGCTTCATAGGAAGTGTTAGAACTCGGACTGGTCCCTACCACTTGGGGACCGGCCACGTGACTTGTTTTGTGTCAGTTCCATTTACCGTAGGGCAATTTCGGAGTTTTTTATTTTGAGGATAGGAAAGTTTTTTTCAGTGATATATCAGTCATGTTAAGAAATCACTATGATTTCCAACCACGAAGGATGTGGAAAGCACGTGGGTGATACTTTGGTGTTTTGAAAATCACCAGATTTTGAAGTTTTAGTAGTGATTTTCATTGTTTTAAGTCACGAGCTAACAGCTGATTTGGTTTTGTTTGACTACTAAAAAGGAAAATTAAATCACGAAGAATTTAAACAAAAAGAAAAAAAATTTCCACATAAAATACACCGTCTTCCTAAATTAGCAAATTTTAATGCTCTTCTGTGTAAAATAATTAATTTATTTTATTACAAAAACAAAAAAGTGTATATAATCATTATTATTATTTTTAACACAACACAACCCGCGAAGCGATTAGCTTGTCTGCGGAAAACACCCAAGAGGTATGGTGGGAATCGAACCCACGACCTCTGGACTTACGGGCTAGCATCGCTACCACTCAGCCACAGAGACACCAAGTTCGAAGGAAAATGCTTAAAAATACGTCAAGTGATATGAAATCGTCAACAATTTTTGTGCGCAGAACACCTTTTCAGTGGTTTAAAATCTCTTTACGATAAAGTGATTTTCACAACATGCCTCTTTATATTAGTTGCTTCGCAGAGTAGAGGTTTTCTGCCTAGGCAAAACTCTGAACTCTGCAAAGCCACTATTCTACATATCCAGATAAGAAAACAATTAATCCCGTCCAAAGCCCGGCTATGCAGTCAGTCTTCACTCTGCAGTACTATTGCATGAACTTTATTTGCATTTTTTTATGGTCCAGTAAATGCAAATTATGTGATGCAGCATCCAATTTTTTCTTTATAACGGAACGGGATTTCTCGTCCCGGGAATTCCCGGGAAAATAGCATATTTTTGTTTCCCGTTTTCCCGGGAAATTTATCCGGGAATTCCCGGGATTAAAAATCAATTTATATACATAAAAAAGTACAGATTTTGGCACCTAAAAATTAATCTTTTTCTTTAAATTCTTGTCGTTTATCATGAAATAATCGGCATGATTGTGTAAGGCGTTGGCGTAAACGCCTATGTCGTTTTTTGTAATAGATTAAAGTAACACACAACCCGTGTTCTTTCATCTACTACAAAAAACGAGTTAGGCGTTTACGCTAACGGCTTACACAATCAGGCCCAATATCTATTTAAGGGGAAAGAAACCAATGAAAAATGTGTAGTAAATTATTTTGGATTGAAGAACGATGAGAAAAAAGTCGTCTTTTTAATTAACTATTTAAAAGAACCAATTTTTTTTAGTGAAACTAACTGTAATGTTTTTCGATATGCACCAAAATGCACGGTAATTAGATATGCAGAAAGTCTGTGCACGTCTTTTTGATGCATTTTGTGACGAAGAAAATGGGGAATCTAGGCGCACGGTAGTGCGCCAGGCCAAGTGTGTATATTTACACGAAACCATCCGAGCTGTTTTTATACCCCTCATAACTTTGCTCCGCTTTATCATAAAATAATGAAACTTGAAACATAAGGTTTCCCTACAGAGGTAACCACATATGTTAAATTTCACCTTAAAAGCTTCCCGAGATATTAAGGTGTAAAAAGCGCATATTTTAGTACATATTCACTGACTCACTGACTCACTTATCATCAATATTATTGGGCACGTCCGCTATAGCTAGAGAGCTGAAATTTGGTATGCACATATTTAGTACATATTCACTGACTCACTGACTCACTTATCATCAATATTATTGGGCACGTCCGCTATAGCTAGAGAGCTGAAATTTGGTATGCTGGTAGGTCTTGGCGAGCAATTAACCAGAAAAATCTGAAAAGGGGGACTTTTCGCCTGGGAGGGACTAGGCTGCCCGCTTTTTGTATGGGGCACTTCCACTATAGCTAGAGAGCTGAAATTTGGTATGCAGGTAGGACTTGGCAAGCAATTAACTAGAAAAATCTGAAAAAGGGGGACTTTGCACCCGGGAGGGACTAGGCTGCCCGCTTTTTGTATGGGACACTTCCAGTATAGCTACAAAGCTGAAATTTGGTATGCAGGTAGGTCTTGGCGAACAATTAATCATAAAAATCTGAAAAGGGGACTTTTCACCCCGGAGGGACTAGGGTGCCCGCTTTTTGTATGGGTCACTTCCACTATAGCTAAAGTGCTGAAATTTGGTATGCATGTGCCGAGCAATTAACTAGGAAAATTTGAAAAGGGGAACTTTTCATCCGGGAGGGACCAGCTTCCCCGCTTTTTGTATGGGGCACTTCCAGTATAGCTTGAAAGCTGAAATTTGGTATGCAGGTAGGTCTTGGCGAACAATTAACCATAAAAATCTGAAAAGGGGGACTTTTCATTCCGGAGGGACTAGGGTGCCCGCTTTTTGTATGGGGCACTTCCACTTTAGCTAAAGAGCTTAAATTTATTATGCGTGTAGGTCTTGGTGAGCAATTAAACAGGAGGGACTAGGCTGCCCTCTTTTTTATGGGGCACTTCCACTATAGCAAAGGAGCTGAAATTTGGTATGCAGGTAGGTCTTGGTGAGCAATTAACTAGGAAAATCTGAAAACGGCCACTTTTCACTTGGGGGAGTAGGATTCCCATTTTTTGTAGGGGGCACTTCCTGTATAGCTGGAAAGCTGAAATTTGGTACACAGATAGGTCCTGCTGACCAACTAAGGAAAAATAAGAAAACGGGCACTTTTCATCTGGGAGACTAGGGTGCCCTTTCTTTGTATGATGCACTTCCGGTATATCTATAAAGCTGAAATTTGGTACACAGGTCTTGATGAGCGATTAACGAAAAAAAATTTTAACGGGCTCTGGTAATCTGGAGGGACTAGGTGCCCCTTCTTTTTAAGGGGAACTTCTAATATAGCTAGAAAGCTGAAATGTGGTGCACACGTAGGCTTTGTTGAGCAAACAACCGGAAAAAGGCAAAATTTTAATTTTCTTAACTTATTCGTTATTTGTATGCAATTTTTAGCTTATTTACCAATTTTACAAAAATAACCTAGAAAAAAGAAGTGAGATCCGCACAAAAACATAAATGTGAAAATAAGGCCAAGTTTCTATCCAAAAATTTCGGCCGTAAAAAGTACTGAGATCAAAATAACGACCAAATTTTTGATAGGTAGAATACCATCTCATTTCTAGGCAACCTGTAAGCTTATTTTCACATTTATGTTTTTGTGCGGATAGATATTACTGCAAATGACAGTGATGTTTTTAAAGAGTAGACTTTCGAGGAATCTTTAAATGCTACTATTAACAAAGCAGCTGAAATTATTTGAAGATAGCGGAAAAATGAAAAAAAACTATTGATATTTTACGGGCTCTTAACTATCCGAGCAGGTTCTGCCGAGGGCGAAAGGCTTTTCTGAACAACCGAAATTGTGTTAAATAAGAAACCGATTGTGAGAAGAAACAATGAATACATTGACTGTTTTAAAAAGGCATTTGCAACAAAGAATATAAAAGTACAACTTTTCTAAGGGCAGAGAATTTTCATTGCATACTAAGAAGTAAAGGACTGAGTTTACTGTTTTCTAACACTGCTCTTTGTCGGCAAAACTTATCCTAGACAACCTTTTAATAGCTCTTTGGATCACTTCGCCCTTTGACAACCACGCACAGAAAAAAATTATCATCAAAAAATTTTCAAACAAAAGTTTCTCTAAAAATAAATTTCATTTTCAGTAAATGTTCTTTACATAATCAATGAATTGCTTTTTTGACTCTTATTGAGGACGCAAACACAAAAAACAACAAGAAAAACTGTGTCGTAAAAAACAACCCCGATGACGACACACACACAAATAACAACACCAACAACAATGATAGTAAAAGGAATGCGATTGTACCAAGTTTGTTTACTGAAGATTTTTGATGAATCAATTCGTTAATGGCGTTTTGTTAATTCTTATTAACTTTTTTACAGTCTTTAGATAAACATTCAGACTTGAACACATTTAACAAAGTGATATTTCATAAATGCTAATGGATGATGATGATAATGACCCAGACAAAATTTTTTTTTGATATATTACAAGAAATCCAGTAAATATTTTTGTTTGATTAAATAAACTATTTTGTTTAATATTTGTTAGTATTTTTAGACTAATTGTTTTATAAATTCCGACGAAAATATTGTTTGATATTTTTCATTAAACCCAGTAAATCCGTTTGTTTGATTTAGTAAATTGTTTTGTTTACAATTTGTAAATATTTTTAGACAAAATGTTTTATAGATTTAAAAAATTTATAGATTTATAAATTTGTAAATATAGACAAAATATTTACTATTTCATTGAATTCCTTTACAGAAAATGAAATTTAGTTTTTTCTGTGCGTGTTAAAATCATAGATGAATGATCATAAATAAAAGTACTTTGATTTTAGAGCTAAGATTTGATAACTTATTGTTAGTTAAATTTGATTGAAGACACGATATATGAAATAGCAAAAAAAAAAAGAAAAAGATTTTAGTCTATCAGTGATCTTACTAATGATTTGTATGCCTCTCCTTTTGCTCCGTCTAAAAATAGTTTTTAAAGACGAAGTTTCCTTAAAATTTCGATGAAAATATTGTTCTTTTTTACCTAATTCACTTTAAATCAATGGATTCCGGAAATTAAGATTTTTTTAATATTTTAGTACGTTCTTCAATTCCCGGGAATTCCTGGGACCCCGGGAATTTCTTTTTTATTTCCCGCTCTCCCAGGAAACCAAAAAAAAGTGCGGTAATAAAAAACCCTATTTATAACACAATTTGCGTAACTAAATAAAATTTATTAAATCAAACGAGTTATAACTGTTATATTATTTCTTATTCATAACTATTAAAAGTAACTAGTAAATATATCTATCGATTAGTAATAGTTATACCTGATGAATACTTATATTTGATATCCATAATAGTTATCATAAATTTTTAAAAATAAAAATCGCAAATAATAATTACGCTTAACAAATAAAATAAAAATTTATTTATAATGATTATGCGCAATTTTTCTCGAATATAAGTTATAACTATTAAGTCCTTGATTTAAATTGCTGCCCAATCAATCCAAGCCTTGGCTTCATTTTCAAGACACAAAACAAAAAGTAACAAAAGCAAGGACAGCAACTAAATTTAAAAGAGCGGGAATATTCCCAACGGTCGCAAATCAAAGGTAATTCAATAGTCAAATATTTTCAAAAAATACAAACATATATTCACAATCATTTCCCTCCCCCCAAAAAAAAATATCTGAATGACTGACAACTCGAATTTGCTGCATCCAGGTTTCCTTTGAGTTTTCAATTGAAACAACAAACAGGGCAAGAAACATGTCAAAGAATGATGAGATTTGTTCTCTCTGTATGTTTGTAATTTATATTTTCCATTTGCATCGTGAAAAAAGAAATAAGAATCTGAAGCGATGCTTTTATGGAATGAAATTATAGTTTTAAAACAAACTTTTTTTTTCAACCTGGTATCACCACATATGGTATCATATGAAAAAATAAAAAAATTGGGAAACTAGAAACTTTTCTCCTTGTGTTAGTAGATTTTTTTTCTTTTGAAAAAAATATTCGGGGAAAAAGTGCATTTAATGCAAAATAATAATAAGTGTCCTTATGCAAGGAGAGTTGGTTGGTTTGGTTCAATTGCTGGCTGGTTGGTTGGTTGGTGGTACATTCGTTTGTTTAAATTTCTTTTTTGTTTGTACCGTTTCCATCTTGTAGTTTTTGTGACTTCTGGTGTTGCTTTAATTGAAACTGACTTTGTGACAATTTTTTGTTGTTTTTGCTTTCGTATCTATGTATGGGTTTCTATGCAGTTTGTTTTGAAAAAAATGCCATATTTGATTTGATGTTTTTTTGTTTGTGACGGTTTTGACTTAAATTTAATTTAGTCATTTTATTTGACATGCAATTGACAAAGAAAACAATTTTAAGTGAATGAAAGTAGAGCAGGTCTCTATAGAAAAAAAATCATCAGTTCTAATGGCAAATATGTATATTATAGAGTGTGGACATTTTACTTTTTCAAATCTGCGAGGGAGCCCCATTTGATCATAATAACTTTAGATGCAATATTCTGTTTAACATATTGCAGTACTTTTTTTATTATGGATTTCTAACTAATAGTGCATAAGCCTTTTTTTAAGCTTTCGCAAAAACTGTCAGTTATGTTTTTTTTAATCAAACATGTCAAAGAGAATATGAGCAAGAAAAAAGCCTACTTTTTAAGGGTAATTATGTTTCTAATATATTTTTTTGTAGTTGAGACGAAAATTTTATTTTGACGCCTATTACTGTAGACCAAATACAAAGATTCTTTAATTGTGTTGCAGCGAATTGTACTTATAAACAGCGTTCCCAGTTTTGGGGATTTGTCCCCAATTAGGGCATTTTTTGTGATTGGGGATACAAATTTCGTGAAAATCCCCTGGAGATTTTTTGGGCAAAGCACTTTGTTCGCTGGGGATTTTTGGAGACTTACCCCCATATGCAAAAAAAAATAAAGTGTCTTTGAAATGTATGTTAAAACAAAATTTCCATAGAAAAACCGGTTTTAACATACATTTCAAACACAGTTTATTTTTTTGCATATGGGGGTTAAAATCTATTTCTTCTGCACCAAAGTATTTCCAAGATGCCGGTGAAACAACAAACATGTTCTGATGTGTGGCTTACAAGACTTCTTTAGTCATAGAAAAAAGACCTTAACAGGTCAAACACAAGCACAAAAATAACTTCAAAAACATTCTAAAAATAGTTCAGTTTTCTTCTCAAATGCTAAAACTTTTTAACATAAGCAACATGTACAGAAAACTGCATTAATTGATTATTCAGAAGATTTTAATTCTGACGTTTTTGAAATGATAAACATTGATACAAATGCAATTATTTAATTAATTAAATTTTTTAATTTAATTTAATTTAATAAGCTAGCTATTTCGCAACTAATGGCGTTTGATACCTGGATTACTTTTAATGGAGTTAACTGACTATTCTAACATTATAGAATATCGCGGTAGTCAATTGTCCGAATCTGCATTACTTTCCAGCTAACTTAATGTTACCTTCATATAAGTCAACTGGTAGTTAGTATGCAAAAATATTTTGCTGGGGTTCGAACTATGTATCTTACGTTTTATAGTCAAGCAGATAAGGTACCATTTAAAATAATGACAGCAAAAAGTTCATATAAGCTTGAAATGAGTTTCAAAGTAGCTGAGAGAATAAGATAGTTAGTTCTCCCCAAATCCGATTATGTACTCAACTTAAGAAGAAGTCGTGGATTACATTGTAGTTGGCATTTAGTTAGTCTGAAAAAGTTAAGTTAAAAAAGTTGATTATTTTTGTAGCCGACTACAGATTTGCTGGCAGGGTACGGATGGTCTGAAATGGATTTAATTGAGTAAATAAATTTACGCATTTCCCTTTGAAATAATTAAAGTTGAGCGAAATTGTTCCTTTTGTGGAATCGTTCTGACCGATCCGAAAGACTAAAGGAACTTTCGTTCTTTCGTTTATCGTTCCGGTTTGTTTTTACTTTAAACAGTGAATGAACGAGGAACGAGATATTGGGCCTGATTGTGTAAGGCATTGGCGTAAACGCCTAAGTCGTTTTTTGTAGTAGATTAAAGAACACGGGTTGTGTGTTACTTTAATCTATGACAAAAAACGACATAGGCGTTTACGCCAACGCCTTACACAATCAGGCCGAACGTCTCTGTCGCTCCTAAAAACGTCATCAAACATTTTTTGGGTATATTTTCATTTTCTGACATAATAGCATTAAAATAATTCCTTTTTTTCGTAAAATATTTGTAGAAAATAATAGCCCATAACAAGCAATAAATTTTTTAAAATAATAAAATCTATCATATACATAAATAAACAAAGTAAAGTGTACAGAAATAAGTAAACGAAACAAAGACGCAGTCTTGATCGCATGTCTTTGACATTTGGGGAAATAAATTAATTACTCCACAAGACAGTTTGCAATTACGGAACGAGAAACGATAAAAAATGAACCTTTAAAAGTCCGCGCCGTTCTTTTTAGGGAATCGTTCCGCACCGTTCCACTAAAGAAATCGTTACATGGAGCTCGGTCGTTCCGGAATGACACAACCCTAGAAATAATATATTATTTTTGAGGTTCTATGTGGATTTTTGGGGATGGGGAAATATATATTTTGGGGATGAAAAATCGAAAATTGGGGATCTGCCCATAAAAAACTTTGTTTACTAATACCCCAAAAAGTACTATATACTGGCGGTTAAGTCGTAACTTTGTATGTTCATATTATATTCTTTGAAATCTCAAGTTCTAAAGGGCTATTCACTCGAGTGTTGTGTTTTTCTATCGACGGGGTTTGCTTGAATTTGGAACGATTTTCCGTTATCCCACGTCAAATTTGGTTGATAAACAAACCGGTTTCGGCTATATGCCATCTTCAGTGTTCTATTGAATAGTTAACCGTTTTTCTGTTGTTTCTTTTATAGTTCGTTTGTGTACCTAACTTCCCCTCCTGACCCTTTTGTGTTTTTCTCTCTATCTCTCTCTCTCTCTCTCTCACGGCTCTATATGCTTGTGTGTGCCTCTCCCTCTATGGAACAGGTAAGAGGTAGAGGAATTAGATAATTCATGGTAAAAGTTTTCGGCACAGTTTTCTACATAAAAATGGATAAAAATCTGAAATAAATTTTTTTCGCTGGCTTCACTCCATGCCACATATATATTTTATCTTGTTATAAATATCACTTAAAGTAAAAGTATATTCGAGAATAATAGCCGTCTTAAAGTAAATCTCATGCAAAAATGTGAATGTTAAATTAAAAGGTTGAATGTTGTATTGTTCTTCTGACAGGGTGTGTTTGAATTTAGAACGATTTTCCGTCGTCTTACGCCAAATTTTGTTTTTAATCAGACCGGCTTTGGCTATGTGCCGTATTCAGGATTGCCTTTCTTACTAAATTAATAAGAAAGAGAATACTGAATATGGCACATAGGAGAAACCGGACTGATTACAAACCAAATTTGACGTGGGATGACGGAAAATCGTTCTAAATTCATTAAAATTTCACCAAAACATAAAAGGAGCTAAAACGCATTCAATATTACAGAAATACAACTAAAATATCCTTTATACACATGTGTATTTCTGTGTATATTTGGGAGTTAAAACAGCAACTTTTTACAGCGATTGCTAAATAAAAAAATCGCTCCACCCTAATCTATTTATGTGTGAAGTTTGGCAAATGTTTTAACAAAATTATGTGTCGTGAAGACGGGGTGTCAATAAAATTTTGTCTTTTATAAATTTGTCAACAAACAATAAATATTTATAGTGCCAGGCAGCGTTGCCATTGTTGGTAGGTTCCCACCAAATTTGGTACGAATTTTTTCGTTTGGTAGGATGGTAGGCTAAATCTTTTTTTGGTAGGTTTAAGAATATATTTATGCTTAATTATTAAAAAAGGTTCTCAATGCTAAGCTGCATTGAATAAATTAAATAAAATAATTTCGTCGATCTTGCAGAATATGTATTAAATTTTCGTTAGCCTTTGCGTTTTCTTTTCTAGGCAAACTGTAAAAATTCTTTAACCTTTTAAGATAAAAATGTATCTTGGTTAGTGTTGATATAACTTGTAATAAATTCAGTATTTCAAAAATTCATTATATTCCAAATTTTCACTGAGAAGGGTAAAAAATGTAGCATTTTTCTCTACAAAAGAAAGAGCCAATAATTCAAACAAATTTTCACATCTATATTAAATTCTTTTTATTTTATTAATATGATTATTTCGAATGTATTTGCTTTGTGAATCTAAATTGATTATTAGGCTAAGGTTCGTAACGTTATATTCAGAAAGAATTGGGCATGATTAATATTCCAAGGAGCAAGGGAAAAATTAACATCAACTTAATTTTTCAACATACACAGCGCCACTTTCGGAAGCCGCCAAACTTCCATCGTCAGTGCTCACGTGTATTTGCTTATCACCACTTGTCAGGTGGCTCTGTTAAATGTGATTTTCATTCTTATATATATTACTTTTTTGTGAAAATTTAATACGAGAATTAAATCACTCTCAAGCTGATATTAAAGTGCACTTTCCCAGCATTGCCATCGGTTTATTTTTCTTCATTCCCATTTTTCTAATTTTGGTTCTACTCAAGACAAACTTTTTTGGTTTGATTTTATACTTAAGTATATATGAATATGTAAACATGTAAAAAGCTCAAGCCAGTAGCTAATTGTTTATTAATATGATTATTTCAAACGTATTTGCTGTGTGAATCTAAATTGATTATTAGGCTAAGGTTCGTAACGTTATATTCAGATTTCAATTCTTATATATACAACTTTTTCGTGAAAATTAAATACGAGAATTAAATCACTCTCAAGCTGCTATTAAAGTGCACTTTCCCAGCGTTGCCAACTTTTTATTTTATTTATTTTTACATTTACAAACACAACCCTCGAAGCGATTCATGTAGCTTGTCTGCAGAAACACTCAGTTTCTGTATCGGGAATCGAACCCGAGACCTTTAGACTGACTGGCTAGCATTGCTACCAATCAGTCCATAGTCCGGACTAAAGGCCGTGTCAGATACAACTTTGTCGCTTTGCGTGACGTTTCTAACTTTGATAGAAAAGTGTAAAGCAAAAGGTGTATGACACAATGAAAACTTTGACAACACTCGCGCATTGCTCGTTTACCAAAAAAGTAGTTGATAATTTTGCTATTTATTATTTATTTTTTTTATAAAAATAAAAGTCAATTATGTTATTTTACGATTTATTATAAATAAATAAATGGCACATACATATTTACTTCTTATTAAAATAGATTCAAACGCATGAAATGTTTCGTTTGGCAATATAATAAAAGAAACTTATTCCAGTTGATTGTCAAAGCAAGCAAAAAGATGAGAGTTGCCGAACTTTTCGCTTCACGCTGCGTTAAAAGTGCTTTATGTAGCATGTTTCGTATAAGTATGTACATTTCATCTCAGATGTCAAAGCGAATCTGTAACGCAACGCGAAGGAAAAAAAGTTTTATCTGACATTGCCTTAAGTATTTTAGTTTAGTTTTTTGTCTTTCTTAACGAATTTTTTCTATTCCTTAATGATCATCTGATGCACTATTTTATTGATATATCAAATACCATGATCCATATTTTTTAACGATTGTATTTATATATACTGTTTTCAGAATCTGTTTATAAGTCTGAGATAACGCTCGATTCTAGATTTAGTTTTTTTTTCTTAAGAAGAATAAAGCGATTTGCCTATCTTTGAATTAATTGAGTGTGCTAGCTTTGCGTTTAAAAAATTTTAAAGGACCTTTTTGAGGTATTGCAACTTTATCGCTGTAAAATTGAAATATAAAATGAATATGCGTGTGCGATAAATCCATTAAAACTCCAAAATTTTATTTTATGTATTTCAAACTTGACTACCAGAATGCTTTAAAAAACGCAATTAAAAAATTTTAAGAAATTGATAGGTTTAAAACGGTTTGGTAGATTTTTGTGGAAAATTTGATAGGAAATTTTTTTCAGTGGCAACGCTGGTGCCACGTGATAAATATGTACTATTGTGAACAATCCAATTAAGTGAAATTCATAATAATAGTGCTATGTTTATCGAATGTACGCTATAATACCAAATGAAAATTCGTTCGATCAGTTAATTCGACCACAATCAAAAATCGAATGTTGCTCGTAATAGGCACCATAATTTAACAAATAATTTTGCTCAATAATTTAATTGATTAGAAAAATTTTATTTTGTAGTATCAACAATGATGATTGTTAATGTTTTCACATGTTTCAACAAAATCTAAGTGACATTTTTAATAAAAAAAATATTAAACAATTTTTATATTTTTGCGCTATGCACATTGTGGAAAATTCTATGTTCAAAAAGTTGTTATTTGTTGTAGAACAATAAAATGGCGAATATAATTTGTTTGTTGTGTTTTGTATAAGTTTCTAAGCCTACTTATTCTATTATAATTCTCAAATTATTTTTGAAAGTTTGTGTTTAAGGTAAGATGTTTGAAACTTTTCAAATACATGGTTGACGTTTACTGATAATTTGGTAAAGCACCTATGAAATGCAGACATATAGACATGCTTAGCTTAAAACAAATAAAAACTTTTTTCTGCTATTTAACATTGAAATTTTGTTAATTTTCCTGACATCAAAATCACTAATTCTTATGAATTCTTATATGCTGATTACGAAAACAATATAATATTTCTCTATGAGTTTTAATTTTAAAGATATGATTAGAAGAAATATCACTTTTTCTTTTCCTCTAGGCCAGGTATATGGCCACTCACACAATGTCTTTTAGCTTAATATTTTATGCTAAACGTAAGTGTTTATTTTAAATAGAAATTTTGAAAGTACTAGTTCATGTAACCATAATGTACAATTTATCTTTAACCATCTAGCCATCCAGCCAACAATCCAGCCATTATTATTGATGAAACACTAAAAGCCTCCCCATATCAAATTACAAAAAAGTGTAATTTTTTTACATTCATGCTCTATAACACAATTTATTGCTATTAAAAGCAGTTATGATTTCTTGATGTGTCTTAATAAATTCTAATTTAATTTTACACCCAAGTTCAATGGAACAAAAAGGAGAACATGAATGAATATACACGTTTACTAGTGTTTAAACAACAACATAAGTACTTTGCGTCCGAAATAAAAAATAAAAATTATTAAGTGTAGGAAACAGTGTAAAAAAAAGTTGCTTTCTAATAAGCAGGGCAAGTTTAAAATGGCACGCAAAAGCGTTAAAAATGGTACGAAAAAGTGTTAAAAATGGCAAAAACAGCGCGAAAAAACGCTAAAAATGGCAACAAATTCTATAAAGTAAATAAATATTTAAATACAATTTAATTTCATTAAATTTTGATTGCACATTATAATCATGTGTTTTTTATATTTTCAAAGTCGAATCAAAGCGTATTAATACCAAGTGGCCTTATTAGTGCAAGAACAACTTCACTTTACCAATCTGTCATGTTAAATGCATACATAAAAAGTTGTTGTTTAGTTTCTTTTACATAAAGTTTGACACATTGGCAAAGTCAGCTGATGCTCATTTTTACTAATAGGGCCACCTGGTATCAATTCGCCTTGAGTCGAATGATCTTCTATTGTTACATAAAACAGTTGGATATATGGAAAAGTCACGTTCGACATCAGTAGATGTTACTGGAGCCAATTTAAATGCATTTAATTCAGATGTGGATAAAGTTTCAGTACATATATGAATGCGTGTCGCTTTTATTGAAAACTATAATATTTTTATTTTAGTCAATGTTTCAGTTCCTTATTTCGATTTAAAATTTTCTGTTTATTAACAAAATTTTTTTTGTTCGCATTTTGGGTACTTTTTTCACATTATCAATAACTGCCAAGCTTTCATTTATGGAAAGACCTTTGGTTTGCAATTTCGTAATGCTGGAACATATACAACACTCACAATTACTTTTATATACAGTAGGTCAGATTTTATTCCGGGCCTTTGCACTATTAATTTAAAATTTCGTGTAGATTCCGCTTCATCTTCACTAAGCATATTTAAAACGTAATAGATTTCTTTGAAATTATCACAATAGTATATTGTCGCCTTAATCCAAGTACTCCATCTGGTGCTGGAGGCTTACTTAAGTTCGGAAACATATTTTGTAAAAATTTTTTCGAGAAGAGGCAATACAGACTATGAAAAAAGGCATTTTATGGCAAGGATTATGGAAAATGGCATATGCCATAAAAAAGTTGCCGTGGTAATAAGAAATTTATTTCATATCGGGCTTATTACCGTTAAAAAAATCTGCTTCATCCTCATAAAATAGAAAGTATTTCATTGTAGGTTTTGAGATATGAAAACTAGCGATGTCACCGGTACCAATATATCGGTGATACTTCAGGTTTGCCGATGCGACGATACTTCTTAAACATTTTTAGATATTTTTTGAACAAATAATTTATTATTTGTTAATTTTACCATGAATTCAAATTCAATTCGTTGTTCTTTAAATCTTATTCTCAGAAAAAAAACCTCCAGAGAAGTCATGACAATGTAGAATTTGCGATCAGGAAGTAGTGCAAATTTGGATAATTTCTAGTGATTTCTACATAGGCTTGGCATTACAAAAAGCTATCTTTTTGGGAATCAATCACTGAATTGGAAGCGATGTTAAGAAAAGTTTTCTTTTTAGCGTTCAATAATGACATTTTCCTATACGAAAAAGGGTAAAAAATTACAAATTTTTTTGCGAACTTGACCGCAAACCAGTGTTTTCATGTAAATTTAAGCGAATAACTATAAACTTTTAGACGAATATTAGTTCATAAATTTCATTTAAAAAATCAAGTTTTTAAACAGCTTGGTGAGTATCCAGCAAAAACTTTGCTTACTGGTAGCCAAAAAAGTATATGAGGATTTAAGTCGTAACTACTTACAATTTGACTCGATAACTACTTATTTTTGTATTTACATTTTCACAAAAATTAACTAGTTACTATTTCGCTTACTTGAAGCTAAAAAATAAGTAGTCAAATAAACAAATTAAAATTAAAAAAAATTTGTTTGCAAGTGGACTACTCATATACAAACACATGTTGACTTAAAAAGTGGTTGTATACTTATTTTATTAATACATATCAGCAAATTGTAACTACATACTTTCAGATAATGAGAAAAATACGTACTAATTTTATTAAAAACTTGGTAGTAGATCTAATTTGAATCATAGTAATAAGATAAATAAGTACCGCTCATTCATTTGTAACCCATTAATAAAGTACTACCAAAAATGACGAAAGTTTTTGCTGGATATTTTCTAAAATTATAAGAAAACTTCAAATTTTTGTATGATTTAAATAAAGTTTTACTTGCTTTTCTACTTTTTATCTGCATAGTTTTAATAAAAATTCTTTAAAAGCAATGAAAATGTAGTTCCTTAAAAATTAAAAATTTGTTTACTGTGTTAATATTAACTTTAAATACAGTGTGTTCGGACTTGTAACTTTTTTTTGGGCAAATGTTCTGATAGTTGATCTTATATGTATATTTTTGGACCAAGAAATCGATTGGAGTTCACCGTTTTTTTAGGGCTTCGTACACAAAAACTGTAAAGGAACCCTATTGTTTTCGCTACGCTGTCCCTTTCCCGAGAAACAGCTTGTCCGCTGGCTGTTTTCTCGGGAACCGTAAGAGCTACGGTCCTGACATTTTCACAGAATATGTAAAAGTTTGGCCGCTACAACAACAAATATATGCTACTTAAAAATTAAAGGGTGTTCTAAAGCGCGCAACGAAACATGTTAAAATACTAATGTAATATACAGACACTTAGATATAGACACTTTAAATTTTCAAAGTTAGTGTTAATTGGTGTAGTCTGTAAAATAGATAACACCAATTAACACTAATATTTAAAACAATAAAAATAAAAGAGTTCTATCAGTTATTGTAATTTTGACTATGTAATTAAGACAATTTGCTGTATCTTGGAACCCGTAAGAGACAAACTCCTGAAATTAAAAAAAAAATTAAAAAACTAAAAAGCTCCAATATTAAAAAAAAATGTCAAACCGAAAAATCGCCAAAAATGCAAAATACACTTATACCATATTTACACTATGCAACTTTGTTGCATGCAATTTTCTTTTTAAGTGAGAGTGTTGAAATAGAAATGTATACATATTGTATTTCTTCTCTGTCTTTCTCACTGAAAAAAGAAGTTGCATGCAACAAAGTTGCGTAGTGTAAATACGGTATTAAAGGAAAAAAGCACCAAAGTTAAAAAAATCGCTAAAACACAAAAAATTACCAAAATTAAAAATATCGCCAAAAAACTAAACAAAAAGTCAAAAACCGAAAAAAGTCGTCACAATGAAAAAAAACACTAAACCTAAAAAAAATCGCTAAAACTAAAAATATTGTCAGAAAAAGAAAAAGATCGCGAAAAATGGAAAAAATTACCGAAACAAAAAAAAGCGCCAAAACAAAAAAAAATCGCCAAAAACTGAAAAAATCTTTAAAACGGGATACGAGCGACTTTTTGCAAATTGTTAGGCTCTTTGCAGTTTAAACGATTTTTAAACCATATTGGACTTTGTTATCATGCCGCTGCTAGCAATTTTTTCAGAATTTTCGCGATTTTCGCAACAGTTTAAACGATTTTTACTTAAATATATGGCTTGTTTAAAGTTTTTAAACTTTTGCGGGATTTTCGCTGTATATTATGTGACTAGGGTTTGGGAATAAAAAAAAATGGCGTAAGTGACCGCCAAATTTTGATTTTGTGCTAGTTTACACGTAACATGTTAGGTGTAAGAAAACTGAAATCAAAACAAAATGAAAATGTACCGTTACATCTCAATGACCGCTAAAAGTTGACATTTAAACCTCTCGAGAAATACAATTCGAAAGCAAATTCTTATTGCTACGTTGGAACGGCTTTAAAATCGAAACTACTGGAAGGATTTGAAAAACGTCTTGAGAATTTGAAAGGCTATTTGTTCTCTAATTGAACAGTGCCAATGAAAAAAGCAAATGCGTTGGAAAGTTACTCCTTCAGAATGTGCTATAAAAAGTCGCACAAATCGTAAGGGTATAACAAATAAATAAAAATTTGTTGAAATGGAAGTAGTAAGTAAATACCACCTTGTTCAGGCCAAGTACTTACTATATGCCAAAACCCACAGTATTCTCCTTATATTTCCAAAAAAATCCTGCCTGAATGTGCATCTACTGAAAAAAATTAAAAAAGTGTTGCCACTTTCCGTATAGATCCTTATACATATATGCAATCTTCGTGAAACACCGAAGAAGAATTGCAATATTGTAAATTATGACGTTTTAAATTTACTCCTTGATCCAACAAAAACTTAATTGAAAAAAAAATTACATAAACATCTCTTTTCTTCCAGTTTTATAGCTTCTAAGGCTAGGATCCCACTATCGTCGCAATGCACCGATTTTCGTCGGCATACTGCAATGATGACATAGGTAAGAAAGCAAAATGGACTTATTACTCAATTAATTGCGAAATAAGGCCTTTTTTCCACTGCAGTGTAGTGCAACTACGCCCTTTTTTCGGCTATATTTATTTATTGTATCTTCAATACAATTGAACTAACAATAAGTTATCAAATCTTAACTCTAAAATTTTAATTTTTAAGTCCAGCCAATGCCAGACAAAAATATTTGTTTTAGTAGTTGATTCTTTGGTTGTTTACGTCTCTCGTGTTCGGCTGAGAGCAAGAGTGGCCGTCCTACGCAGCCGAGTGTGGTCTCTAAAGTTAATGATGTTTCGGGCTAGGGGATTTGGGTACAACTCAAGTTTTTTTATGTATCTTGTCACGTGCTTAGAAAACACTGTCTTAAGCAGCACCACATCTAAATCTTTATGAATTCGCGGCTGCTGTAGTCGTAAGGAGTATTTTATTTTGTCGCCTTTGAATTTTTTCTACATTTGATGCCGAGGCAGTGCCCCGTTAACTGGATACCGTAGCACCATATTGGTCTTAAAATGGAGTTGTATAGAAGAAGTTTACAATCTAGGCTTAGAGTATCCAATTCATTTGAGCTGAGTTTAATTTCATTTGGGTCACCTTTGCATTTATGTGGGAGTTCCATGTTAGACGACGATCAAGATGAGCACCGAGATATTTTACTTCAGTGTATTGAGGTATAGTTTGTTTATTTATTTGTATAGGTGGGCAGGTTTCTCTGCACTATATCAAAGTAATGTGTAGACATTTCTGTTCGTTAATTTTTATCAGCCATTGTTTTAGCCATTTTTCCAACTGGGGTATATAATCTTGCAGTTTGCGGGAAGCTTCTTCATGGCTTTTGTGAACACTTAGAAAAGCTGTATCATCACGTTACTGCTTACCGGCAAGTCAGAGGCATATATCAGATATACAGAACCGAGGATACTGCCTTGAGGAACTCTGGCTTCAATCTGTTGCGGAGGGCTTAGAAAATACCTTCCTTAACAACAAATTTTCGCTCAGTTAAGTAGCTTTCTAAAAGCTTAAGAGGGTGTGCGGGTAATTACGCCCTTGTTTCTCAATTAGTTAAGAAATAAAGCTATTTGGCTTTATTGTCTATGGCTCTATTGCAGCGAGCCGCCGAAAATCGGTGCATTACGCCGATAGTGGAATCTGGGCTTAAGGCATTTATTGTGTATGCCAAATTTCAAGCACGTATCTTACTGTTTTCGCGAGATATAACACTTGTCTTTCTAGATTGCTCATTCGACACTCAGTGGAGAGGCATAATTTTAAAAAAATTTATTTTTCTTACTTTTATAAGAAAGTTTTAGCAAATTTTCTTAATTTTCCAAGGTCTTAACATTCCTTACAGTTTGAGCGAGTTTTATAGTACGTTTCCATTATGAGCAAATTACGTGGATTTAGGTAAATTACTTCGAAGTTTTTCCACTGAGCTTGTGAGTGGTTTGGTGTTCGAATTTTTGTGGTCAAATGATGCACTTACTTTATAAGGTGTACGCAGCAGCTGTAATTAATTTTTTCCCATATATATTTTGACACTTAAAATTAATTAAATATTCTTTAATGTAATTTTTTCGAAATTGTCAATCATTATTGATGGACGACCCAGGGATGGAGTTTTTAATTTAAAAGCAACGCAGGGTTGCATATAGTATTTTCGACATAATTTGGAGCAAATTAAGTCATATGAGATAATTTGCCAATATGAAAAATTTTGTAAATAATATTTTAGATTTAAGATAGAGAAATAAAAAAAGTACGATAAAATTGCAAAAAAAAATTTTTACTTCTAAATTTATACTATAGATGCGGCTTATTTTAGACAAAACTTTGCCATCGAAAACTGAATTTCGTTAAAATCAAATATAGAGGCTTTTGAATGTAAGCCGTCGATATGTACTACAATGTAAAAAATAATTTCTAACTAAAATATACTATAACACATCGGCCGCAAATAAATATAGAAGGTATCGTATTAAATGGAGCGAATATTGATTAAACTACTCAACTTATATACACGTACTGAAGTGTAATAATAATGAAGTTTAATGGAGTTTAATATCCCATGTATGAATGTATGTTATTAAGACAGGAAGCGACTGATGATCACGGCTGCCAGATTTGACGATTTATCGTCATTTTGACGATTTTATGTTCCAAAAATAGCAAAGTGACGATTTGACGATTTTTTCATTAAAAGTGACGATTTTATGCAGCGCTAAAAATATAGCTAATTTTCTTTTAATAAATATTATGCAACACAAAAAAAATATTTTTTGAAATGAGATAGTTCGATTTTCCTCGTGTTATATGTGTACACTGAAAGGAAACCCTTCATTCAGACAATGAATTTTTTCATTGTATTAATGAAATTTGTCATTGAAAGTCAGCTAATGAAGACCTTCATTGGATTAATGAAGAATGTTTTATTGTATTTATGAACTTCATTTGGCCAGCCATGTTATAAATGGAATGAAACTCTTTCATTAGCTAAAAGAAAAAGATTCATAAATTAAATGTAGGTGTTTCATTATATTTTCACAAGTAACACACTCAGGCACTGCTCATTAACCAGTAAATGTCGATTGCTTGCCTAAAACTAGTCTCGAACTCAACACCTCAGGATTTGTAATCAACGCGCTAACCACTTCAGCCAACAGCGCCTCTTGGTTCTCATTATTTTAAATACATTAACAAGGTATGGTTGGAAAAAAGAGACACAAATATCTAACAACGTGTTTTATATACTGAAGAATATTACATTGTATAAAAGAAATATTTTCATTGCATTTATGATGACCATATTTGTTTGAAATTAAAAAAGGATTTGAAAAATAAGAAATAGGTAACCTTTTTGAACTAAATAAAAGTTGATTTACTTATGTTTGAAAAATAGTGTACATAAGTTGTCAAAAATTGTATGCCTTAATTATATTTTGTATTAATTCGCTAAAAAGAAAATTCATTTAAACAATGTAACGATTTTCATTAATACAATGAACTATGAAAAACTTATGAAGAGTATAGATTTATGTATGACTATAGATTTTATGTATGCAATGTAATTGCTAATTGTATTAATGAAAGGTTTCATAAATATAATGAAGATCATTTAATGAAACGGTTTCATTGCCTGAATAAATGTCTTTCCTTTCATTGTATGAAGAGGACATACATATACGATGGCGCGTCAATAAGTCTGTGACTTTTGGTATTTCCCGCCTTTTTAACTCAAAAGGCAATACTGCTACCGTCTGTTGCAGACGCGGATCACTCTTGTCAAAATTTGAACAAGCTGCGTCATTTTGCTTTTGTTTGACAGCCATTGATAGTGGACTACGCACAATATATAAATAAGTGGCCCTACATATGACCAGGCCCACCTATTACAAGTATTTCGACGTGCTGAATCCGAATCTTAGGCCCGTTTGACTAGTCGCTCCTCAAATTTCGAGTAAATAGCGTAAACTAGAAGTTCTTCGAGTTTTTTAAAGAGTTTTTCGAACTTTATTCGAAATTTGCGGGATGGCGAGCTGCGAACAGATATTGTCATGTTTTAGTTTGACTGTTTTTTTTACAAAACTTTCAATAAATGAATTGAATTTTTAGTGCCCGATTTTTTTCCGATTTTTAATAATTGAAATGACGATATATTTCTTTTTTATCGTCAAATTTTTTCGATTTTGCCGCAAATTGATGTGGCAGCCCTGCTGCACAGAAAAAAATAAGTTTCGTTTTTGATAACAAAAATCCCGGTATTCAATAATTTTTTTTTCAAATTTCCTGTGATAAAGAATTCCCCTATATTGATAACAGAATTATTTCAAAGTAAAAATATATATATAAATTAAAAAAATGTTGACATGGCTGGAATACGAACCCGGGCTTTCCGGACGTAAAGCATACACTCTCTAGCTGAGCCATATCCCATTTATTTTTTTATGGGATACAACTTGTTTTAAGTACTTATGTATAAAAAGAAAAGAAATAACCGGCATGGAACAGAAATACTTACAACGAAATATTTTATTATGTTAAAGATAAATGTTATTGAAATTCATATTTTTTTTAATAACATGGTTTTATTGAATATAATTCTTGTCTATTTTTTTCTGTGTGATGATATAATTCATAGTGACGTAGATTATATACATATTAATATGTTGTATATATTGCTTAAATAAAATGCTACTGTTCTATATTCTATCACGAAATTTAAAATCTCTAAGGGCCTGTCCCACGAAGTCGACAAGTCGATGTCGTTCACCTATTTATATTGAAAACAATAATAAAAAATTTAAATTTGTTTTTGTTTTCAATATAAATAAGAGAACGACATTGACTTGTCGACATCGTGGGACAGGCCCTAAATTTCTTGGCTTGCAAAAGATTTTGCTACTTTCGAAAAATTTCCATCAAAACGAAATTGCTGTAACACAAATCCAATACATTTTCTGCAACCCCAACTCTCCCACAAAATGTCACAGTCTTTGCCTTTTTTATTGGATGTCGACATATTAAAGCCGTTTAGCACAACTTTGAGTACCGCTGTTTCGAGAAAATTAATAAAAAAGCCAACAGAAGAAAACTTTTTGTCACCAAAGCGTAGTCCAAGTGAAATCTAAACGTAATGTTTTTGTTCCTTTAAAAAGAGGGGAATGAAAGAAAACCCAATAGCAACAAATTCGTTTATAATGGTAATTTAGTACAAAAATCATATTTAAACATAAAACTTAACGCCATTTGCCAAAACAAGCATTTCAAGGCAGTCATACATACGATGGAGTGTGAATTAAAAAAAAACTTGTAAGAAACTTTGTGAAATAATATGTGATTAAGTTAGTTTTTATGATAACCACATGAACTGTTTTTTATTATAAACTCTATACTTCTTTGTTTGAAAATGGCGCCAGTTTTATAGACTTTTACAATTTAAAGCGGCATTTATTTTGCAACGATAATACTTAAATAAAGGAGTGTGCAGCTAGGTCCCTTTCAATAGCTTTTACTATACAGTTGCAACTAAATTTCTTTAACAACATATTTTCTTTTTGTACACATATTCATCTCATCCATACTTTTGTGTTAACAAAAAAGAAAAAAAATAAATTTTTAAATTTGTTAGATCTTTTATATAAATAAATTAGTGTTCATAACTGAATACTATTTTGTCTCCTTTTTATTCTAAAAGTCTTTGATAAAGATAGAAAATTAAATAAAATTCGATTAAAACATAAAAGCCTCTTCTAATATTCAATAACTCAACATCTTCAACTTCCGTTACACGGTAAAAAATTTAAGGTTTTTATTTTACATAAAAAATAAGCTTGGCATTAAGCTTAATTTATACTAGTATGGCTAACGGACGACACAATCGCCCGTATTCTACAAATACATAATTAATTTCATTAGGGTTCACAGAAAAATTATTCAACGTCATAAATATCTCTTTATATTATGCAATTAAATATAATAAATTAATAATACATACATAGCAACTTTCAAACACTGAAATTAAATAAATTCAGTTAAGAGCGATTTTGACTCGCACTAAGGCATAATTTCTTTTTTCCTTTTGGCGATTTTTGTTTGTTTTTGGGGACTTTTCGTTTTGAGATTCTTTCGTTTTAGCTTTTTTCTTTTTGGCGATTTACCTAGTTTCTGCGTTTTTTTGTTCTGGCGATTTTTTCGTTTCGGCGATTTTTTAAATTTTAGTTATTATTTAGTTGTAGTGATTTTTGATACTTTTCTTTGTTCTGGAGATTTTTTTTCCTTTCGGCGTTTTTTTAATTTTAGTGATTTTTTGTTGTAATTATTTTCGTTTTGGCACTTATTTGGGTTTGGCGACTTGTTACTTATGGTGTCTTTTTCGTTTTGCATTTTTTTTCGTTATGTCATTTATTTTTATTTTGGTGCTTTTTTGTTTTTACGCCTTTTTTATTTTGGCAATTTTTTTAGTGTTGTCTACTTTTTTTGTTTCAGTGTTTTTTCGTGTAGCTGCCTTTTTGTGTTTGCGATCTTTCTAATTTTTGGCGATTTTTTAGTTTTTAAAATTTTTTTGACGATTTTATTTCGTTTTGGCATTTATTTTAACTTTGGAATTTTTTTTAGTTTTGGCGGTTTTTGTGTTTTTTTTGTTTTAGCGATTTTTTCTTTCTGGTTTCTAGTTATAGTATTTTTTCCTTTAGATGCTTTTTTGTTTTCGCGATCTATTTAATTTTTTTGCGATTTTTTTACTTTTTACGTTTTATTTTTGTTTGGCGATTTATTAGTTTACGCGCTTTTTTTGTTATGCATTTTTTTTGGATCTAGCGATTTTTTTGCGATTTACCTTTCGGCTTGTTCGTTTCATTACTTGAAGGGATATATGTACTTTAATTACACTGTGCGTGAATTCGACACTATTTTTTTCCGACGGAAGGGGCACCCAACGGGTAAGCTCAATTCGAGTACGCTCATTTTAATGGTGTTTACCATTTTTAATGTTAGCTCTTAAAAAAGAGATATTTAAGATTTAAAATTGCAGTTTTTGGACCATTTGCAAAAGCGCAATTCTTAAGATAATTGGACGAAATTAGGTTCATAATTTAGTCATGCACTAAAAATATACCTAACTAAAATTTTAAGAAATCGGTCCATGCTTACACCTAGTCTTCATACAAGCATCCGCCAAAATTTTAACGAAATGTCGGTAGCACTCATGAATTGTTTTAGATTTAGCTCAAACAAAATATGTAGATAAGTTATCTTCATAGATATACTGTGAAGTTTGAACGTTATCGGTTTGTTGGTATGGTTCCTACACGTCAAACAGCTTACGCCTTTAGTCCAATAAAAATGGTCCAAAAATTGAAATTTAAAATCTTAAGAGCTAACATTGAAAAACAGCGAACGCCACTGAAATCAGCGTACTCGAATTATGTTTATCCGTCGGGTGCACCTTTTGTCGGTTTTTTCGACTAGCATAGTGTTATTAATTTTGTTTCTTTCAATTGTCTAATTATTGCGGTTCATAAGATGCATCTTAGTTTCAAAATCACATTACGAACAGAAAAAATTATCACCAAAAAATTTTCAAACAAAAGTTTGTCTAAAAATAAATTTATTTTCAGTAAATGTTCTGTCCATAATCTATGAATTGTTTGTTTGACTTTTATTTAGAACGCAAACGCCAAAAAAATTGTGTCGTAAAAAACCACCCCGATGACGACATACACACAAATAACAACAACAACAATCATAGCAAGAGGAATGCAATTGTACCAAGATTTTTGAGTGAATCGATTTGTTAATTTTTTTTACGTTAATTCTCATTCATTTTATTTTAGAGTATTTAGATAAACATTCAGGACTTGAACACATTTAACAAAGTGAAATCTCATAAATGTTTAATGGATGATGATGATGACACACACAAATTTTGTATTTTTGTTTGATTAAGTAAATTATTTTGCTTAATAATTGTTAGCATTTTTAGACTAATTGTTTATTAAATTCAGACAGAAATATTGTTAGATATTTTTCAAAAAATCCAGTAAATATTTTTGTTTGATTTAGTTAATTGTTTTGCCTAAAATTTCTATATATTTTTAGACTTATTATTTTGTAGATTTAAATAATTTGCTCACTGAAAACAAAACAGGTTCTTTTTCAATAAAATTGTTGAGATATTTTTGTCTATATTTACAAATGTGTTTGTAGGTCCGTTCATAGACAAAATATTTACTATTTCATTGAATTCCTTTACAGAAAATGAAATTTAGTTTTTTCTGTGCGTAACAGAATACCCTTCAATTGTTAGAACGCTGATCAAAACACAAAAACAAATGTCTTATTGTTGTTACTTTCTTTGCAAAACAACTTGGACAATACACATACATGTTTTTGTTGTTTTTTATTTCTCTTATTCAACTTACATGCATGAGTAATGCGTGTGTATGTATTAGTAACAACTTTAAATGCTTATAGCTCCTAAAATACTGAACCGATTTTAGCAAAATATGAAATGTACACATCAGTGAATAAATGTGTTTAAAATGGTTTAACTTTTGTCAAAATCTATAATGTGGCCATAAATTCCTTCACAAGGAATCGGTTTGCCTATTAATTACATAGATAGTTTCTTGTGTTTGTATTAGGGATGTAACCAGTGTTGCCAAAACCTGATGAGGAAAAACTGCTACAAATTTATTAAAAAATTCTAAAATATGCTAAAAATATGCTGAAAAAATTAAAAAAAAATATTTCATCAAAATTCGACAGAAAAATCATTTTAATTTGTTAGAGCACTGGAATTAGCATGGTATAAGATTACACCGTGCATACATAGTTAGTATTTTATTATACTTTAAATTTGCATTTAAAATAACAGAAAATTTAATTCATTTTTAACATAAAAATGTAGATCAAAAATACTGCAAATATTGATTTTGAAAATCAAAAAGATTTTAAAATTCAATTTAAAAAACTGCTTCCTTAGGGTCAGGCCCTAATTAGTTTAAAAAAGCAGAAACGGGTGTTTTACAAATGCCAGTTTGGTCCGGCCCTTAGTTAATAAAAAATAACGCATTTTTCTTTAAAAGAGTTCTTAAGGTTGTGTGAAAGTTAGTACAAAGACCAGGACTTTCATGTTTACAATTTTCATGTAAAATACTTGAAATAACGAAATTCTAGTTATATCAAAATATGCACTCATCTTCAAATTCATTTTCATTATTATTTTTATAAGTGGTACCATTTCTATCAAAGTTAACACAAGACAAAACTGGAACTTTTTGGAAATATATACAATGTTCTTCTTTTGCGTTTTTGTATCGAAAGTTAAACATTATATGTGGTGTTCTATAGAAAAAGGGCAAAATTTTACAGGTAGATTAAAAACAGACGTTTAGGTAAATTTAAGGTTAAAGTTGATAACACTGCTAAGACATATAGTAAGCATTTTACGATCGATTGAAACTAGATTGATAGATGGGATTATAAAAAATACGGAAAACTGTGACCCATATTTTAGGAAAATTTTGAAAAATGTATAAACTTTGAACGTCAATATTTTAAAGCCTGAGATTTCTATACTAGAACTTCATAATTCTATAACTAAGCAATACGTGTTTTTGGCCTCTTTAGAGTTTGAGCGAATTTTAATAGATTTCAAGCCTTCCTTGATGGCGATTTCTGCATTTATTTTTTATTTTTTGCAATAAATCATAATTGCGCGAATGGTATTTAACAGCTCTTCTACAAGCTTTTATAACTGCTACTCGTTCTATATCCTATATTTTTCCTACACAGAAAAAACTATCACCAACAAAATTTTCAAATAAAAGTTTGTCTAAATATTAATTTCATTTTCAGTAAATGTTCTTTACTGAATCAATGAATTTTTGGCTTTTAATTTTATTTAGGACGCAAACACAAAAAACAACATGCGCACAAATAACAACCACAACAATGATAGCAAAAGGAATGCGATTGTACCAAGTTTGTTTACTGAAGATTTTTTAGTGAATCAATTCGTTAATGTCGTTGCGTTAATTCTCATTAATTTTTTTAGAGTGAAATTTCATAAATGCTTAATGGTTGATGATGAAGACCTAGACAAAAATTTTGTTTGATATATACAAAAAATCTAGTAAATATTTTTGTTTGATTAAGTCAACTATTTTGTTTAATATTTGTTAGTATTTGTTTCCTATCCTTTTGTGTTTTTTTTAATTTAATCGAATGCATGTGACGTAGCATCCTCTTTTATCTATATAACCGAACATCTCGAGATACAGAGTCAATTCAATAAAAGTAATTTATAGGCTTTGATGCTCAGTACCAAGTGTATACAAATTGACTACGAAACCTTAGACCTTACAGAAAAAGTTTCATTTTGTTGGTCTGTGTAATCTGTGTCCATCAAGCATACTGTTCAAAGCATCAGTTTTTTAGCCTTAAATAGCCCTGCCCTTGCAGATTTAAGCTTCTGTTTTAGCTTAAAATCAAGTACGAGCACACAGAAAAATTTCCATGTAAAATCGTCGAAAACCAGGTTAACTTAAAATTTTTCGGTAGTGATTTTGCTTCATAGGTGTTTCATGTTAAATCAACATGATTTACAATAATCTTGAAAGAAAATTTTTCCTTTTTAAATAACTATATTTCATGTTGATTTAATATTCCAGTACAGTTAAATCAAAATGAAGTTGATACTGAAATAATACGAAAAATTATATTGAATCAAAGTAATTTCGAGTTGAAACAACGTGACTTTGATATTGGAACAACACGAAGAATCATGTTGAATCAAAGTTATTTCAAGTTGAAACAACGTGAATTTGATATTAAAACAACACCAAGAATCATGTTGAATCAAAGTTATTTCAAGTTGAAACAACGTGAATTTGATATTGGAACAACATGAAGAATCATGTTGAATTAAAGTTATATCAAGCTCACACAACATGACTTTAATGTAGCTATTTTATAATTTATTTTACTTACGTGATAGTCATCAGAAAACTTTTCGTTGTAGCTGATTGCCCCAGCCAAGATTTGAACTCGTGTCACCTGCATAATAGTCCACGCGCTAACCACTGCAGCCACAACAGCTTCAAACTTTTCTTTACTTATGCACTAAATAAATACCATCGTATGTAAAATGCATTTCATATTAATTCAACATGATTTAAATGATTATTTAACATAAAACTTATTTGAAATTAAAGTTATAGTCATGTCGATTGAAAATGAAACTTAACGTTTCTAACAAAATTGTTTTAACGGTGATTTAAGGTTAGATGAATTATTTTCCGTTTAAAATTAATATGAAACAATGGTAATTTTAAACCAGCGGCAGTAAATATTCGCTGGTAATTCGTTTTTTGTCGTATACATAGACGACGCATGTAATAATAAACAACAACAAGTCACACAACTAAGCAGAACAGTGAATTGTAGCAATGAACAAAGCAAGTAAACACTAACACACTCAAACGACAAATTATTTCTTGTAAATTTAATATGATTTGGAATCGAAATTGCGGCATGTGGATTTTACATTCCTTTTTTTTTCTGTGTGAGTGGGCTTGAATCAAGCGTTTTGTTCTTCGTTTAAGAAAATTCGTAATAAGTAAAATAAATTGAAGCTTAAGGAAAATAAGGTCCAAAAATATTCTATGTTTACAATAAATATACCGGGTAATAAAGCGCATCAATGCCAAATTTTAAATATATTTTGAGAAAATAAAGCACCGTAAAAATGTAAGATGGTGTGATCAAAAAATTACTTAAACCACAAGAATTAATATTGATAATTTATTCTTTTCAGTGTGGAAATAGGTAAATTTCTTACAATTTACTAAAATTTTCTTTAAAAAAAACAAAAAAATAACAACAATTTATTGCCAGAAAAAATATTTGTGGAAACCTGCTGCAGCCGGGTTTCAAAAAGACAGAAAGGTGGTTACTGTATTGACATGATACTAAACTGTCTGTTGACTCTTACGCCACAATATTCGATGGCAATTTAATTACAAGGTAAAATAGACAAGGAATATTCCTTTTTATATAAAAACAAAATTATATTAAAAGGAATTTTTATTAAATCAAAGAAAGACAATTTCCCAAAGATAGAAAGCGCACAAGAATTATATTGTATTCTTTCAAAGAGGATTTCTTCTTCTAAAACTTACTTCACATGTGTAGCACTTTTATTTATTTTAGTGTAAATAGTAACATTAATAACAATTTTAAATAAATGTTATTGAATAATTTTAAATAAATATTGCAAAAAGAAAAGAAAATTTTTGTCTGAGCAAAAATGCAGTAAAAATATTTTATTTCAATAGGCGATTCATCAATTTTATGATTGATTTAGAAGAAATGTGTAATATTAAAAATAAATTAGAATTCCCTTTTGACAAATTGATTTTACTAAAGAAAACCAAAATGATCTGTCCTTAAAACTTTAGAAATAGTAAAATGTTCCAGTATCCTGTTTTCTTTTATTGTTCTTTATTGTTCTATGCTGTTCTTATTGTTGTCCTTTTGATAATAATGTCTATTGCAGAAAACTTTTAGTGTATGGTCGGTCGGTTGGTTGGCTGGCCCCTAAGAAAAGAAATTCTGAGGAAAGGACATCTATCCATATATCCATCTATACAAAATGATGATGCAAAACGAAATTGGATGATATCTCTTTTTTTCCTTAATTTTTGTTATAGCTGGCATTTGTTTTTTGTAGCTTTTATTTATTTAGTTCTTTATTTAATATTGTCGTAGCAGTAGCAGTTGCAGTTGCACCAATACGCCACTTATTCTAAGCTATTCAAAAATATTTTGTTTCGTTTGTAAAAAGTATTGGTAAATTTTTCCTTTTGTTCAGCTTATTTTTTTGTCCCTTGTTTGCTGACAAAAATAACAAAACGAAAAATACAGAGCATGAATTGGGAAAAATAATACTTTATTTTTCTAACTATTCCTTCATTGGCAACCACACACAGTCATAAACTTCATACCCCGCAGAGAATATTGCACTACGTGGTCCATTTTAGCTGAATTGGACTAGTTATAATATGGTCATATGTAATGGGGCCATGGACCATGTTGTTTGCGAACAAGACTTTGTAGTTAACCGACAAGTGTTCGTGTTTTAACTTGTGTATATAGTGCCCCATTGAATAGTTACACAGTGTTACTTTAAGACTACTCCGATGTGATGCAACAGTCATGGGCCATTCCATTTGCAAGCAAGACAAGTGCTCGCGTTTTAACGATGACAAATAGATATGCAATCGTTGAAACACGAACACTTTACTGCTGCATCAATTAGTGACATAGAGTAGTTTTGAGACTACTTCGTTGTAAGGCTGGTTGATATGGTCCAGCCTAAGGACATCGTAATGTTAAACCGACCATATTTTCTCCATACATTTGCGTTACCTTTGGACTAATCTTAGTCCTTTATGGCGGATACTTTACATGTGTGTATGGACTAGTCGCGTTATCTGCAAGGTACATACATACTATATACATATCTCTATATAGTTTTGATTACAGTGGAGCGAAATGTACTTTGGTATATATATATATATATATATATATATATATATATATATATATATATATATATATATATATATATATATATATATATATATATATATATATATATATATATATATATATATATATATATATATATATATATATATATATATATATATATATATATATATATATATATATATATATATATATATATATATATATATATATATATATATATATATATATATATATATATATATATATATATATATATATATATATATATATATATATATATATATATATATATATATATATATATATATATATATATATATATATATATATATATATATATATATATATATATATATATATATATATATATATATATATATATATATATATATATATATATATATATATATATATATATATATATATATATATATATATATATATATATATATATATATATATATATATATATATATATATATATATATATATATATATATATATATATATATATATATATATATATATATATATATATATATATATATATATATATATATATATATATATATATATATATATATATATATATATATATATATATATATATATATATATATATATATATATATATATATATATATATATATATATATATATATATATATATATATATATATATATATATATATATATATATATATAGATATAGATATATATGTATATATATATATATATATATATATATATATATATATATATATATATATATATATATATATATATATATATATATATATATATATATATATATATATATATATATATATATATATATATATATATATATATATATATATATATATAGATATAGATATATATGTATATATATATATATATATATATATATATATATATATATATATATATATATATATATATATATATAAATATATAATATATATATATATATATATATATATATATATATATATATATATATATATATATATATATATATATATATATATATATATATATATATATATATATATATTTATTTTACAACAACAATGCTTTGATAATTCCGCACATTTTAATTCCACATGAAATACAGAACATACCCGAATATAAAAGTAGCTTTTTGTAGCATAATTAACTTAATTTTCTGATATAAAAACCAAGTTAAATCACAGTAACCCTTAGCAATAAATTGGTTACGTTTTTAAATTTAAAAAATATTGGAATTAAATGAAATACAATTTTAGCTTCTCTGTTGGTCATATTTTTTTCGGCAAGAATTCTCTAAACAAATTTTATTAACATGTAAAAAAAAATTTATTTTTTTTCGTGCATTTTTTTTAAAATATAGGAAAAAAAATCGTTTTTACTGTTTTCAGAATAATTTACGGGGACTCCTAATTTTTTGCTAACAATATTTGGCAAAGGTTGTAGGCTACAGGAAAGTTGAGCAACTTTTGTAAATATATCAGTACAATCGGAACGTACCTAGGCAGCGTAATAGGCCATAAAAACTACTTTGTACCTTAAAAAATAGTTGTTTTCATCAGTTACGCTATATTTTTATTGCATTTTTTTACTTTCTTTGTTATTATTCCATTTCTTATGATGCTGATTTTTGATGCTATTATTTAGGGACTCTTGCTGTTTTGCAAAATATTGTTAGTAAAAATTTGGAGTCCCTGTAAGTTGTACTTAAAAAAGTTAATACATAATATTGTTTCCTATATTTTTTCAAAAAAGTGCAGGAAAAAATTATTTATTTTTTGGCACAAAATATTAATGAAACATAACACAATACAACAGAGAAGTAAGCACTTGAATATAATATAAAAAAATATATGTATATATTTTCTTAGCATAAAAAAATAGTGAAAACTAGAATTTTTAAGGTAAAAAGTGGTCTGTATGAGCTCTTAGGGTACATAGACACGTTATCTTGTATTGATATGTTCACGAAAGTTGATCAGCTCTACCGTAACTAGAAGTAGTAAAAAATTACGAGTCACTGTAACTAATTCTGAAAAAAGTGAAAAACTAACTTTTTCCCTTTAATTTAAAAAAAAGTACACGAAAAATAATTTTTTGGCATAAAATGTTCTCAAAATCTGTTTAGTGGGTTCTCAGCTACATTGTTGCCATATATAGCGATATCATTAAGATTTAATTAACTGTTAGCCAAATACTGATGCCACATTTTTTTAAGGGCCCACTGATTTCAAAAACTGTGGAGGTCCATAAGAAAAAATTGGTCACAAAATTTGCCAAACTGAATATAAGGTTTTACTACCCTGTGGTAGTACAATCGAACCTGTACTGTCCACTCCGAATGTTTATCAAAAAGTCGTCATTTGTCGCATAGTGTAATTGGTCACAAAAACATGAAATAAAAAATTTAGTTTTTTGAGATATGAAAGAAGCGATCTAGCCAGCAGAAATATTCGTCTACCGAAAGCTGTTTTGTATGGGAGAGAGATCTTTACTTTCCATTACCAACATGCTTCGGGATTACATGATTTCTGTATGGGATGTTGCACCTGGTAGGTCTCGAGGTATGAACTTCCGTATGGTTAGAACACTAACCACTAACCTACCGAGGCACATATTTATTTTTATACACAATTCAATGGAAGAAAAGAAAATCAAACCCCTTCCATCCATATTTGTATCCACTTAAGCGAGAGAGGACGCACTATAAAAAATGCGAGTTAAATAAAAAACTTCCGGTTTAAGAAACATGAAAAAACATAAATAGCCGACTAACTTCGTCGTGTGTGCGGTAAATTTCTTTACTCGCTTACGTTATTGCGTTCTAGTAAGGCAGAGGGCATGCACTCTGTGCTTTTGCGCATCTTAAGATGACTACACTGTCTGAGTGTTTTGGTCTGATTTCAATACGTAAAAGTAAAGTATCGTATCTAATATACAATGTTTTAATTTTTCGTCTCAGCTCAGTTGAAAATATAACCTATTCTATTTTCATCTAATATACAATAGCCCAATTCACAATCTTGTGCAAATGGTCTTGCAGCGTAGCATTTGCAAAATGTTCCAGTAGTATATTGATACTCACCACGTAAACACTGTTAGTGGTAATATAATATTTTGCAAATGCTACGATGCAAGACAATTTGCACAAGATTGTGAAATGGACTAATATAAATTTTAAATGTCATATTCTCAAAGCTATTTTTTGAAATCAGACGAAAACTCAGACAGCATAAAGACGGCATTACTGCTTCCTTGTTCCAAATATATATTTTATATGGTTTTCTACATTTTTCATTACCACTGTGCCATAAATGGTAGTAGCAGTGTCTTTTAGTTTTCACAGTTAACAACAACCAACCACACAACTAACAACAATGCTTTGTCGCCGTTGTTTGCATTTTTGCCAACAATATTTTGCAGATGTTGTTGTTGCTGCTATTATCGCTCCCAAAGAATGAACATTGGTGGCAGTCAACACAGCCAACACTCGATATCTTTGTATAAACATTAACGTTGTTGGGCTTTTGTTTTCTTGTTTAATCAGAGTCAGTTGTTTTATGTGTTTTTGTGTGTGTTGGTGAATGTCCTTAAAAATACACATTTGTACACTAACACGCTCACAAAAGAAACTGAAGAAAGCCAGGGAATGTTTGCCAAATTGCACCCCATTTTTTATTTCATCATAATAAGGACGATGCATCCATTCCTCACATAAATTTGTAGTTAAAATACAAAAGGTTTTCTCTATTAGTCCTATAAAGTCTGTTGTTATTGTTTTGTCTTTGTCAACATTGTTTTAGCTGATTTGTACTAAATATTGGCTTTAGTTTTATTTTCTCGTAAAAAATATCAAATATCATTTCTTTGAGAACAAAAATATCACGACAATATCTACGTACTGGCTGCAAAATAATTATTAAACAATTTATTTATGATCAGGTGAAAGTGAATACCAGATGACTGTGGTGTATCAGCTACATACAGTTGGTAATTCAATATGATTATAATTTATTTTGTTAATTTTTTTTAAAGAGTGCAAAGCAGTATAATTTCCGTTTCCTTTTTATTCTTCTGATGCGTAGCGTCTTCCGAAAGAAAAACGTCAGTGTGATAATGATGACATTTTCATCAATAGATTTCCAAATGAATCTTTTTAATAAACATTTTAAGAGGGGAATTGTTTATTGTGTTGTAGTTAACCCATTTTTCGCCGACTGGTGGTTACGGTTGGTTGGTTGGTTGGTTTGTGTGGCTGCCCGTTCCGCACAAGCATTCAAGTAGAATCAATAAGATTACGTTTTGAAGGACCACTCCACTCGTTAGTGTCAACCTATGTAGATCCGAACCCAGGCCTCGGATTCGGTATTAGATACTAAATCCAACCTGTCGCATTGAGGTATCTTATAAGGTCACCCAGACCTATGCCCGATAGCTCCGAAAGTTCGCCTAGTATGCTATTGCCCAAAAATTTGTGTCTGAAGAAAGTGGAAGACTGTTTCTTCTTTGCTTTGATCCCGGCAACTACGGCAGAATGCATCCTAGGAAAGTCCTATCCTGCTAGCATGTCTGCCGATTGCCCAATGCCCCGCCACTAGTGCGACGAGCCTCGAGATGTCCTTGCGGTTTCTATTAATTATTTGTATTGTTCGCTTACCGTTGTACACAGAAAAAAATAAGTTTCGTTTTTGATAACAAAAATCCCGGTATTCAATAATTTTTTTTTTCAAATTTCCTGTGATAAAGAATTCCCCTATATTGATAACAAAATTATTTCAAAATAAAAATATATATATAAAATAAAAAAATGTTGACATGGCTGGAATACGAACCCGGGCTTTCCGGACGTAAAGCATACACTCTCTAGCTGAGCCATATCCCATTTATTTTTTTATGGGATACAACTTGTTTTAAGTACTCATGTATAAAAAGAAAAGAAATAACCGGCATGGGAAAGAAATACTTACAACGAAATATTTTATTATGTTAAAGATAAATGTTATTGAAATTCATATTTTTTTAATAACATGGTTTTATTGAATATAATTCTTGTCTATTTTTTTCTGTGTAGCAAGGCCACATGTTCCTAGCTACCTTACATGTGCTCAACTTGCGCCACCTATCTTCAGCTTTCTGCCGGTAATAATTGAGAATGCAATTTCTAAGAGTGCCAAACGGCATGGCTACCAATTCTGCAGTGGAAACGTCCATAGCAGAACTAGCTCTGGCCAGCTCATCCACGTGTTTGTTCCCATGGAAGTTGCTATGTGCGAGAACCCAGATGAGGGTAACGTCAGTCTGACCAGCTAATCTGGATAACACATTTTGCACTGGCTTACTAAAGTAGAAGTAGTGTGTGACCTTAGAGACAGAAGCGCCGCCTGGCTGTCGACGAAGATGGCGACTCTTCCTTGGACACCCTTGTCAATCAGCACCCTGCCCGCCTCCCTTATAGCCAACAGTAGCTTTATCAGGAAGTCGGAATGAGAGTTTTATTCCAAGGTCATTCGAGAAGACTCCAGAGCCTATACCGCAGATCATTCTTGATCCATCAGTATACATTCTAAAGTTGAAGTCTTTCTATGTTTCCCCATTTCCACTTCCGGCTAAATGGAATGAGGACTTTGAACGTACTGTCAAAGACTGGTGGTTATAATTACCAGCACTCTTACAATTAATTCCAAACTACTTGGTACAACTTAAATTTAAGTAACAACTTAAAATTCGTTTCTTTTCATAGTCTATTTCTTGACAATTGTTAAGTAGTTTCGAAATTTTTTAAAATATAACAAAAAAAACCACCTGTTAGATACAGGCAAAAAAGAAAATTGTGTGTAGAAATATCAATACCTCTTTTACGTGAAAGTTTTCTATAAAAAAATCAAATATTATCTTCAATTGATAAGTTTTTGGTGCTTTGAATCTGCTCGGAAAATATCTCGAACATTAAGAAAATTCGCCAAAACTTGCTAAAGTTTTAAAGATTACAAATTAATACAAGATTAATTTTAAAGATTATCTTCAATTGATAAGTTTTTGGTGCTTTGAATCTACTCGGAAAATATCTCGAACATTATGAAAATTCGCCAAAACTTGCTAAAATTTTAAAGATTACAAAGCGGAATATTAATGATCAAAAAAAGTCCCTTAAAATGTAAGAAAGCCAAAATCTTTGAAAAAATTACAGCTGTTGCGAAAAATCGCAAAAATTGCAGAATTTCACGCCCATATGCAAAAAAATAAAGCGTGTTTGAAATGTACATTAAAACAAAATTTCCATAGAAAAACCGGTTTTAATGTACATTTCAAGCACACTTTATATTTTTGCATATGGGGGTAAAAGTGTAAGGAATGACAAATTTTCGGTAAAATTCGCGAAAACGGCGAAAATTCGCCAAAACCTGCCAACAGCGGCATAATAACAAAGTCCACTTTTGCTGAAAAATCGCGAAAACTATAAAGAAGCTGTAAACTTACAAAAAGTCGCGAACATTGCAAAAGTTCGCGAAAAGTTGCGAAATCAGCAACACCCCCTAAAATTGACTTAAGATCACCAAAACTATCTCAAAAATTAAAAACCCGGAAAGAACGAAAAAAATTGCTAGTTCGTGAAAAATTGGTAAATGTATTGAAGAAATCACTAAAACTGTACAGAAGAACAAAATCTCAGAAAATCATATAATTCGCGCAAATGGTGAATTCGCAGAAAAATTGCTAACATCGCTGAAATTCCAATGTTATTAGACGATTTTGTTTTTTAATTTTGATGTTGGCCTACAATAAAGAAAGTCCTTATATCAGCTCGAAAGCTAAAAATCTTTATTCAGTGAAACCACTATTCGATGCCGTGAACTTTATTTCCAATTTTTAACAGACGGTGTTTCACTTTCAAATGGATATCTGTGAACATTGTTACATGCCATACAGTTTTGCATAAAATTTATAATAATGGTTAATTTAAGTTTCAGCTGAAACTAAATTTTAAGTTGCAACTAAGCAGATTTGTTGAAACTGAACAGACTATGAATAAAATTAGCAGCAACTAAAAATAGATCAGACTTAAGTTGGAACTAAAAGCGACAATGAATATGCGCCAATAATATTTTTTAAAACTATGACAATGTCAAACGTATCAATTTCGTTGTCGCTACGCATAGAAGAGCAAAATGTGTATCCATAAAAATTTGGATGCAAAGCCAGAGAAAAATTAACTTTACAATGAATCAATCCGGTACTAATAATGTATTGACACATTGTAAACATATGTTTAGGAAAACAGCCTACGGCTGAACAGCTGACTCGTTGTCTATTTAACAACAGAAAAATTATTTTCGTTAGTTAACCGACAGCAGATATTGTTAAAAATGTTACAGAGCAGCAAAATCGACAAATTGCTTGTTAAATTTTGTAACAATTGTTAAAATTGAATAGAGAATAGCACTACTAGATTTCTCTATACATATGAAGTCTTCCATTCTGTTAAAAGATTTCTTCTTGTATTACTATTGATAGTTTCTTCTGTTGTCAGATCATCTTCTGACTCATCCTGGTAAAGGTCAGCACCGACATTCTACAAAAAAGTTTATATCCGAATTCCTTAGTTTCCGCTTTTGTACTGTATAAAAGAAGTGTATTTAAAACTTGAGTTCGTTTCTCATTAAATCTAATCCTTAGATTTTTTAATTAAATCGTTGGCAACAGTATTATTGGCTTTTATTAAATTAATAATCAAAATCTTAATTATTCCCTCAAATTCAATTAGAGTAGCAGAGTCTACTACACTCTTTTATAGCTACGTCCAAAGATTTTAATGTTTTACTTGAATTAAAATCACTGAATCGTTTGCATGAAAAACAATTTCTAAACACATACCTTTTGTATATGAGACGAAACAAATAATTAAGCATACAAAAAAACTAAGTTATAATACTACAAAATATGAAAACATTTGTTACGTCGGTTAGAGCGCTTAAAAGGGTAAATTTTGAAAAAAAAACCTAAAAAATAATATTTTTCCAAATCCAAAGACATATAACTCAGTGAATTTTAATCCGATCAACACATTTTGCATAAGGGCTGAAAGAAAAAAATTTCGTAATTCAAATAAGCAGTTTTCAAGATTTTTGGAAATAGCTTCATAAACTGCAAAAAGACGTTTTTCGCGAATATCTCGAAAACGCTTCTTGGGAAAAATAAATGGATGTCATATTCGTGTTCAGCGTCCCAAAATTAGCTAAAAAAAACATAATTTTTGAGGTGATGGCAAAAAGTTGAGTATTTGTTGACCAGTGTAATTTAGTATTACGTAAAAAATATCTATGTTCAAATAAAACAAAAATATATAAAGTTTTGTTAAACCGGCTAGTCGGTTAATCGAAAATTGTAAATTTTCAATTAATCGAACAGTTAATCGGGTAGCAATTAATCGGTTAACCGATTACTAGTTAGTCGGTAATCGGTTAACCGACTAATTCAATACCCTAGTATTAACCCTGCGGGAAATTTTGTACCAACTGTCTTTGCCTATGACTATGAGCGGTGAAAACAAAACAAAATACCCTCACTGTGCAAGCAGAATCTTTCCAAATCAAAAATATTTCTTTATAGTACAGTAATTTAAATAGTATTTAGCACCCTTTCATATAAGTTTCCAGAACTCTTATCGTTTGCTAGTCCTTGGGAACCAGTCACGTGACTTGTCTTGTGACAGGTTCTCTTCCCTATAGGCAATATTTATGAAAATATAAAATTTTGTTGCTTAAGATAATTTGTCGCTAACTGGTCGATGAATTTTTGTTTAATGTGAGTTTATTTCGAACTCCATGCATGCATTTATATATTGGTTGTTTTTAATCCAAGGTAATTTTTTGTTCATATGTATGTATATAGGCTAAAATTCGTAATATTTTATTCCGTTTTTTAATATTTTCCTTATTTATTGAATCTTCAATAAATAAGCAAGATTTTATTCAGAGTGAATTGGACATGCAACAATATTCAAGGAACAAGGAAAATTTAATTAATTCCAACCTCAACGCAGAACATAATAACGATGTGCGTGGATGATGCCATATTTGATATGAATTTCGCTGGTACTTGATGTATATCTGTGGCTTGGTGCTAAAAAGGCATGTCAAGATATTCACTTTTGAGAAAAAGGCAATTTAAGAAAAATTTCAACGTAAAATCGTCGAAAACCAGATTATTTAACATTTTTCGGTAGTGATTTTGCTTAATAGGCGTTTCATTCAACATGATTGATAATAATCTTGAAGGAAGATTTACCAGGAGAAGATTTATCCTTTTAAATGAACTATATATCATGTTGATTTAATATTGCTGTGGAATTAAATCAAAATGAAGTTGATACTGAAATAATAGGAAAAATCATGTTAAATCATGGCTATTTCGAGCTGAAACAACGTGAATTTGTTATTAAAAGAACACGAAGAATCATGTTGAATCAAAGTTATTTCAAGTTGAAACAACGTGAATTTGATATTGAAGCAACACTAAGAATCATGTTGAATTATAGTTATATCAAGCTGAAACAACATGACTTTAATGTAGCTATTTTATTAATTATTTTACTTACGTGATGGCTATTAGGACAGACATCAGAAAACTTTGTGTTGTAATTGGCTGCCCCAGCCAAGATTTAAACTCGTGCCACTTGCATGATAGCCCGCGCGCTAACCCCTGCAGCCACAACAATTTCAAACTTTACTTTAGCTAAACACTAAACAAAAACTCATCGTATGTTAAATTAATTTCATTTTAATTCAATATGATGTAAATTATTATTTTATATAAAACTTCTTTGAAATTCAAGTTATAGTCATATTGATTTAAAATTAAATGTAACGTTTATAACAAAGTTGTTTTAACAGTGAAAAATTTAAAATTAAAGAGATTTAAGGTTATATTAATAATTGTTTATTTAAAATTAATATGAAACAATGGTTATTTTAAACCAGTAGCAGTAAATTTTCGCTGGTAATTCGTTTTTGTCGTCTACATAGCCGAATAATGTAAGAACCCAGCAAACAGTTTTTGCCGATTTCTGTCCGAAGTCATTCAGAAAGTTTGCACAAGATGCCGAATTCGTATCCGATGTCGGTCAGAAAACGTACCGAAAATCACATGAGTGGTTGATAAGAAACCAGATCTCTTTATCTGAGGAAATTCTAAAAACTATACCGAAAGGTCTAACAGAACTCTGTACGAATTCCGACGAATATCCTACGGAAATTCTAAAGCAATTTTCGACATGTCTTATAAATGTCTGAGAAAACATCAGAAACATTTTCGATTTATCTGATACGTTTTGCGTCCTGGCGTATTAATATCAGAGAAAAGTCGAAGCTAAAATTAGAAATTTATCAGAAATGTCGTTTAAAATTCTCCATGCATTGTTGTGCTGCTTATGGCAGCTCATCAGAAAACATTTACCCATATTTTATAAGTTTAAAAATTCAAATATTTGTGCGTATAAACTCAAGAGATAAATGAGAATTGTAACGAGAACTAAAATCAGACAATGTGCAGAAGTGACTGCTAAAAGTTGCAAGACGTAGATCAGAAAATGTGCAAACTACTCTGTTCAATGCTTTAAAGGAAATTAAAAAGCCTTCGGATAAAGTGCAGACTATTCTGATATCAATCGGATAATATTTCAGACAATATGCAGAAACTTCGTACAAGAAAACTGCCTACTGCTCCGCCAAATGTCTGAGGGAATTTTAGACAATTCGGCTGATTGTCTGATAAAGTCTCAGATTTTTTCTGATATTAGGAATAAACAACAACAAGTCACACAACTAAGCACAGCAGTAAACTGTAGCAATGAACAAAGCAAATAAACACTAACACACTTAAACGACAAATTATTTCTTGTAAATTTAGTATGATTTCAAATCACAATTGCGTCATGTTGCTTTATTTTTCTGTGTGTAGACATTGGCATTTTCAGCAAAATAAAAGAAAGTAAGAACAGAAACCTAATGTAATAATTAACTCCAAACAGCAAAATATTTACATTGACCCTTTTAGCAATTAGCCATATATATAATGTACAAGTTATTTAACCCTTTGCTGCCCAAATTATTTTTACCCGTTGCAAAAATTTAAAATTATGTTTTTCTCTGTTGTTAGGCTCTATTTTGTTACATACATATTTGATTTCTTGGGTGATAGAATATATGTTGACCGGCTGTTTTCAACGTTGCATGTATGCAAACATTGAACACCAATCAATAATAATATTTTTTTTACAAATAAACAAAAACTTTTGCAGCTAAAGTCGGCTCAACCGGTTAATTTTGTAAATGCGGCTGACGAAACAAGCCGATTCCAACCGCTCCGGCTGGATGAATGAAAATAAGGCCGGCGGCAGCTTCCAGGCGGCTGTCAGCCAGTCAAATTGGACCTCTGTACTTAAGAGTACAAATACAACCTCACGGAGGTGGTTGCGTTTTTTATATAAATATTTGACAACTTAAAACTTAAAAGAAAACGCATGAAAATAAAATCTATTTTAATTTCTTCCTCTAAATTTCTCATTTTTTAATTACTCTCTTCCAATTGTTGCCATATTAACAATTGTCATGTTTTTGTGAAGAAAAAATATAAATTTAAATAATTTGCTGTGAATGACTACGAAGGAGGAAAAACAAAATATGAAAAAATAATACATAAATACAAATCCAAATTAAAAAAAACATACAAAGTTTTCTTGTATTTTGGAACCACTTCCGAATCTCAAGTTCAGAATCTTATTGACTTCTTTGTTGTTAATAATAACTTCTTGAGAAGGCAAAAATACACACTAATTAATACTTTGAAAGTAGATAGAAAGTAGTTCGCCAAAAATGGCCTCCTTTTTTTCACTAACTTATTTTTATATATATTTTAATGTCTAAAAATTAATGCCCTTATTATGAGTAGCATTCGATGTTCGATCTTCGCTGGCTATCGAACATCGAATATCGAATGTCAAATTCGTATTATGAGCTGGCAGCACGATCGAAAATTTCGTTGTGCAACGAATTTTCAATCGAATACAATTTTGCTTTCGATGGTGTAAAGTATGTTAAAAATTGTTGAAAATTGAAGTAGCTTGCAACCGTTCTTTGCTTTTGGCAGACGAAGCAGTAATTTTAAACAATTTTTGTAAATTTTGTGCATATATAATGTCGTGAGTGCCTAACAAAACTAGAAATGCTTGTTTCACTGATGGAAGAAAATGTACAATTTGCACAAATTGATTTGATCTCATAAATCTTTTATGTATGAAATCATATTATTTATTAGTTTAATAGAAGAAATTCTTATAATTTTTAAGTTTTTTTTCTTTTATTTATGTGTAACTCAATTTGCAAACAAATCGGAATTAGTTTTAGTAACAGCTGATAGAAATATACTATTGTGAACAATTACAATGAGTGATATTGACAATAGCGCTATTCTTCATCGAATGTGCGTCATAATACCAAACGAAAATTTGTTCGAACAGCTTTTTCGATCATAGTTGAAGATCGAATATTGTTCATAATAGGCACCTAAATTAAAAAAATTTGAATATGAAATAAAACTTTTGAAACACATGTGTGCCATTCATGTGTAAAATTTTATTACTATTTTTTTAATATTATCAAAAAAATATATATATTTTTTAGTGCACTAAATAATATGAAATATAGCAAATATGCCTGATATTTAATTGATTTTAATAAATAAATAATTTTATGTACTTTCAGGTAATTACTTTCAATATAGAATCAGGTAAATCCTTTTCATATATGTACATATATATATCTACTTACTTTATTACTTACAAGCATATAATAAATTCGACAACTGTCCTTTATGGTACCGAAGCAGAATGTGAGTGCTCTAATTATAAAAAAAACGGAAGCACTACGTATTTTCAGCACCGCTACACACTTCGACAAAAATCCCTCCACAATCATTATCAAATAGAATACTACGAACAAACTAGTGTTTTGTGTATACGAAAGATTACTCTGAACAAGATGATTTTTTGCCGTTAATACAAACTTATAGATTCGGTACAAGGCTGTTACATGCAGTATAATTGTACTTTTTCAGTTCAATTCGAATTGAAAAAGTACTCCAATAAGAAATTTAGTACAATGTTAAATATTTGAGGAGGTTTTTCTTCAAAACATGACTATTTTACTTTCCACAGAACAGATTTTTTTTGTTTGGTAACATTGAAATGAAAACTCAGCGAAAATAGAATTGGGTCAAAACTCTATACATAATTATACCAGAAAAAAAAGAATAAAAGGCATAATTTTGTCAAAAGTAGGTTATTTTACTTCAAAATGACACTCCTAAAAAACTATTTTCTTAAATTGTGCAAAAACACAAAAATTGGAATAGTCAAGTTTTGAAAAGAACTTCCTCATTTTGTCTCGCATTTGTTGGTTTGGATTTCCGCTCTTCATCTAAAATTTTCATTGAAGGATTTTTTATAGCAGAATGTAATCAAAATAAAGAAGAAAACCCATATAGGATATATAGGATACACTTTTACGTGGGCAACATTTTTCTGAAGACAACATAAAAATATATTGTTGCCATAGACTAATTTCAATGTCAATCGACCTAATCTACATTCATACCCTTACAAAATTGGGAAAAATACGAAGTATATATTTCTAAGAATGCCCGAAATAGTAAACTTTGAGTCACCTCAAAATTTTTTTCAATCGATCCAAACCATGATATGTATGTACATATATATATATATTTTAGATTTTGGACCAATATAATAATTTTAGGATCGACGAAGAACTTGCTTTCTTTATTGCTTCTTCATATAACGGAAGAACGATCTAATACTTTTTGTAATGTTACGTGTTTTTGTCATTCTGATAATGAAATAAATAAGAGAACAATTTTTGAAACATTTTAGTAAATAAAGTACAATTTTGAAAATATCATTTATCAGCCCTGATTCGATATCTCTTAAGTAGAAGTACAAAAATTGAATTAATTTGTTGTGGTTAGCTAATGTATATGTCGGCATTTCGTTGGGTGCTAATGCCAACTCGTCGGTAGGTCCTTAAAAATCAGCATAACATTTTTTGTCCTCCAATGGAGAATCTATCAGATGTTAAGCCGATGTAGCCATGTCTGAAAAGTTTTCGAAACTCGTATGCTTATAGTCAGACTCTCAAACAAGAAATGAGAATCACAATGCAAAAGCATAATAGTTTTCAATTCTTATACAACCAAACAATTTTTCTTCGATATGAATCTGTTTATTATGCCGGCATATGAATATTTTTATAGACAAATAACGAAGATAAAAACGTATCAAAATGATTTTTTTCTTTCTAAAATTTTTGTCAGAGATCTAGCTGCTATCGGCGAACATATTTTAATCGAAAAGTGATTTTCACGCAATTGGTTGATAGCAGCTATTGAATATAGGCTCTCGATATACAGGGTGTCCCATTAATCAACGTCAAGCCGAAAGCGGATAATAGGGCAAGTAGTGACTGCTCCAAAAAGGTAGAAAAAAATCTATTTCACTTTCTTTAAAAGGTGTTGCCAATTAAAAAAAATCACCCTGTAATGATCTTTCTATTGCTGTGACCAGCGTTGCCAGAATGAGGATTTTATCATATTTTTGATGATTTTTAAACTAAAATATGATTTTATGATTTTCTTTCCCAAAAGATGATTTTTTCTCCCAAATTATGATTTTTTTAAGTTGCTTGAATACAATTTAAATAAGTATTAAAAAACTTGCGTTTTTTAATTATTTGAATAAATTAATATAATTGTCCATAGTTTTTAACATAAAAGTTTATGGTAATGCATTGTGCCTTACATTGAATTAACTATGTAAACTTTCTCTGACTAAAGTATTTTGAATTTTGAAATATATTTATTTATTCTGGGAATTGGGCTAGTTCTTGTAAAGTAAACACTTTTCCGTTTTAGCGACTTTTAAGTATAATACAGGGTACACACTATCGAACTTGTCAAAACTTCATCAGCTTTGAACGATAGTGACAAAACTATCATTAATGTTGGGTGCTAAATCCGTCATTCAGGAAAAAAATTTACTGGAAAACATGGAAAGTACGAAAATTGAACGCACTTCGTTGAATATAATTTATTTTTATTTGTTCATAATATTTAACAACTCCTAGGATACTTTTGTGTTAACATAATGCATTACACACCCTAATCTTGTTATATACGAAAGACAACGTTCCATTATATAAATTCTTTTAAAAATAATTTTCCGCGTTTATGCGAAAATTTGAGCAAACAAATCACGTTGTAATGTTGCGGTTTTAGTATATCAAACCAAAGCAACAAAAACATTTATTTTACTTTACAAAAACTTTACATATTTTATAAATATGTATGTTTTTGGACAATACCATTTTATAAAATTAGACTTTTTCGAGATTAAGGAATTTTGTCTATCTTTAAAGTTTTTGGGAAACTCGCGAAAACATAGAGGTTAAAATATATTTGTTGCAATTTCTGGTGATTTAAAAAAAGGTTTACCGAAAATATCCTAAAATTACATATTGGTTTTAGTGATATCGAACCAAATCAAAGCTTTTTTCAGATGTTAACATGGTTTAGCGAATTTTCAATATTTACTTGAGTTGCGTTTTTCGAGTTTTCTTAGATTCTTTATAATTTTGGAAATTTGTTCGTGAAATCGACCATTTTCGAGTTGGAAGTTATTCTTCCGTATTTATATACATTCTTACAGTCATGGTGATTTTTAATATACAAATTTTTTTGGGGATTGCTCCCGAAATTAATTCTTTTCCACAAATTTTAACAATTACATAAAATTTTGAAAAATATTAGAATCTTATTAATTTCCATAGCTAGAAAAGGAAATGTAAGGAAATCATACAAACTTATAAGAATGCGTTTTTGCTTTAGTTTCATATAAAAGTTTTATTGTTCACCTTTGATTTGAATATTTTAGAATAAAAAATTGCTGATGATTTTTTATATCAAAATATGATTTTTATTTCGTCAAATGATGATTTTCTTCGAAAATCTTCTGGCAACGCTGGCTGTGACTACAAATCTAATCTTTTCTTATTTTTTTTTCTCCTATATCATTGTCAGATGCCTTCTGTAAATCGCAGTTGAAAATTCATACTGCAGTGGCCTGATTTTCAAAGAAAATCTTACATTTTGCCAAACGACGTGCTTAAATTTATTAATACTCCGAACTTTAACCGGCCGTGTTGAAAAAAATGTACTAGGTACTTTTGGCAAGTGACATCAAAAGTTGACGCGTTTAGGACGAATTCCAAAATGGTATAATACTTGGTCGATTTGTTTTTCAAACTGCGAAAAAAAAAAATTTTTGCGCATGCTATTTTTTATGCCAACAGTGGTTACTTTGAGTTTATTCAGTGCTGCAAAATACATACATCTTTCGTAGTGACGTAATTTTAAGACATTTGGATTTGTAGAATTATATCGTTCTACTTTACTTTTTTATTATTGATCCCAGACCGGTCAAACTTCCGGACCGGAACCGGAGAAGTGAACCACACTACCGACCCAACTTTCGGTTCAGACCGTAACCGGAAATATGAACTGTACTACCGACCCTATTTTCGGGCCACCCCTAAACCGGAAGTGTGAACTGCACTACCGACCCAACTTCTGGTCCAGCCCGGAACCGGATATATGAACTGCACTACCGACCCCCTTTCCGGTCCAGTACCTAAACCGGAAGTGTGAACTGCTCTACCGACCCAACTTCCCGTCCATACCAGAACCGGAGATATGAGCTGCACTTACCGACCCGATTTCTGGTCCACCCCCTAAACCGGAAGTGCCATACGCTGATTTAAAAACACTACGATGGCATATAATCATGGAAATAACGCCCATTGCTTTTTTAAACATTTTTACTGGTGTAAATGCGCCATGTGCATTTCATGCTCGTTTGGCTATTTTTGCGCATTTCGCAAACAAAAAAATCGCAGCGCAAAAAAAGCGCAAAGGAAAATGCTCCCTTTTGCTCTTGCTCCTTTTATGCGCAGCGCGAAAATATTGGCGCGGCGCAAGCGCAATAATAAATTGGCTCCGCTCTTTGGGTAAAGCGCAAAAAAGAGCAAAAAGAGCTGCGCTGCGCTGCGTTTTTTCGTACTCTGGTATTTTTAAGAAAAGTTATACTGTTGACAGAGTTGTATTTTTAGATATAGAAATACAACTGTGAAAGTGTCTAGTAAAAATACTGCTCGTTCTTTTGTATGTGAGTAATTCCATTTAGCCGGGTGTGACCACTTTACACATATTTTTTGTTATAAATAAAGAGCATAAAATTGTTTAGTTAAAAAAAGTTTGCGAGTCGCAAGGCCATTAAGCCTAAAGTCGTTGAATAACGGCTACACTCTTAAAGAACACGATTCCTGCTCAGAATGGTCGTCAGAAAGCTGCGATGCGACGAGTGTGACCTTAAAAATCATAGTTTTAAAGAATTATGACTTTCAGCAAAAATTCTGTAAAATGTTTACTATAACGTACACAATAATTTTGGTATAGCTGTCTGTTCAAAGTGTTTTTAGCCGTATTACGTATTTACTGTTTGGCAAAAAATCAGTTTTCTTAACAAAAAACTATTTTTAAAATGTGAAGGGTGTGACCGACGGGTGTGACCGACGGGTGTGACCTTATACGAAAATTTAAAAAGTTCGAAGAAATAAAACTTTTTATTGGTTTCATTAATATAAATAATATAAAAATAGATCATAAGAAAATAACACATTAAATTATTTGCTATCCGTTCTATTATAGACAGCAGAATACTCTAGCTGATAATTTTTTGAAATTCAATAAAAAGCGAAAAAAGTATACTCTTTTCAGAGATAAGGGTTTATATTAATACTGAGAAAGGGAAGAAAAGAAAATCTGAAATAAATATTAAACATACAAAGAGGGAGAGCAAAATGTTTCGTGGATGATCATTTAAAAGTGCCTCAAATTGATAAAAATATTAACTAATGTACTTTTTTAATATTTTGTATAATTGGAATGCTCTAAAAAACATCAATTAAGAGATTTTTATTAAAAATAAGAAAATTATTTTTTCCTTGCATAGGGCCGTTTTACGTGGAATCACTCATGTGTAATATAAAAAATATTAATCTGATGAGTTTTAAGTTTTGTTTGAATTTACATGTGTTAATATAGTTTTAAGACAGGAATATCCATGTTTATCAATCAAACGAAAATACATACATACATACATACATACATACATATATGCTCTAACAAACATCTTATGCCCAATATTTGATCATTCGATACGTTTACTTAAAACCTAATTAACAGATTATCAAATATAATTTAACGTTTTTTAAGGATATGCCTCGTAACACCGATAATAATGATGATGATGGTAATAAATATGATAATTTTTAATATGATGGATGCCGTAGATTTCAACTTTAGCTTTTTGTTATGGCATGCCTCTAAGAACTTCGATGCAGTTGTGTAGAGCCTGTAAATAAGGGTTTGTATACCGGTAGTAAGTTGTTGATGCATCACAGCAGGATGTGTTGTTTATTCTAACGCGCCCTAAAACAACATGACAAGCCATGAATACAAAAAACTTGTATAAAAAACTTTTAGACACACAATTTTGTTTGTGTTTTAAGGTCATCAGTTGATATTTTATATTCCTACTTTTTCTTATGTATACTTTCCAACAGAGTTGTACTAATGTTTAGTTTAAAAATGGGCAAAGGTAACCAAATCCCCACCCAACAATTCGTAATAATAAATTGTAGCTAAACAGAAAAACGAAGAAGAAGGTGTTTGTTGAAGTCAACTCATAAATTTTATTTTAATTTCCTTGTTCCTCTTCATTATTCATATTATGAGGCCCCTTTTTATCCTTCTTATGTTTATATTTGTAGTTGTTTTTTGTTTGTTTTTTCCTTTCGTAATTTTGTGCGGAGTGAGTTTTTTTTTTTAATATAATTTTTATATATTTTATTTATAATGCGTCATTTGTTCGCCTTATCGCGTGTCAAATCATCGTTCTTTTTTATTTATTTAAAATTAATGATCATCGAATGATATAAAATAATATCTTCATTGATAATCATCATAAACAATTCCGAAAAAATATTATAAAAAATTAATAAAACGCTAAAACCAGACAAATCTTCATGGAGAAAATTAAATAAACTTGTATTGAAAATTGTTTGATTGCAATAAATGTGATGAAAATTAGCATTCTGTTTGTTGGGTTGTACAATAGAACTTGTCGGGCTGTATTAAATAAATGAAAACAGTTGGGCTAACCTGAATGAAAAACGCATTAATGCAACGAAAATTTTCCTTAATGTCATAATTCATTACATTTAGAGTTGACGAAACCGGTCTTCGAATTATTCGAAAAACCGGGTTTTGTCTATTTTCCCGGTTTTCTAAACCGTTTTGTAAAATGTGACGTTTTTCGGGTTATTCGAAAAACCTGTTTTTCTCTGTCGAAGTGTTCGGCATTTTCGAATATTTTTTATTTTAAGATATATCACATTTAAACGTTTTTTCACTACCAATATTTGATATTTATTTGCAATATATAAAAAAGTTTATGAAAAGGCCAGAGCTCAAGGCTTTAAATTTCCTAAATACTATCGTATGAAGGATTACAGCCGAACTTTCCTATAACGAATTTCGCTATTGCGTAGTTTTCTCTGCAAGAACCTTTTATTAATACGCTGTAGTTTATTACTGTTTCCTCAAATTTTTATCTACCAAATTTCCTATTGCGTAGTATTCTCTGTAAAGAACTTTTTATTAAGGCACTACTTCCTGGATGTATGCAATCGTTAATTGAAATAAAAAGCAAATATTTACATGGAATATAATATACTGTAGTTACATATATATTTAAAGATGACAGCGTCTCTATGACGTATTTTCTATATAACGCAGAAGCTCTTCCATCGCCAGCTAATCCGTTATAGAGAAGCTCGACTGTATCAACTTAATCACTCTTAAATCATTTAAGAAATGTAAATACAAATTAAAGCTGAGCATAGTCCTTCCATGTTTTCCGATAAACAATAAAAACAAAACGGTTGCATGAATAATCGCCCAAAGGACAATCGCCCAATGAACAATCGTCCAAAAATTTGTTTTTGTAAATTTGGGCGTTGGCTCATTGGTCTTGGGTGTTTTGACATAAATACTTTTTTGGGTGATTGTTCATTATGAACGATCACCCATTTTACAAAAATGTACAATGACCCAAAAAATATTTTTTGGGCAATTGTACATTTACGTTTTGTATAAAATAGTGAATATAGAGCTTTTCGAATAATTGTGTGAAGGAAAATGTCAAATCACCCAGATGAAACATCGCCCAATGTTTTTGGGCTATTGTTCATAATGAATAAAGACACAAACAAAGTACAAGTCGCCCAAAATTTTGTGAAGAATCCCACAAGTCACAAAGTGAACAATCGCCCATCTTTATATTAAATAATTGCACAACAAGAATTAAGTGATTTGTCTGTTGTCGTGATTCCACGGTTTCTACGGCACCGAAATTTGATGATGGTTCCTTAGTAAAATTTTTCGATATATCTTCTTTTTCGAAATATCTACGTTTCAAGTTTGATTTTTTTTTAATGTTTTGATATCTTTTCTCGTTTTCGAGATATCACCGCCTGAATTTTTTGGCTTAAATCCAGTTTAGCAAGGCCAGTCCAAATGAAATAAAAAGAAGCCTACACAGAAAAAAACAAGTTTCGTTTTTGATAACAAAAATCCTGGTATTCAATAATTTTTTTTTTCAAATTTCCTGTGATAAAGAATTCCCCTATATTGATAACAAAATTATTTCAAAATAAAAATAAATATATAAATTAAAAAAATGTTGACATGGCTGGAATACGAACCCGGGCTTTCCGGACGTAAAGCATACACTCTCTAGCTGAGCCATATCCCATTTATTTTTTTATGGGATACAACTTGTTTTAAGTACTTATGTATAAAAAGAAAAGAAATAACCGGCATGGAAAAGAAATACTTACAACGAAATATTTTATTATGTTAAAGATAAATGTTATTAAAATTCATATTTTTTTTTAATAACATGGTTTTATTGAATATAACTCTTGTCTATTTTTTTCTGTGTAGGTAATAGAAATATAAAAATAAAATATGGGGTTTATGTTGTGCAGCTTTATAATTAGCTCATCTGTGTATGTTCAACAGCGGCTTTGCTGAAGAATAATTTTTTGCCTGGAAGAGCTTCGGCCTCGGTTAATAATTTTTTCATCTATGTATGCTCAATAGCGGCTTCGCCAAATAATGATTTTCTGCAAAACCTGGCTTAATGATGTTCTCATTTATGTGTATCGAACAGTGGCTTCGCTAAAGAATGATGTTCTGCGTAGCTAGGATATACCTAGATTAGAAAATCATTAAGCCCGGCCGAAAGCTGCCGAGGCAGAAAATAATTTTTCAGCGAAGCCGATGTTGGACATACATAGATGAGAAAATTAATAAGCATGGCCAAAGGCTGGCTATGCAAAAAATCATTCTTCAGCGAAGCTGCTGTTGAGCATACATAGATGAAAAAATTATGAAGCCAGACCGAAGGGCCCCAAAGACAAAAAAGTATTATTCAGCAATGCCGCTGTTAGGTATACATAGATGAGAAAATCATTAAGCTTAGTCAAAGGCCGGCTATGCACTCAATCATTCTTCAGCGAAGCCGCTGTTTGATATACCTAGATTAGAAAATCATTAAGAGCTCGGCCAAAGGCCGCCCAAGTCCGGCCTGAGGCCGGCTATACAGGAAAATTTTTACTTAGCCTCTCTTTGATATATCTAGAGAAAAAACCATTGAACCCAGCCGAAGGCTGGCTATGCAGAAAAATCTTTACTCAGCGTAGCCACTTTTCAACATACCTAGAGGAAAAAATCCTTAAGCCCGGCCAAAGGCCGGCTATGCAGAATAATTTCAGCGAAGCCAATTTTCGACATACATTCATAAAGGGAAAACTCTTAAGCCCGGCCAGAGGCTGGAAATGCACAAAAATCTAGTAGCAGACACAATTGAAATTTACAAATAAAAATCTTTCCAACTTTTTTGATTATACAGAAATAAATATTAATAAAAATGTGCAATTTTTCTTTAATTTGGCCCTTTTTCATAGTTTTTGGGCTATATTTAATTTTTTATTTTTGGGCTTTATTTCATATTTTTTGGATAATTTTTAAGTTGGGCGATAATTCATAATTTTTTTTGGGCGTTGTTTTTTTGGCGATTTTTCATGCAGCCGATCGTTCATTATGAAGAATCACCCAAGAATTTCAACAATGTTGAAAGATCCAAATTAATGAACAATCGCCGAAATTGTTTTTTAATTTTTTTTGGTCGTTTTTCATGGGCTATTGTTCATTCAGCCTTTTTGGGCGATTGTTCATCATAAATTTGGGTGATTTAACATAATGAACAATGACCCAAATAAATGGGCGATCGTTCATTTTCGTATTTGGGTGATTTTTTCACAAAATTTTGGAAGATTTTTGGGTCTTTGTTCATTATGAATTAAAGCCCAAAAATGTTGGGCGATTGTTCATTTTTGGTGCTTTGGGCGATTGTTCCTTGGGCGATTATTCATGCAACCAAAGAAAACTTTGAAATAGTTACTCCTATTATGAATGGTGATGTGCACCTCACATGAACGCGACACTAAAAATTGTCATGTGTCTACTCTTTGTCGAAAACAATTTATTACCATTAACATGCTCTATTAATTTCGAAGCCTTAGAGGACAGTAAGAAATTGTCAATAGCTGTAAATTATTGTCGTGTTACTTAATACATAATATAAATGGCGGAGTTCTGAGGGAATACTCGTAAAATAATTGTGCTAAAAAAACAGACTTCCATCCAAAGATCTTATTGAACAGATTACAAAACGTGCGCAATATTGCGTTAGTTCACATGTTGTGTTCGTCCACAAATGTGGTGTCCGCAATTTTTCATAGTACCAAATCTTTCATGTCCTTTTATACACAGAAAAAAATATCATCAAATAGCTACTAACAAATCAAGTCATTAATATTTAATTTAAATTCAAAAATATATTTAATTAATATAACAAATTAGGATGTTGATACAGCAAACACAGAAAATTTTTTCAACAAACTGAGTTAATTAAATTTTTTGTTTTGTATGGCGCAAAAATCCAACTGTTTTTATAAATATTTTTGATAAAAAAAACTTTTGAAAAATTCAATAATCATCATTGTTGATATTACAAATTAAAATTTTTCTAACCAATTAAATTGCTTAATAAAATGGTTTGTTAAATTATATCGTAGCGGAATGCACACACGTATACACGTATATAGAAGAAATATAAGAAACCAAGTTTTGTCTGTATTTATTATTTACGAGTTGCTCTGTAGCTGAGAAGTAAGTACGCCAGTCTATTAGTCCAGAAGTCGCCGGTTCGATTGCAGCCAAAGACATTTGGTGCTTTCGCAGATATAACAATTATGTATGATAATAAATAATAAAATTAGTTTCAAAAACTTAACAAATCACATTGTTAATATAACAATAATTTCAACTGATATAATTTTAAAATCTAAAAAAAAAATTAAAAAAAAACATTTATTTGGCTTTTTTGCAGAAACGCACTTGGCAGGAATCGAACCTGTAGTGTACTGGCTGTAACACTAGCCAGTACACTACGGGAGTCAACAAATTATTTGTTGATATATTTAATTGAAAATATTTTTTGTAAAACATAAAGTTTTTTGATAACCCAATTTATTAATTTTTTTTGTTAACACGTCAATTGTGAATAACACAATAATTTAAATTGGAAATATTCGAGGTTGGTTTTATTTTCTAATGTCACAAACGCCGTGTTTGTATTTACAAAAATCGTTGTAGGTGCCATGTTAAAAGAAGTTTTAATTGTACATATTTACAAATAAATTAATTGCATTTACAAATCTTTTTTTCTGTGTATACATAAATAAATGAATAAAACTGCAGGCAAACCCTTTCAAACAAAAAAATTATTTTCAAAATCAGTTGATAAATGACAGAGTTATGGATGGGGGAGCAAAATTTCCCCCTCCGATTTTCGAAAAAAATTATGGGACCAAACTGCAGGCAAACCCTTTCAAACAAAAAAAGAATTTTGAAAATCGTTTGCCAAATGACAGAGTTATGCCTGTGCAAACATAAAAAAATTCACACGTCGCAAACTGGGGAAAAAGCCCAATCTAGCGGCGGAAAAATCATATCTTCCAAACGAATATGTAGTCTGATTCACAAAAAACGTATGCATGAATTATAAAGAAGGATGTAGGCTATAAGGTGTGTTAAAAGTTAGATAGTTATTTTTAGCACAGTGGGCGCTATATGTTGTTATATAAGACCAATTTTACCGATAAAACTCTAATCGTCGAAAAGCTTATACCTTCCAGACTAAAATAGTCTGTCCACAAAAAACATATGCCTGAAAGTCTATAGGCTGTAAATAAATTAGCTATTTTTAACACAGTGGGCGCTATATATTTTTATATTAGACCAATTTTACCAATAAAATTCTTACGTCTTTGGAAAACCCATATCTTCCAAACTAATAGTCTGATCTACAAAAATGTATAGATAAGTTATAGGCAAGGATGTAGGATATAAATTTCGTAAAAATTAGGCAGCTATTTTTAACACTGTGGGCGCTATATGTTCTTATATAAGACCAATTTTACCGATAAACTTCCAATTATTATCGAGAAAAAATGTATGGATGAATTATAGGCAGGATGTGTGCCTTGAGGTGTGTACAAAATTAATCGCCAGTTTTAACACAGTGAGCGATATGTGTTGTTGTATAAGACCAATTTTACCAATATAATTCTTAAGTTTTCGAAAAACCCAATTTTCCAAACTATTAGTTTGATCAACGAAAATTTATAGATAGGTTGTTGTAGCCAATGATGTAAGTGTTATGTTGTAATTGAAAAACTTAGTTTTATTTAATATATTTACTACTTTTTATTTATATTTTTTAAGACTCCACTTTCTTTTCTCTATTCACAATCTCTAATTGCAACTCTCTTTACAATGCCCGATCATAACTCCCCGTTTCTTTCTTAAGTCTAGCTATTTATACTTAATTTTAAATAAACAATAATGCTCGCTAAACATTAAATATTATTTTTGACCCAATTGTGAAATATCGGCATTGTGAAATATTGATATTCCCGGGAAAATCGCTTATTTTCGTTTCCCGGTTTCCTGGGAATTTTGTGCGGAATTCCCGGGACTAAAAACCTATTTATATATGTACATAAAAATGTACTGACTTTGGCACCCAAAAATTTTTCTTTTTCTTTAAATTGTTGTCGTTCATAGTGAAACAATAGCTACGTAAGGAGACAGAAACCAACCAAGGCTCAACGTGTGTGTATATTTATTAAATTATTTTGGATTGAAGAACGAAGATAAAAAGTTGTCTCTTTAATTAATTATTTAAAAGAACCAGTTTTTTAAGTAAAATAAGCTGCAATGCTTTTCAATATTCATCGAAATGCACGGTAATTAGATATGCAGAAAATCTTTATGCACATCTTTTTGATGCATTTAATGACGACGTAAATTCGGTATATATATATATATATATATATATATATATATATATATATATATATATATATATATATATATATATATATATATATATATATATATATATATATATATATATACATATATATATATGTATATATATATATATATATATATATATATATATATATATATATATATATATATATATATATATATATATATATATATATATATATATATATATATATATATATATATATATATATATATATATATATATGAAATTAATAAAAATAAATAAGTAACGAAATAAGAAAAATTCAAAATGGCGTTAACGACGATAATCCACATCGAACCATTTTTTTCATATATTTTCAGTTCTAGTGCTGAAAATATTATTGATTTTCAGCGCTTCAAAAGCGCTTTTGTGAGCAAAAATGTAGTACTCCAATCCGGGAACTCGCCATACAAAAAATCAGCAGCGATATCAGCAGGTTTGTCAGCGCTACTTTTATTCCATAATAGTAGAAATCTGCTTTATTGGAAGCAAGTTTTTTACTGGTACCTAACCTTCGAGCTTAACAAAACAATGTATTACTATTTTGTTACATGTATGTCTCATTTAGTAAATTTTTTCGAAAAACACTATTTTTTCCAGATCATTGTTTATATGAAAGAAGCGTAGAGGGACCGGCGTAACAGAACATCTATTTATTGACATTTCTCGATCGATTGTTCTTCACAATGTCCCTATAATCGTCAATTTATAAGGTTGCTGAAGTATCGGCTTCGCAAAAAAATATACATAAACCCTAACCACTCATAATAACGACGATCGAGTTTTTAATATCTCCAGAAATTATGTGCTTACTTGCCAGATTTGGTTGCCTCTCGTAAGAGCTCAGCGGAAACGAAGTTGACAAGCAATTTCGCGGTGCTCGGTGCACGTGCTAAAAAGAAATACATAGCGGTATTTTTGTCTAGTGTTCGTTGTTTCGACGAAGGTTAGGTGTGTTGGCTTACAATTTCGACAAAAATATTGCTCTTGTTTGCGTATTGGGCTATTTACATATTATGTAACGCCCCAAGGGGGGGGGCGTTATATAATATGTGAATAGCCCCAAATTTACTCCGAATCTTTCTGTTTTTTATCTTATTTCTTTAGAAACCTTTTTATTTGTGAAATACCTTCAAAATAAAGCTCAGTTTAAAATAAAGAATGATTCAATAATTCGTTTTGCTTATGTAAAAACCAATGGATTCCGAAAATTTAAATTTTGTTAAATATTTTATTACGTTCTTCAATTCCCGGGATCCCGGGAATTCTTCTTATTTCCCGCTCTGCGGTGAAACAAAAAGTCCGGGAACAAAAAAAAACTCTACTTATAACACGCCCTTTGACGAACACTTTTACAGTTTTACTTTCATGCAAGTTCGTGCACAAACAGAACTTTTTGTTCACGTAACATATAGGTTATGTTGAAAAAAATCACAGAATTGCAAAACTCAATAATAACGACAAAGATAAAATAAATAAAAATTGCAATAAATGATCAATATAAACCTTACATTGGGACTTAATTTCTATTATATGTATTCCGTTTTAATATTTTTTTTTTAATTTCCCATTTTTATTTTATGTTATTTTAATACCGCTTTGGTAAAAAATGTTAGTAAGTTTTTACACTTTCAAGTAGGGATGTAACGATACGCCGTTTTGCCAATCCGATACCGATATTTAAAAATAAATATCGCCGATTCCGATTCCGATACCGATACGAATATTGAAATTGAGTTCAAGTTTAGATTAACAAAACTCAAGAACGGCAATTTTTTTATTATACAAAATTACTGTGTAAGAGATTATTAATATTTTAAATTAATATTAATCCAGTATAAAAAAATTGGAAGTAATTTTTAAGGAACTACATTTTCATTGCTTCCAAAGAATCTAAATTAAAAATATGTAGAATAGCAAGTAAAAATTTGTAATTCCTTTATAATTTTAAAAAATACTCGCCACGCTTTTTAAAAAATCGATTTTTTAAAGGACATTTATAAACTAATATTCTTCTAAATAACTTAATCTGGTATGTGATGGAAATCGATCGATTTCCTAAAACTAATAATAGTGAAATATGTCTTAAGTAAATCGCACGACACAGTGAACACAGGATCAAATAAAATATTCTCAATAAAACATCAACAAGTTATTTTCAGGAAATTTTGTTTTTCGAAATCAACTGGATTTGAAATCGATCGATTTCCATCACATACCAAAATAGCTTAATTACACGCTGTTACAAAATGGCATGTTTTTTTTACTCGTGAAACACGACTTAGTGAGGCTTGAAGTTCTAGTTGAGTAGATCATTTTGCCATTTTAAAAATTGCAATACACCCTCAAAATCGGAAGTTATCGATAAAAAAAACGATTTTTTTGGGACTTCACGGACAAAAACAATTTTCACTGCGTTGTTTTCAATATTTAAACAGTGTCAAATAGAGGAGGACTTAAGCTTTCCGTGTATATTTAAAAGATTTTTTTGACTTATATTTCATGTAAGTATCGTCAAAAGACAAATTAAATTTTTTTACTTTATTCCGATTTTTTAAAATTTAGCGTATTTTTTTGCAACAATTTGCTTGAAAACCTACCAATTTTTATATATTCATATAAAGCGTATTTTATAGCAATTACAATAAGTCTTGTGTCTTTTTTGTTTGCTGGGAATAAGATTTAAAAAACAACGAATTGAATTTGAATTCATGGCAAAATTAACAAAAAATAAATTATTTTTTACAAAATAAGAGCGCAAAATATTATTAATTTTTAAAATTGATGTTAATAAGATTTAAAAAATAACGAAATGAATTTTAAAATTAACAAAAAATAAATAATTTGTTAAAAAAAAAACTGAAAAAATATTTTAAAAGTATCGTCGTATCGACAGTAAAATATCGCCGATACCGATGTATCGGAAAATCTGAAGTATCGCCGATATATCGGTATCGGAATCGGTATCGGTTACATCCATACTATCAAGTTTGAAAGCATGTCGCACTGACATTTTGGCCACCTAATTTTTTTAAATTGCATTTCTTGATTGTTTGGAGTGTTGCCATTTAGAAAAATGTTTCCATTTTTTAAGTTTCTTAATTTTTTTTAATCTCTGCCAAAAAATTGATTTGAGACCAGAGTGGAATGTATCTTTTAATAGTGATTTAAATTTTGAATTTAATCTAGTTTCATTTTGAGACTGAAATATGCGAATTAGAGCTTGTTTTTTTGGGTAAAATAATAATCAGAAGTAAGGGCCTATTCACATATTACGTAACGCTATTTTCGGAGGTTTTGTACCCCCCTTCGTAACGCTTTTACAAAATTTTCATATTAAAGTATCTAGTCCGTAACAAATCTTTAACCCCTCCCCCTGGAGCGTTACGTAATATGTGAATAGCCCCTAAAAAAGCAAAAAGTTATGTATATTTTTGTTAATTATGAAAAAAAACCAAAGCTGGTTATTCGAACCGATTTTGGCACAAAAATACCGAAAAACGGTTTCTGAAAAAGTTCGGCGTTTTCAACCCCGGTTTTAGGAAAATGTCGAATAGTTGACAACTCTGATTACCAGGACTCGGACTTTCATGCAAATGCATGTTTTCGTGGTGATAGATAAAGAGGTATTGACTAATTATCTATGCGAATCATAAAATTTTAATTAGTTTGCCATCGATTTGTAGTTGCATATTTTGGTGGTAAGTGTATATATTTGCATATTTGGGCAATAAATGCATATTTTTGGAGTAATAAAAATTTTTTAAATGCATATTTCTCAATATTTGAAAAAATATTAATAAGCCGATTATGTATGGCAACTGAGTGAGCCTCAGTTGAGTGGCCAGTTGCTAAAAATGATTCACTAATGGCAACTGGCAACTCAGAGCTGTTAATTTCAGTTCCTATTTAGTGCTTTTCTGGCAACCATTAATTTCAGTTGCCGACTGCCAACGCAACTAAAGTTCGGTTACATTAAATAACAGACCGAATTATGGTTGTTTTATGTTTTTTCTGTTATAATAATAAAAAATTTTAAAAAATATTTTCATATTATTTTAGTTTTGGTACTTTGTTCGTAGGTAAATGCATATTTTTCATTTTTAGGTGCATTTGTTAAGCGCTTAAAATCAATTTTTAGTTGCATGAAAGTCCGAGCCCTGCTGATTACATTACAGCGATGAAAACTGCATAAGAAAAAAAAGGTGAAAAATGAGTGAACATATTTAGTTATGGCGATTTCTTTTCTTTAAAAATATGTTACATGTGTGATTTTTTCCTAACGGTCTTTATTTTTATAAAAATGTTGAATTCTAAAACTGAACTTTTGATTTTTTTTTTGCAAATTATTATTCCATTTTATAGTAAAAATTAATGTGCAAGAGGATTTTGCTACAACTATAAAATTTCGCGAATGATGATCATATTTCAAATTTCATTTTGCAAAATTCAATATTTTTTCATTTTTTTTTGCAAATTATTATTCCTTTTTATAGTAAAATTTAAACTGCAAGAGGTTTTTGCTCTTACTGTAAAATTTCGTGCTGATGAGCAAATTTGAATGTCCATTCTTAATGGTATCTTTTTCTAAAAAGCCTTTTTTGATTTTTTTTTAATTTTTCAATGGTTACACTGGCTGTGACATATTGTATACTGGCCTTATTGATAAAAATATTTTTTTATATAGAAGCAAGGTGTATCTAACAGGTGCGATCACTAAACTTAGTAGTACTGATGAAATGCTCATGATTCACCATTACCTTCAAACTATCAAACACCATATACACACGTCCTTCTGTGTGGTGTACTTCAAGATATATCTGCGCTGATAATACCACCCGTTTTTTACATCTGTTAAGGTAGTTTTAAAACAAATTTTCTATTGTTTTAGTAATGCCCGTACCTGTTAAATATGCCTTGTAACGAGTGATTTTTTTGCTATTATGTTTTTGGCAACACTAGTTTTGACAGCTCACGCACGTTTTGTATCTTGTGTCACTGTCAAACATCTTGAGTTTGGTCTATAATTTAATCATGAATCGTCTTACAAACGAACAACGCTTGCAAATTATTGAATTTTATTACCAAAATGCGTGCTCTGTTAAGAAAGTTCATAGCGCGCTTCTTCCATTTTATGGTCAGTTTAATCGACCTACTGAGGCTTCTATTCGGGCTATTGTAAAAAAATTTCGCACCAAATTTACATTGTTGGACATTAAACCACCAACACGTTTACGTAGAGTGCGAACTGAAGAAAATATCGCAGCCATATCGGCCAGTGTTGGTGATGACCGTGAATTATCGATTCGGCGCCGTTCGCAGCAATTGGGCCTCTGTTACTCCACTACGTGGAAAATTTTGCGGAAGGATTTGGGTGTGAAGCCTTATAAGATACAGCTGGTGCAAGAATTGAAGCCAAACGACCTACCACAACGCCAAATTTTTGGTGAATGGGCTCTTGAAAAGTTAGATGAAGATACACTTTTTTATCGAAGAATTATGTTCAGCGACGAGGCTCATTTCTGGTTGAATGGATACGTGAACAAGCAAAACTGCCGTATTTGGAGTGAAGAGCAGCCAGAAGCATTGCAAGAGCTACCAATGCATCCACAAAAAACAACCGTTTGGTGCGGATTATGGGCTGGCGGCATCATTGGGCCGTATTTCTTCAAAGATGATGCGAATCACAACGTTACTGTGAATGGTGAGCGCTACCGTGCGATGATAACAAACTTTTTTCTGCCCAAAATGGAAGAGCTTGACTTGCATGACATGTGGTTTCAACAAGACGGTGCCACATGCCACACAGCACGCGAAACAATGGACCAATTGAGAGGCGAGTTCGGTGAACAGTTTATTTCACGCTTGGGACCAGTCAATTGGCCGCCCAGATCGTGCGATTTAACGCCTCTAGACTATTTTTTGTGGGGCTATGTTAAGGCTAATGTCTATAGCGACAAGCCCGCTTCGATTGACACACTGGAAGCCAACATTGCCAACATTATTCGTGAGATACCGGCCGAAATGTTGGAAAGAGTATGCCAAAATTGGACTAAGCGGATGGACCATTTGAGGCGCAGCCGCGGCCAACATTTCCATGAAATAATCTTCAAACATTAAATTATATCGACCCAACTATCGATCCAAATAAATATTTCATGCATTTTTCTGAATTTTATGTGTTTTTTTTTTACTTTCCGATAGTTCTTATAAAATCACCCATTATATATTTATAATATTTAACATGGAACTGAGATCCATGGAACTGACATTTTTAAAACTAAATGGCAACTGTAATTAATTGGCTACGAATTTGGCAATATCAAGCTAACATATGATAAAGGTTTGTAATAAGTATAGAAATGCCTTATTTGTGACAAAAAATTATAACAGGCTAATTAGTTAACCAATCCCATGGAGCTGACATATTAATTTATGACAAACCATTTTAAATTTTGATTTTATATATACACAATTTCGTTGCACTGTTTTATATTCATGCTACATCCAAACATTACTTAGTTGACCTAGTTTTAATAGGGCTTACTAGTTGTTTCAATAATCTCGCGGTAGACGGCACAAGAGCTGCTCAAATCAGAATTAACAAATTTTGGTGAAATCTGATGACAAAAACTATCAGCGCGGCATTTAATATTAAGCAGATATATTAAGATAAAAATTTCCGCGTCCATTAAATCTTGTTATATGCAATAGAATATGTAAGAAAAATTTTTTAAATTGTGTGTTGGGGCGAAGAAAATAACCAATAATGCAAGTTTTCTTTCGATTTCAATTTGCTATTTAAAAAAATGTACGGAACTTGTTCGTGAGATCCCAATTTATATAAAACATTCATGAATAGATTGAAAATTATAACCAGTAAGACAGAACAGTCCAGGGGCCGAATCGCTTTCGATATCGAGCTGATTCGGTCGAGTTTTCTTAGTTTGAGATTATGACATTCGATATCGAACAATGTGTTTATATTGTTCGATGTCGAAAGCGACGATTCGGCCCCAGCACATGAAAACTGACAGCTCAAAAAGAATCACACATATGTGTATACACTTTTTAGATGTTGCCTATACTGTTGCCGAGTGCTACATTTTGTATAGCTTCAATCGAACAAAACAAGCTGCCTGCATTTACAACTCTTTCACTTTAAAATACGTATATATAGCGTTTCAAATATTGAGCTGCTAACTTCTTAATTTGTGATTTTTAAAGTTATTTGAGCGATTTTATGTACTCTCTTATGGTTTGAAAAATAACATTGACACCACTAATTTTGTTGATATTTTTATTTCTTCCCATTTTTTATAGTATCACAGTAATAATAACTTTTATAAATATAATTTAGATATTTTTTGCTCAAAACCATATACCTTCTGAATAACAAACAAAATAAAACCTTTTTTCTATAAATAAAGTAGTAGTTACCACAGCTGTCAAAAGAGCAATATGAAAACCTTAAACAAAAGTGAGGGTAAATGCGAAGCATTAAAAAGTAAAAAAACGCGATATTCACAAAATCTAGACGTGATGAGATCAAAATAACTACGCCCAGAGAAAAAAATCAATAAAAACCATATTAATTCAATAAGAAACATTAACAAAAGTCTAGTCATGTTGAAAATTGTTATTTTAGTATTGAACAATATTTATTCAAAGTAGGATATTATTGATTTAGTATATTTCAATAAAGTTTTTCTATTGAACTGAAAATTGTTCAATTAATATGACGAGTTCTTATTTTTAAATTGCCGTTTTTTCCCTTAGTGTATTTAGAATATTTCTTGTTACACGCAAAAAGTGCAATTTTGTCAAAAAGTGTGATTTTCATTTCACAAATGCCAGATAAATTAGAAATGAAAAATAATTTACTAGCATATAATACTTAATTAATCGTTATTAAAACTTGTTGTTTACTGTCACTGAAAATATAAAAGAAACATAAAATAATTAAATCACAAACAAATATTTCTTTGCAATCAATCATTAATATTTAGTTTTGAAAATTAATTGAATTTAATGTCTTCGCCAAGTTTATTCAATTAATTTAAGTCAATTACAGAATGAATATGTTAACCAGTATTACAGTTGCGAGAATCGAACTTCCTTAATAAATATGTTTTTACAGTTACTAATAACAACAAATAACTTTATTTCTAAAATGTTAATAAGTAGAAAAAATGTTTGGTATTCCTGACCATTTTTTAAATAATATGTTTCCTCTATACCACTTACATAAAATTAGTCGTAAAATTTACATTTATAAAACACGCACAAGGGAAGAGATAGAACCATTAAAATGAGATGATGATTAATAAATGATTATCAACTTATTTAAGGCTTAAAGGGATTTTATGGTTGAAATTAGGTAAAACCCCCTGCAGCTATTTTGATTTATTTAATAACATTCAATTCAACGGATGCAGTGACTTGAAGTAAGAAGTAAAAATATTCATTCTCGTAAAAAACGGACTGTGTTTAAAGAAAATCCACCACTAAAATGAGCAATCCTTTATCAAGCAATATGGCACAGATGTTTGCACATCCTTTTAATAGAAACAACAAGTTTTTGTTTACTTTTTGTTTCATTTTTCATTGTTGTTGTAAGAACCCTACTTTTACACCAGATCTGTTTAAATTATTGCAGTTGGTTGAATAAATAACTGCCTGTTGTACGAATATTTATTTTTTAACATTTTAATTTATTCATAAGCAATTCAATTCAAGCATTTTTGAGGGAGTTAAGATAGGTTTATGTCATGCAATAAACAGCGACAGCAACGCTATATCCAATAAGCAAAAAAGGGGTGAGTAAGGTTTTGCATACGAAGAACTACAAAACTATTAGAAATAAATAAAACTATTAAATCATCAGGGTAACCAAAACTATGACCTACAAATTTTAAAATATGAACAATTTTCTCAAAAATGCGGTCTTTCTTATCTTAAAAAGCCAACTTTTTATTAAAAAAAAAAGAAATGATAAAAAACAGAGTTATGCGTGTACAAACATAAAAAAGTAAAAAAAAAAATAACACACACGAATTGATAACCTTCTTCTTTTTGGAAGTCGGTTAAAAAAGGATGAAAAATAACCCATTTTCAGAACTTGTTTCTTTTTATGCGAATTTAAACACAAAACTGTGTTTTCATGTAATTTTTTTTTTGAAAGAGAAGTAACACAATCAGACAATTAATGCCTACCAGTTAATTAATTAATGTGTTACCTTCTTTGGGAAAGGGATAGTGTAGAGAGAACAGGTGGTGAAGTGGGAGAGAGATAGAAAGCTTAATTCATTTACAACCCTGCTATTGCGCGTTTTTTTTGTAGAGCAGTGTTACAAGACCCACTGATGTTAAGTAGAGGCATTGAGTTGTGTAAGCTGTGTAGCCATTTTATTAGTTCTTTTACTTCGCCGACGGGTTTGCTACAATACCGACGAAGGAGGGTGCTGTGAAGTGCATTAGGATATGTTAGTATTAATCGCTGCCGGTACTGCCAAAGTGATCAGTGCTATGCCTTCATCACTTTAACAGTCCAACAACAACCAACACAACACACCAATGCACATATTATAAATGCATGATGTTGTTGGCTTGCCTGAAACTAGTCTCGAACTCAAGACCTCAGGGTTTGTAGTCAAACGCGCTAACTACTCAGCCAACAGCTGAGTAGTTAGCGCGTGAATAAATATAAACTTTTAGAAGACTTTTATAATTAAGCTAATAAGTTATTTAGAAGAATATTAGTTGATAAATGTCCTTTAATAAATCGATTTTTTAAAAAGCATGGCGAGTGTTTTTTAAAATTACAAAGGAATTACAAATTTGTACTTGCTTTTCTACTAATTATCTGCATATTTTTAATATAGATTCTTTGGAAGCAATGAAAATGTAGTTCCTTAAAAATTACTTCCAATTTTATATACTGTGTTAATATCTATTTTAAATATTAATAATCTCTTACACTGTAATTTTGCATAATAAAAAAATTGCCCTTCTTGAATTTTGTTAATCTAAACTTGAACTCAATTTCAATATTCGTATCGGTATCGGAATCGGTATCGGCGATATTTATTTTTAAGTATCGCAGTCGGTATCGGATCGGCAAAACGGCGTATCGTTACATCCCTAGTTATAACCACACCACTTTCTAAAAGGTTCCATTGTGGCAATCTCGAACCTAAAAGTTCTGCTTTATTCTTTGGCAACTCTAAGTTCCTTACAAGATAATTTAATTAAGCATGCGTTATCCTGTGTGGGTGTGATGATGTACTAGGTACCTCGTATTCTGACATTAACGAAATTGACGGTGAACCGCCCGTGATTTCATCTTTGTCGTCACCGATGTTAGGACGTTTCGGGATCGGATGAAGATTGCTGTGCGGTAGAGGACGAGTAGCCGATGGTATATTTGGATATGTTATGACATTCTTCTTTTTTTTCAGAAACAGCCTTGCCTCTTCCAAATATATGAGTCGTCAGGCAGAAATAACAATTACTTACATGATTCGTCGATTCTCGCCACTGCATTGGCACTGCAAAACGAAATGATGTTTCTTTTTGCCATTCAGCCAATTTCTCAAAGCTGTAGCACATGGATTGCAGCAGAGATGTGAACCCAGCTTTTATCTTGGTGTTTGATGTTTTCATTGTAGTAATAATCTGGTATGTGATGGAAATCGATCGATTCAAATCGGCGCCGATTTCAAAAACCAATTCTGATGAAAGATGACTTATTTACGTTTCTTATCGTTTTGTATCTAAGAAAATATTCAAATAAAAAATTGTAAACCTTGAAAACATTAAAAGGGCTAAATAAGTCATCTTTTAGTAAAATTTGTTTTTGAAATCGGCGCCGATTTCAAATCGAACGATTTCCATCACATACCACAATAATAGGCTTTTTTTTATTATATGCGATATACAACACCTTTGTTTACTATATATCAGCTCACCGCAAATATAACAACAATTGTCGGTATTATTAACATATTTTCGAGACATTTTGCTATAAAATAGTATTATACTTTTTACTTTTAACACTTTTATCGCTTAATTATAGAGAAAAGAGTACTAAAATGTAATAGTTTGGATATTTGATACCAACTAACTAAGTAAATATCAACACTGTGAAGTTAAATGTGGGTAGTTTCTTTAAATTCGAAAGATATCAGGTATCGTGAAAACTAAAACTAATAAATGAATTTTACTTATCAATTCGTATTTTGCATGGACAGAGAAGCAGAAATTAGTTTAAATTATTTCGGATACTTTTCCTTGTATACTAGTGTTATATATGATCATCACAGTTATTGCTACTTGTTTTTCATAGAAATAATCGGGTTATCATACAGAAAACACTGTCATTTTTGAATCTGTTTTCATCCCTAATTAAAGACTTTGTACAATAAAGTCAGTTGTACATACTCTGTAGCGGAAAGCTAAATCCTTTTTAATCATTACTTATTAAGAGGAGACTAAAACCTTTCGAATGACACCAAATTTATTAATATCCGATAATGCGCTCTAAAGTTATTCAATCTTAAATATGAAAAACATTTCTCAAAAAATGGCAGAGATGTCCAAGTTTAGACGGCTATAAAAAGAAACCATAAAAAGTATCGGGATAGATCTTACGCAACGTAATGCGCACGTAAGAGTAGAATATACATATGTATACATATTAGAGTTTTTCTTTTCCCGGACTTTATCATTTCCCGGGAAAGCGGGATTGATTTTTCAATTTCCCAGGAATTTCCGGGAATTGCCGCCCAATACAAAACGGTACAAAATAGCATTTCGCTTAATTTATTTGAACAAAAGAAAATAGTAAAAATATTGTAAAATTTGAGGTCTTTATCATGCTTTTTAATTTAAATTAAAAAATTTAATTTTTTATTGTATAACTTCTGATTAGTAGCCACCCGAAGTAAAAAAATTTACTAATTTCATCCTTTTTTTATAATTTCTCTAGCTTCTTAAATATAAAAGATATTGCAATGATTTATGATTTACTTCATAAGACACTAAAGAGCATTTCGTACTGCTCAAACTGAATTGAAATAATTAAGTGGCGGAAAAGTGACCACCTGAAAATTACATTTTTTTGTTTGTATCGATTTTTAATTGAGCACTGTGTGAACCTGTTGTACATAAAGCTTTATTTTTTTTTAAATTTATAATTTTTGAAAAATTCAAAATTTTGAGCTTCAAAAAAATCATGTGTGGCTTAAAATAACAATCTGATATCTTCAGAAAATATGGACCAGTACTTCTTTATTATGCCCACTTTCGCTATGTCCACTTAGTGACAATCTGTTATTTTCATTTCTTCACGAAATATGATTTTTTGAGCGCTGCTCTTAGAAAAATATGAAAATAAAAATGGAGACAGATAAAATGTGCTCAAAAATATATATTTTTTCTTTTATTTACATATTTTTCTAAACAAAAGCAGCACTAAAAATGTGTGCTTACAAAGAAAAGTTACCATAATAATATTTAAAAAATCCCGGGAATTCTCGCACAATTTTCCCGGAATTTATTTCCCGAAAAATGTGCGGGATCCCGGGAATTTTTTTCCCGGGAAATCCCGAATGAAAAACACTAATACATATGTATGTCGAATTTTGTTGAAAACTGATAGTTTTTGAAATCTGAAGTGCCAACAATTTGATTTTTATGGGTTTTGACGCTTTTAAAAGACAAAAGATGAATCACCGCACCACTAATTGCTCGAATATACTCTTTTCATTTTTCTGCATGACTGCAAAAAACATGTTCAGGAAATAGTTGAATTAACAAAGAATTTTACACTTGAAAAAATTTTTTTTAGATAAACTAATTTTTTAATTTTGGGGTTTGTGACACATAAAAGCACCAAAAATTAGATTAAAAAAGCACCAAAAATTAGATTAAAAAGCACCGAGCACTAACTCCAAAATTGTTCGCGTCGAAGAGTTGAAAAAGCACTAAAAACGGTGCGAAAAGCACTGAGTTGACAACGCTGGTAAGCTCAGCCTACCATAAATCAAGCTAATATTGTTGTTATTCATGTTTAAACAGGGTTTCTTTTATCTTTGTTAGTTACATTCTTATTTCAGTTGCATATACGTTTACTTTCTGCTGTCTAGTTACTTACCGAAAGTCAAAACCACCCAAACTCAGTAAGCTATGCTCAAGTTTTTCACAATGTTTCTTTTTTTTTGGGTTTCCTTATTTTCTGCTGTGGGTGATTTGTCTTGGGCGATTCTTTAAACAGTTAACATAGGCTGTGCAATTAATATATAATTTTGACTGATACGACCAAAAAGGTGGAAAATTGTTCAAAATGTAATTAGTCATTTCCCAAAATATTGCGCAATCATGCAGTATGAAAAATCTTCCAAAATCCGAATGAATAATCATCCAAATAACTTTATTGGCTAGTTCAATATTTTCCAGAAATTTGGTAATTATGCAGTATGAACATATACTCCAATAAAAATGTTGAATCAACCAATGTGAAACAAGAAACAAGATTAAGCAGTTCTCGGTTTTTGTCATATTTTAATCATTTATGAACTTTGCATCCAGTCATCTATCTGTCTATGAGGTTACAGAATGCATATACTTTATTGGATTTTAAATAAATATTACGGGAATGATGTTCAACGGTATTAAGCGATTTTTCAATTTAAATTAACAGTTATGAGCCACAAGAATAGAAGGTCTGGGTTCAATTTCTGCAAAAACTCTGCTTCACTACAATAAGTGAAAGTCTCTATCATTATGCTCGTTAAAGTAAATTACAAAAAAATTTTCGAAACATTTGCAACATTTAATAAAAAAAAAATGACGTCAAACTAGGCATAGAAAAGTTACAGAAAAGAGAAAAAATGCTCTGATGATAAAATATGGTCTTAAAATATCCAAAAGTATTTTCTAACAAATCGATGCTAAAATTCTTAAAAAGTTCTGAAACAGATAAATATCTTAATACGTCAATATGGTAAATTTTATCATGTTTTTGGTTGCCCTGCAAGATAATTATTAATGTTGTAACAATGTCATGGAGTTTCATTCACCTCTTCACATCTTCATAAGTCTCGTTTGTGGCATGACAGGCCTACACTGTCAAAAAGATGTTTCCATTATAACGCATTATCCAACCAACCAAAGCAGCAACAATCACAATCATGTGCCTAAAATTCCTTTTTTATTTTTTTTATAAAATCCTGTAATCCTTGTTGTTTGTTTAGTTGTGTGTGTGTGTCTGTGTGTTTGAAGGCTTAAAAATTCTTTAATTAAAAAAAATCTACAATATTGTTTTTTAATGACTGGCTGCATTCTATTAAGTATTCAGGGGATGTTTTTCACAATAAGTATCCTGATAGAGTCAAGTTGTTTGCACATTTGACGTTAAGTACAAAATATATATAGTAGCGCGCAGAAAATTTGCGTATGCTCACTTTTTTGTTTCTTGAATTTGAAAATAGTTTACGCTTCGGCAGTGTTTCAATTGCATTTTTTTTATTCACGCTCAAAACTCACATCAAATTGTATGTGGTGTAATACTGTTATGCCAAATCTTAGGCACGGCCTATAATTTTTATACATATTATAAAATTTTGTAAAGTTGCCTTTAAAGCTCCCTAAAACATAACAGGGGGTCCTCAAAAGGGTTTGAAAAAATTCTTTAGAAAAACGTATGTATATATTCGGAAAGCAGATTTGGGTATCTTAAGTACAGTAAAGCCTGATTGTGTTTCGTGGCATTCTTGAGTTTTGCGGTCTTACTCTCTCGTGTTGGTTTAATATTAGAAAATCTCATTTGATTATTATACAAATGAATATTATACAACTCAAAAACGAAATAATAAAGTTTTAAGACATTTTTTTTTTAATTTTGGCAGCATATTTTTAAGTTTGTAGTGCATATTTTATGCGCATAAAACAAATTTCTTAAGTCATGTTTCCGGTTATTCCCTGGTTATTACATCGATCAGATGATTAGAACCACTTAAATTTCTATTTTTAGTAGGCCATCATATGTTTTAAAATTTTTTCTTAAGATTAAAAAATACCCAAACGACATTAACGTTTAATGCAAGAGAGAATGCAAGACCCTGTTCCAAAAATGGATAAAATAATTTTTTTTCGGTTCATATGATTAGTTAAAACCACTTTGCATTTAAAAATTTTTTTCAACTAGTCGGATTTTATTTATGCATTAAACTATTAGTAGCAGAAAAATATTACTTTCTAATAAACATTTGTGAAAAATGAGCAAAAAAGTATTTTAAACATAGCGGAAAGAGCCAAAGTCGATGTTTATCATACGCAAGGATATTCCTATCGGGCCCTTTTATGTGATGATCCTGATGAAAAGGGACCTATAACTGGATAAAAAAAGAATAGGGTTTATTTTGCCGCTAATTTCCAAAAATATACCGAGATCTGAATGTTTGAATATGATAAATGAAAAAAATATAATTTTGAGTAATTGAGCTTTAAAGTTTGGTAATATTGTGGAGGAGCAGGTAGGTAGAGGCTGGGAAAAATCAATTTTTTTTTTATTAATTTCGGAAGTGGATATACATAGGTATAAGTCCAATTATAAAGTGGGGAAAACATGTCGCAGCAGTGATATCAACCATAATCTCAAAATCAGCCCTTGTGTAAATTGGGCAGTTATTTTTGGTTCTACAGAAAATTATTGCTGGGAAGACCAAGAGATAAAGTACTGCATTCAATATCGATTGAAATTTCAATACAATTTATTTTTAACGGTTATATTTATTTATTGTATCTTCAATAAAATTGAACTAACAATAAGTAATCACTTAACTCTAAAATTTTAATTTTTAAGTCCAGCCAATGCCAGACAAAAATATTTGCTTCAGCGGTTGGTTCTTTGGTTGTCTACGTCTCTCGTGTTCGGCTGAGAGCAAGAGTGCCCTCCTTCTCAGCCGAGTGTGGCCTCTAAAGTTAATGATGTCTTGGGCTAGGGGTTTGAGTGCAACTCGTGTTTTTTATGTATATTGTCACGTGTTTAGAAAACACTGTCTTAGCCAGCGGCACATCTAAGTCTCTATTAACTCGCTTGTTTCTGACATACCATGGGGCTGCTATAATCGTACGGAGTATTTTATTTTGTCGCCATTAATTTTTTTTTTCATTTGAAGCCGAGGCAGTAGCTCATAACTGGATACAGTAGGACCATATCGGTCTTAGAATGGAGTTGTATAGAAGAAGCTTACAATCTAGGCTTACAGTAGAGTTCCTTCCAATGAGCCAATTCATTTAATTTCACTGCTTTTAATTTCATTTGGGTCACCTTTGAATTTATGTGGGACTTCCATATTAGACGACGATCAAGATGAACACCGAGATATTTTACTTCAGTGTGGTGAGGTATATTTTGGTTATTTATCGACAAGTCAGAGGCATATATCAGGTATAATACAGGACCGAGGATGCTGCCTTGAGGAACTCCTGCTTCAATCGGATGCGGAGGGCTTAGAAAATTACCTTCCTTAACAACAAATTTTCGCTCAGTTAAGTAGCTTTCTAAAAGCTTAAAGGTGTTTGCGGGTAGATGAAGAGCGCAGAACAATATTTCTTATCTTCGAAGGTTTTTCTAATCATATTCACGAGTCTATGTGTTTGTGCAATCGCGCTATGTTGTCTCTTAATTGGTGCTATGATTTAGTATGGGTGTTAGCTTACTTATAAGTAGCTTTTTAAATAGTTTTGACATGTTAGAGAATAGGCTTATAGGCCTATAGGATTCCACCTTCGTATGATCTTTGCCTGGCTTAGATATCATGGTAATTAGCGAAACTTTCCATTCTGCGGGATAGCATTTGAGGCGCAAAATACCGTTGAAAATAAGTAGAATTTTCGTGTTTGCAGTATAGAGTAGCTCTAAGACCACTTTATTGCTTATTTTATCAGCGCTTGGAGTGTTCAATCGCACGAATATTGAACCTCAAGGTAACATCTGGTATATCGAGGACTGGTGGCAGCTCAACTATGGTATCAGACTTATTTGGAGTAAATACTTTCTGCAAGTGGTTTACAAACAGAGTACCTTTTTCAGCGTCAGTTCTTGCCCAGTCTCCATTCAAAGCTCCCAATGGAGGCTTTTATATCACTGGTCTTTTGAGGCTTCGGTCTGCAATACAATTTAAATACAAATTTCGATCGATTTTGAATGCCATAATTTGCTCCCGGGTACCTTTTCATCAGAATCATCACATATTGTATTATTTCTTCAAATAAAAGAAATTTCAAAGTGCATAAAACAAAAAAAAAAAACTCTAATAAATTAAAGTAATTATTTCGTAATATGTATTCAATATTTGCTTGTTCAGGACAAAAAAATAATTGCTTCGTGACGCGATAACATGCAATAAAATTCGAGGAATTCTCAAGAATTTATGTTTGTTTCAAAGATATAAAAAAATACAAATATATTTTCGAAACATAAATTGTTGAGAGTAATTATCTCGTATAAATTAATCCATTTTGTAAATAAGAGGTTTATTTTTTGTTTTGCCTTATAAATACATTTGGCTAGCCTGTTGAGCGTTTGCGAACATAAAGACGATAGTCAATCCAGGAAAAAGTTGTCTATATGTTATTACGTTACCCAAATATGGTTATCGTTATTCTACCACTTTAAAACTTAATGCTTTTTTCACTTTTTTCAACTTCTAAAGTTGTCTAACTCACTATATTTAAAATGTTACTTAGACCACCATAGTTCTAGGCTAGCCATTTGTTGCTCACCAAACGTTGACTAACTGTATAAAGGTTATAAGAAAAATTAACAGATTCATATCGAGTAAATTGTTTTTTTTGTTGTGTTGTTTGAATGAGTTTTTTTATTAAATCTTTTATACTTTTGTATTTGTAATTCTCATTTCTTGTCTGAGAGTTTGTCTATTAGGACACGAGCTTGAAAACTTTTCAAGCATAATTGTTAAAGACTTACTGATGAGTTGGCATAAGCACCCAAGGAAATGCCGGCGTATAAATGAGCTAACCCGCAACAAATAAATATATTTTTGAAACATTACATAAAATATTTATAAAAATGACACCCTGCTAAAAAAAAGTTTGGCATGCTCTTCAGTAATCAATTAAATAAATGCTTGATTTATGAATGATAATGTGGTTTGACATGCAAATGGGCGGAGAATATTAATGGAACATTATTTATGTTTTTCATATTATATATTTTCATTTTTTTTCATTTACATAAATTTTTTTGCAACATATGACAGCAATCTCTTAATTTGCATTAATAGATATACAGCACAAAAAAGCGATAAAAGGGAATAAAAAGTATACTCCTGGATACGGCAATAATTTTGACAATGACAATTTTATTAACGCTACAATTGTTGCATTTCATTGGATTGACTGAACCCTCTGTCTTTGTGTGTCGTCGTTCATTAGACACGTACCATGGAGGGTTAATGAGGCATGCAGCATAAAACAACTGTTCAGAATTGAAATTGAAGCAAAAAACACAAAAAAAAATCTGTAAAATTGTTAGCAAATATAAAGAGATTTTACGGTTTTAATGGATCTTAAGGAATGCAAATATGTATTTTTATTTAAATTTTTTCTGTAGAATCATAAAGCTTTAATTAGCACCTGTATCAGTTTGATTTAATAATGAGTCAGTGTTGTTTGGCTGGCAGCAGGCAGTTTTTTTATCAAAATCATTGGTTTTATTTATTAAACTTAGGTTTAAATCGGCAAATTCATCATCCTTCTTAAGCGTTGTTTTGTTTTGCCTTTTTCATTTTTATTTGTGATTACTGAAATTTTTTAATTACTTTTTTTTGGAAATATAAAATAAATAAATGTTAAATGAATCATTTAATCTTTCAAGTAGTTTTCGAATTAAGGTTTTAGATTGTATTTAAAGTATATTAAACTTTCCAACGTCGCATACTAAATTTAAACTTTGCCAATCGTAAAAATAACATTCTTGGAGCTGTCTCTAGAGTTCAAATTTCAAAATACAGTTGAACTTTTGTGAATGAAATCAACTTTCTCCCTAAAAATCTATTTATGGAAGCTGATCTGTGGAGTTAATTTTAGCCGGAACCAATTTTTATCGTTATTCTGACGAGACCTTCTTCGACTTATAGAAGTCAAGTAATAAAATTATTTAAATACAGTACGAAAGCTGAACCGTAGTAATTGATCTAAATTGGTGTGGTTAATCAAATAGATATATTATATCAAATATAAATAGCAAAATCTAGGTGCACGGCAGTGTGCCTGGCCAAGTTACGGCCACATACTGTGTATTATTACACGAAACCATTCGAGCTGTTTTTACCCCCTTCATAAGTTTGCTCCACTTAATCATAAAATAATGAGACTAGAAATGTAAGGTCTCCCTACAGAGGTAAGCTCATAGGTGAAGTTTGAAATATGAAGGTGCAAAAAGTGCATATTTTAGTACCTATTCACTGACTCACTCACTGACTGACTCATCAATACTATTGGGCACTTCCACTATAGCTAGAGAGCTGAAATTTGTTATACGGGTAGGTCTTGTTGAGATATTAATCAGAAAAATCTGAAAACGGGCACTTTTCGCCTGGGGGGACTAGGGTTACCCTTCTTTGTATGGGGCACTTCCAGTATAGCTAGGAAGCTGAAATTTCGTAAACAGATTAATTCAGGGGTACCGCAAGACTCTGTTCTTTCACCTACCCTATTTCTTATTTTTCTTAATGAACTCTGTCAAACTTCGGATCCTATTTACTCTTTTGCAGATGACAGCAGCATCTGCCATTCATATGCATTCAGGAATAGGCCAAGCAAGTCGGAGGTTTGGGGCCATGCGGCAAAACATGAATTATACACTTAATGACGATCGTATGAAAAGGGTCGATTTTAATGCTCGTAAGACCCAATGCTGTATGCTTACGCACAGGCGTACGAGCGAACTTGCTGTTCCATCTGTAATTATGGATGGTGTTAATGTTGGGGAATCAGAAGTTCTTGATGTTCTTGGCATGAAAATACAGTGCGACGTTTGATGAACTGACCATATTTTTCAAAGAAGCATTCAAGTGCATCGGTTTCTTGAGACGGTGTAAGAGATACTTCACTCCATCTGATCTCCTTAGCATTTACACCACCTATATCCGTCCGAAAGTGCGTAATAGCACTTTCGCATTATCGCAATTGGCGACGTGAATTATTTACTCATATCATGGAGGGTGCCCCTGTGGCTGAATGGTAGTGATGCTAGCCTGTCAGTCCAGAGGTCGTGGGTTCGATTCCCGCCATAGACCCTGAATGTTTTTCGCAGACAAGCTAATCGCTTCGCGGGTTGTGTTTGTTTATTAAAAAAACCATTATAATATCCACTCTTTTTGGATCACAACATTTTAAAAATAAGTGCAAATGAAATTCATAAGCACAATTTCAATCTACACTGCCTAAATGCTTTATTAAATATTTGCATAAATTTAAAAAAAAACTTGATTTTAAAAATAAATATCGCATTAAAATACTTAACATTCAAATCAATAAACTTTGGCATTTGGGTTAGGAGGGCTAATTTTATAGTACATATACGCAATTGGCTTTGATTTAATTGGTTCGCTTTGGTTAAAAAAGATTATATAAATAATTAAGACAAATCTGTGTTCTTATTAATTTAAAAATATTGTCAACGTATCGTAAAAATTTTTAATGTCTCTGCATAAGTGACGCCAAATTAAAAAATTATACAAAAATATGCCAACCAGATTAAATCAACGAAGTAACAAAACAAAATAAAAGTTATAACTAGTAAAAAATTGGCGGTGAGTTTTATGAAATCAAACTTTTCCCAGTGGTAAATGAAAGGGGTAAAGAGGCCTTCTATAATGCCTTATTTAGCAGTCTGTAGTACTTTCACTCCCACTGCATATTCATATCTTTTTTACACGCGATGTGATTGCGGACGAAGGCCTTCCTCGATCCATTACTCAGCAGGCCTAATCGAAGTCATTTTTTAGCAGGCCTATTTGCAGGTAATACGTGGCATGCCTGATAGAAGGCCTGGTCTTGGAAGGTCTGCTAAAAATAAAATGGAGGTACATTTTTTATCTGGGTATTTTTATATAGCAGCCGATATTTTGGATTATAGTGATTTTTTATTTCCAACTCCTTCTTTTTATCCAAAGTAGTTTTTTAAATATATGAGGGAGGCTAAATTTCGTGTATTTATTTGGAACGAATTGGACATGATGTAGGAGTTGCAACATAAACGACATAATAGCAGCATGTATGATGCCCCTTATATGGACATTTCAGTCTTATATACAAATTATTTGCGAAAGAAAAATACGAGTATGTTTGCTATTTCCAACACCGGGTCTTGACGAGACATAAGTTTGGAAATTTTTGTATTTCCATTTTTCAAAATCTGCGGCTAACACAAAAAATGACTGTGTGGACAGTAAATGTTAGTGTTCGGACACATTTTTGGAAGTTGATGTTCAAACACAAGCCAGAGCAATTATGTTAGGACTAGGGTATTCATTTTAATCGACTTTTCATATGTTCGATTAATCAATTAATCGAAATTGAGATTTTAAAATTACTCGAACAATCGAGTAAAACTTTTATTTCGTTCGAGTTATTCGAGTAAACTTTACTGCTCAAAATTAGTCGAGTTAATCGGAAAATTTTTAAATTTACTCGGTTTTTTGTAAATTTTTGTGGACAAAACGAAAACAAATAAATTTTTGTTCGCGTTTTACATCTTTTAATAATAAAAACAAAAGAAAATTTAATATTTCTACATAAATTAGATCATAAACTGATCATATAAAATATTTTTTTTTTCAGTATTCAAGTGTTTTACTTTGAGAAAAATTTTCACCAAGAAATATTTAATACTATTCCGACATGTTCTGTATTCAATGCAGAGTAAAAATAATCGGAATTGTCATAACATTATTGTTCAAAAAACAAAATCTCCTGAAAGATGACTTTTGATATTTTTATTGTTTTCGAGGCTTACAATATATTATTCGATCTTAAATTCGATTTCACTTTAGCGTGCCATTTACTTAACACATATTTGGCTATTATTATTTTTATGAAATCGAGTGATTTAAAATCGATCGATTTCCATTCTAATACCAGATTTATTTCGATTGAACATTTCTCACATTATTAAGAATGATATTTCACTAATCGTCGACGCTGGAGAAATTGAGAAGAGTATATAAAAGCATTTCCAGTTTTTTCTAGATGTATTAAATAATATTTTATATGATAAAAGCAATTTTTTTGTCCTTTGACTTTGTGAATACTTTTAATTTTTCATTGAATGCCGCCGTTAGATTACATTCAATATTTTAATACGAAAAATCTAGTTAACTGGTCACTCTCAATATCTCTTCTTTATTTCAAAAAAGTTTTGCTTGCTATTTTTTTACAAGATATTTTAGGTGTGTTCCTTTCTCCCTTTTATTGATACTGCATAATTTACTTAATTCTTTGATAATGCGGTCTATTAGTATAAAATAACGTTCTAATTGAATTCCAAAATTCATATAATTTAAAAATTTTGTCTAGTTTATATTAAGAAATCTGCAAAAACTCATTAAAAAAAGAAAATTTACATAAAAATTTTTAGCCGAGTTATTCGATTAATCGACCTAAATTAGTCGAATAAATTTTTACTCGAAATTGAAATTTTTTGTTTGATCGAACATTATTTGAGATTTGAGAATTATTCGATTAATCGATCAAACATTATTCGAGTGAATACCCTAGTTAGGACACAAGCTGTCAAATTTAGTATGTATGTAGTGGTTGTTTCCGTATAACTTGTATGTTTTTATGGAAAAAAAGAAAAAAGGAAAGTAATTAAAAAAAATATTTAAATTGTTTCTTAATTATTTGCAAATTATTTATGTTCATATTCATAAAACTTTTATAAATAAAAAAGTAATAAAGTGAAATATATAGAATATTTATAAAATACCGTGCAAGTTTACTACACAAATATATCAAAAATTGTGTCCCAACATCACTACGATTACCAGTCCCTTAACAGAAGTTTGAAGACAGACATTTTTGTGACGTCATTCTGCCGACGTTATTTCTTATGTTCAGAAATAAAAATTGCACGTCTGGTCGCAGTGTAAGGAACATATTTTATTAAACAAAACGAAAAATCGAAAAGTAGAATACTCCTTCCAAAAGAAACCAGTGTAGAGGCCTTCTAGAAGCTCTGCCTTAGAAGGCAGAAATGAATTAGTTTTGGATCTTAAATTCAGATCTTTGAAGCCCTGTAAAAAGGCCTGTTAGTGCATGCATCGTAAATTTTACCGATGGGTCATTATTTCCAAAGTAGAACCATGTGCGTATTTTCAACTCTTTAACCATCGGTGAACAAGGTGCGCCGCTGCCGCTGCGCGTGCTTCAAATTCATTTTATAGCTATAAGGTATCCGTAGAATAAAGTAATATGAAGTTCTTTAGATAATATTTAAAGTTCCCGTTATACAAAATAAATAGTGATGCCAACGTTGAAAAAGCAAAAACATCTTTCTATTTCTAGCAACATTTATATTATTAAAATTGCATATTTTCGCAGTAAAAAAGTATCCTAACTTTGAACTAGAACTCTAAAGTATCTCCATACAAAATTTCATAAAAATTCGTTAAGTGGTTTTTGACTGATACGTGTTCGGACAGGCAGACGGACAGACAGGCAGATGGACAGACAGGCAGACGGACAGACAGACAGACAGACAGACAGACAAAAATTCCTAAAGTTTTCAAAACATATTTCATATACAGACATGCCTCTCTTACAGTTTTATTCTATATATAGATATTAGGGATCCCGATCCCGAAAATTCCGGGAATTTCCGCGATTCGTAAAAAAATCCCGGGGAATCCCGAAATATTTAGATTACGTTTTTAAGTATAGTTCTTATACAAAAAACTCGTCATGAAAATTAACACCTGTAACACTAATTTATGAATTTAAATGTATGTATTATGGTTGTCAAAGGGTATCCTCCATCCGCACTCCCCTGGTCGGTGGTGATACACGAACTTCTCCACGTTCGTAGTAAGCTGACTGGATACGCCGATTATGGTAACTGGGAAATTGGGCTGAGTTATCTCAGGCGTCATGAATGATGGTTGTGATCTACTTCACTCTTAGGAGAAAACTGGATTTTGGTATAGTATCGTTCTATTGATGTGAGGTACTTATGTGATTTTTTTGACAGAAGGCTGACTTGGAATACCTATGTAGAATTATTTATATAAAAATAATCTACAGTTGTGCTGAATGCACCTGGATGAAGTATGAGCCCTAAAATTGTCATGTGGATTTATGAAATTATACGGATATGTTCTATATTTCATGTGCAATGAAAACAATCGGAATTATCAAATCATTGTTGTTGCAAATTATTGTTTATAATTGGCCTGATTGTGTAAGGCGTTGGCATAAACGCCTATGTCGTGTTTTGTAGAAGATTAAAGTAACACACTACCTTTAATCTACTACAAAAAACGACTTAGGAGTTTACGCCAACGTCTTAAACAATCAGGACCAATAACAATGCTATGGCAACTCCGAACAGTTTTATTCCGCAAGTAATACAGAACATGCCTGCATATCAGACCGACTATAACGTACGTTGCGATTGCATGGTGGCCGAAGAAGCTACTAAGCTATGCAAGGTCAAGACGTTGGCATATCTTCTTGCTACTTCCAGCATTTCCCATTCAGCCCTTAATTAGCCCAATGCCTATTTAGATCTTCATAACATCCTCTGCAGCAGTGGCTGCTTACAGGATGGATCTTGGAAACTCTGTTAATTGTGTTGACAACAAGAATTAATCGATCCTGAGTGCAATATCTTAAAGAGAACTATAAGCTATGCAGAATGACAGCATAAACCATGAATTGAGGCTCGGCAAAATATTATGTCACCTTTCCGCTTAGGGCGCTCATGGCTACGTTTGAGGATGTTGGTTCACCTTTGGATTTTAGAAATATACGTTGGTTTGCGGATAGATCCAAAGTCCCGTGCTGCTGCGTGAGTCTTTGGACCCAATGATAAAATATCTGCTTCCATGTGCAAATTGCCTACTGTATTTCAGGCGGAAATTGAGACAATTGCAACATGTGCCGTCATTATTTTAAATAAAAGGGCTCACTTATAGCTATCTTTTCGAATAACCCAGCATTTCTGAAATCTCCCCTTTAATGAAAATTATCATTCGAGCTTGTGCTAGAGTGCTTTGACTAACTATAAAAGCTATAAATAGGTAACAAAATTTTGATTTACTGAATACCTGGTCCTAGTGAACTCAAAGCATTTTTGTGGCGCCAGTTGGTCAACAGATAACTCAGTAATAGAGGGAATGAAACTTCGATCGCTAAGGGATCAATATCATTAAAGTTTTTGTATTTAATTTATTTTCTAAGATCATAATTCAATGAATTAACTTTTAATTTTGTAACGTCCTCTTTCCAAAATTTATATTTTACTATTCCGTAAAATGTTAAAATTTGTATTAAAATTAGCTTTTCGTTCTTCATTTTTTGTAGTTGTTATTAAGAATACATATAATCAGAATATTTTACTTAATAAATTGAGTGTTTTATTAAAAAAGAAAAATCGCGAAATCCCGAAAAATCCCGGCATCCCGAAAAATTCCGCGATTCCGGAATGTGAAATTCTGAAATCCCGAATCACGGTATTTACAAAAACCAGTCCCATTTGGCTTTCCTAATAGATAAAGATTTAAGCGCTTGGCAAAACTGTTGATACCATTGAATTCCTTGGCACCAAATCATGTGAGATGAAATATCTCAGTGCTTTTGCACAAAAAAGAATTGAAAATTCAAGCATAATATGTAATGATATTAATGAGCATAATGATATTAATGCTGAACATTGAACTCGTGCCATTTTAAGTTATTGTTATATTATCCACTGGTATTTTGTACTGCACAAGTATTTTGTAACTCATTTAATTAAATAAAAAAAAACACTGCAATCAGAGAATAAATGGCTTGTTTATTTACTAGTAAATAATAGATTTAACTACTTTACAGTAATGCAAACGGTATGTAGTTTGTGTTGAAAAGCATGTTGTTTGGTAATTGCCACATATTACCAAGTCTTTTGTGTGATATTATTTAATCTAAAATAATTCAGTACATACTTGTAATGGTAAATATACCGTTTCCATTTCCAATAGGTCAAGTTAGCTGATTTTAATAGTTATAAATGAATAGTCCACTAGAAAACACCACTATGTTAATATATCGAAATTTGTAGAAAATCGATTAAAACTTCAAACAACAAATAAAATGGCGGCTTTTAGCGAATTTTTATTTTTTTCAACTTAGCGGTGTTTGCAAGTGGACTACTCAAATGTTGTTCAACTAACCTGATTTCTGTGTGTAGAAAGCAATGTTGCCAATATGTAATTTTAAATACCTAATATTGAAGTTCTAATTGCGCTTTTCAAATTACCTAACTATCCCGTTCTTAAGATTTACCTTTGCTTTTACAAAAATAATTTTCCGCAACCAAGGAAACTAAGTTATTGATTAAATCGTTTGAATTGTGGTATCTCACAAATTTCAGGAGCATACAGACGAGTTAGTTAGCAAAAAAATATAAAATAACAAAAATAAAGTTGTCAATTATAACTTTATTTAAATTCCAATAAATAATAACCATCAGGCTCTCTGTATGCTTATATATAGCTCATTAATTTTTATGTGAATTGATTATTTATTGAATTTAAAATCCCAGTTGGACACCTTTAAACAATGGTCAATAATGGAATATAACCATAAGTATAAAAACAATAGAAATAATATTGTTAACAATCAAACGCACATCGATTTCATCACACATTGCGGCAAAAGGAGAGACGATTGCATGTTGTGATGGGTGATTAATTTTCGTAACGGTCATTATGGATTTTATTGTTTAATAATTTTCAATAACATTTTGATATTAAAAAAATTTCAATTTGAGTAGTGAGGGTAGCTGCAAAAATAAAGAGCATTGGGTGCAAATCTCACTGTGACTGTGCGTTAAATCAGTACTCGTGTGCCAATGTCGGCTGTTGAAAAGCATGAGAGGAACATAAAATAATTATGTGGGTTTGTGTTTTGTTGGACAAATATTTTTATTCTGTTCGTGGTTTAGAATTTATGTGTTTTGGGCCATAAAAAATTTACAATTAGTTTCATTATTTTAAAATTTTAAGGATATTAAAAACTTATATCGTAATAAAATCATAACATAGTTCAGTTATTAAACGCGTGCCTATTGCTTTCAATGGATATGGATCATTCAATTTCATTTAATTATTATGAATTTTAATCAATTGTGTTTTGAGTTTTTGCAAAATATTTATTATAACTCCTGCGTTTATTTTCAATCCCACAGCGTTAATTATTATTTTGGAGTTAGAAATATACGGTTTAAAACGGTTATTTTTTTACGAATTTGACACGCCCTTATTCAGGGAAGTGTAACGTGTTTTATTAAATACTACACAGAGAGGATTAGTTGAAAAACAGTTGCATCTAAGAAAATTCCGCAAACTTACTAATATTCCATTACAAGGACATACTGAATTTATATTCCACACAAAAGGAGCATATTATATTTCCATTCAACAGTAAAAGAAATACACACCCAACCTAACTGCCCGGAGCAATAGCGACTTGTGAATTAACGTGGCAACATCGTTTTTACTCATTTTTTTTAGCAATAAAAAAAAGAGTCTAGAATAATCTTATATTGCTCTAAAAATTGGTTGTGATATTAAGTTGGTCCGAAACCTTAAAAGTGTTTTGATTTTCAGAAGAATCCTTTATAAGTTAGCCCTTTTTGGCGCTTTTCCGAAAAATTTGACAGGATATGGCTTTATACGTATGTTTTTTCAATTTAGCTTTTTTAGCACCTTTTTCAAAAAATTTTGCGCGTTTTGGGTCCCAAAAGCTGTTATCACTGGTGGCAAAAGCAATGCTTATATTTTATGGAATGAACAAGACAGATAAGATTCTAAGAAGGGATATGGATTTCTTCGTTATTTTTGTTGTTATTTTTTTTTCATTTTTTAATACTCTCCTGAGAGGTGCTGTATACTGTTTTATGTGTAAAATTAACGAAACAAATCCATGTTTTATTTTTGTTTATTCAAAGATGAGCATATACTATATATTACAACAAAAAGCGTTTTTTAACGAATATAAGGAAGGGAGATAAAAGTATACTAAAAAAACAATAACAATCTTATTGTTATAATAGTAATAATAACAATAGTAATAATCATTTCCCATGTCCTCCAGCCATTAGCGCGTACCATATGTGGGATTATAACACCACTGTTACTGCTTCCACTATTACAGCAAAGATGCTGTTAACGAGGTGTCTAAAGAAAAAATAATATTTAAAATCATAATAGAAAATTAAGTTAGTACGAGCATTACAATTCCAACAAGGAGTATCCACTTGTAGAACATTATCGTCACAGCAGGATGTTTGTCACACAAAACAAAGCAAAAAAATTGTATTGCTATGTAGGACGATAAAGGCTCTTGTTATGAATATTTTACTTTGTGTTAGTAAAATTACTGTTGTACTTAGCACAACATTCCAAAGTATATGGGAATTATTTTTTATGATTTTGAAGATTTTGAATAGACGTAGATCTGAGTAAAACATGTACAATAGGGCGCATTTATTTTGCAATATATCGAAATTCGGATAAGCGCTCATGTACTTTTTCACATAATCTAAAAACTATATGATGAAAATTAAAGCCAAATTAAATAAATGTAAACCACGGCGTACAGAGGACTAATGAAAAAAATTTAGAGTTTTTATTTGCTCAATTCATAACACACGGTTAGTGTGTTATGAATTTTCGCAAGTATAGAACAGGTTATTTTATATTCATTGCTAAACGATGGAGCACAGCTTTTCTTCAAATAAAATTGAAATAATTTGCGATATAAGATGTATTATGTTCCATTTTAGCTAGTACTAATGTATAAGAGCGCTTATGGTTCCTATTTTATAACCGTCAGAAATGCCTTAAAATGCTGGAATTCAGCTAAAATTTTTAGCCCACTGAATAGTTTCCAGATAAATGTAAAAAAGATCGGCAAAGCTCTCGAACTTCGACATTTCGGAAAATAGCTGCTCCCTTAATATGAACATACAATGTATGTGTGTATGTATGTATATGTATGCATATGTACATATCTTCAGATATTGTTGCTTTAACATTTATTGTCTTGCAATAATTGCCCTGCCATGCTGTGTTTTCGTTCTCATCTTAATCCACTAGTTTCCGGTAAAAGTTTGTTAATACTCCATATCCTTTCATACTTCATAATAAAGCACAAACTGAGCAATTGTGTGGCTTGAGTTTAGAAATATATTTAATGTATTTATTTTCAATATTACATACTCGTATTTCTCAAAAGACCTCATATGTATGTGTGGCATTTGGTTGGTGACTCAATTGGAAATTTTATTATGAATTTGTCTAAGTTGGATTGAGTTTTTGTCCGCCACAGGCTACGGATGTTAGACAGGATAAATTATTATTAGGTTGTATTGGTGTGATTTTTGGATAAAAAATCTGCAATAAAAATTCAAGACAATAAATTGCTTTATTTATTAATATTCTCTTCTTAATTTTAATTCTATTTACATAATAAACACATTTTATTATAGCACTCAATCTGAATAAGAAGACCTGATACCATTTGCGGCCTTTACGGCTGACAAATATTAAATGTAGCAGTAAAAGTTAGTCCGAAAAGCAACATGAATTCGAGAGTTGATATGCTAAAGAAAAACTTTTATTTTTAACCTCGTACTTTTTCCGTTTTTCATTGTATACGAACTATAGGTATGTACAAATATCCTCGACCAGTTACATACTTATAGGTATTCGACAAACATTCATTAAATTATTTTCTCTGCGTGTGCTCTGAGAGACGGAGAGAACAAGTGCGTTCGAAAAAGGAAAGAACTTTCTTCACATGCATAAAAAAAATACTCGATGTAGACCTCTAATACGAACTATGAGTATTACTAACCTGACCAGACATCCCGCTTTAGGCGGGAATATCCCGCTTTTCAGAGTTCAGTCCCGCCTAAAATTTGTATCCCGCTTTCTTCCGCTTTTTCGAGTTTCTAGATTTATAATTCTACTGTTTTAATTATTGCCAAAAATATGGAAGATTTTTCAACTGAATAAAAAGATATCTTTCTCCTTTTTCAGCCAGTACAGCTCATTATTAAATTAAAAAATTGCATTTTTAGCCGTTGTTTCAAAACTCATTACTTCAAAATTTCTAATCCAAAGATATTTAGGGTCATATACGAAAACTTGGCATGAAGTTAGCATGAGTGACGAAATTGAACTGGATACTGCTGAGTTTTTCCATATACTATTTTGATATTAGAAATGATCACGGAATATAGCCATGAGTCTCAGCTACAATCTACAGTGATTTTTATATTAAAATTTTATATCAAAACTCTTTAAACTCCAGCTCAATTTCGTAATTTTTGCTATCTCCATGCCAAGTTTTCATTATGCATATGGCCGTTAATTATCTAGGATTTAGTTCATTTATTTATATTTTTCAATTAAATTATTTCTGTATAGGCGTCGAACTGATGTTTTCGAGATCAATCACTGTCTCATCATCAGAGTTCTTGTCATACCTGTTCCCAGTGTGAGGGTGGTAAAGTCAAGTAGGCACCTAACACTAAAAATATTTGAAAGCTCCAAAAATGAAATTCATCGATCTTAGTCCAAAATAATCAACAATCTTTAGTTTAAAAACCATATAGTGCGACTAAAATTCATAACTTCAATTTAAAAACTTCTCTATTAAGATGAAAAAAATTAAGAAAAAGTCTTGAAAGCAAAACGCTCAAACTCGTAATATAAAATTTATCATCCGCTGAAATGTAGCGGGTGCATTCTTTAGACCAAAAGGCATTCGAATATACTCGAAATGACCCATTGGCGTTGATGACGCAGTCTTTTCGATATCGTTTTCATCCATCAATATTTGATGAAAGCCTTTGGCTAAATCCTAAGTTGAAAAATAATTTGCACGATCTAGCTTATCAAACAAGAACTCAATATTCGGCATAGAGAATTTATCATCCACAGTAATTTTATTTAGATTTCTATAATCTATGGCGATTCTCCGTTTTTCTTTTTGTTAGTATCCGATTTCTTCGGTACCAACCACAAGGGTGAAATATATGGAGATTTACTCTGCCTTATAATTCCCTGCCTTAGCATATCATTTATTTGACTTACGATTTCCTCATCGTGTATCTGGCGGTAACGGTTGATGAGAATTTGTAATAACTTTATGCCGTATGCATGTAGTTGCTGTCAATACCTGTCCATCCTCATCGAATGTTCTCCTATTCTTCTTCAAAAATGCTATTAGCTTTAATTTTTCTTCCCCATTAAGGTCATCATTCAATAGTATGTCTATATCATTGGATCCTTTTTTCCAAATAATTAATTTCATCGTAGTTAAAAGATGGTTCTCTTTCTGCATCAATAACCATTTCATAATTATTTATTATCAGTGCTCGGACTTTTATGCAATAAGAGAAAAAAAAAACATAAAACAAACATAATTGGGTCTATTATTTAATGCAGCCAAACTTTAGTTGCGTTGCCAGTCGGCAACTGAAAATTAATGGTTGCCAGAAAGGCAGTAAATAGCAACTGAAATGGACAGCTCTCAGTTGCCAGTTGCCATCAGTAGTATCATTTTTTTGAAAAAGTGAGAAATATGCATTAAAAAATTTTTATAACTCTAAAAATATCCATTTATTGCCACATATGCAAAAATAAACACTTGCCACAAAAATATGCAGCTACAAATCGATGCCAAACTAGTTAAAATTTGATGATTCGCATAGATAATTAGTTAATACTTCTTTGCATGAAAGTCCGACCCCTGTTTATTATAATCCTATTAGTTAACATATCAATCTTCGCTCCAAATGAAAACAAAATGTTGCAGCCAATAATACAATCAAAAGGTCTATTAAGAATATATGTTATTTTTACAGACATGGTTTTTCCATGGTCATTAAATTCTATTGGTAATGCTACAATAGCTTCATCAGTTATTGGTGAGCAACCTGATAATGTTTTTATTAATATTGGTGTTTCTAATTTTTGTATTAATGGAAATTTTGAAAAATTCTATAGTCTCCCAATGCGGTTGCTGCTCCCATATCAAAAAGGCATCTGGTTTTTATATTATTTATATGAAGATCTACCATGGGTAGTCCGCTCTTTGGCGTGCACCCTGAAAATTTCCTGTCTCCACCAAATCAACCTCCATTTGCACTGGATCTGGCGCCCTGTAATTATGTCCAAACTGATTTTGAATATCTGGCCTATTATTATAATTATTCCTGAACCCATTATTTCTAGTAAATTATCCCGATGTCGGGTTAAAATTATTATTTTGATACTGCTCATATCTTGCATTGTTATTATGATTATTACGCTGATAACGATCAGCATGATTATTATCATTTCGATATACATTATTTCGACTATTGATATTATTATTTTTGTTATAAAAATAATTTTGTCCATTAAAATTTTCATAATGTGGTTAAAAGTAGGGATGTAACGAACCGATATATCGGCGATACTTGCGATTTTCCGATACATCGGTATCGGCGATATTTTACTGTAGATACGACGATAATTTTTAAATTTTTTTCAGATTTTTTTTTTAGCAAATAATTTATTATTTCTTTAATTAAATTAATTAAATTAATTAAATTAAATTAAATTCATTGTTTTTTAAATCGTATTAATATTAATTTTAAATATTAATATTTTGCGATGTTATTTTGTAAAAAATATAATTAATATTTTTGTTAATTTTACCATTAATTCAAAATCAATTCTTTGTTTTTTAAATCTTATTCCCAGCAAAAAAATACACTCCAAAGAAGTCATAAAAATGTAGAATTTGCGATCCGGAAATAGTGCAAATTTGGAATATTTTTAATTAGTTTTACATATACTTGTCATTGCAAGAAGTTTTCTTTTTTCGATTACCAATCACTGAATTGGAAGCGATATTAGGAAAATTTTCTTTTTCGGAGTTCTATAATGATTTTTCATTAATGAAAAAGGATGAAAAATCACCGATTTTCACAACTTGTTTCTTTTTGTGCGAATTTAAACGACAAACAGTTTTCATGTAAATTTAAGTGAATAAATATAAACTTTTAGAAGAATTTTAACAATTAAACTATTAGGTTATTTAGAAGAATATTAGTTGAAATTCATTTAAAAAATATATTTTTTAGAAAACATGACGGGTAATTTTTAAAATTTTAAAGGACTTACAAATTTTTGTATGACTGAAATAAAATTTTTGTTGCTTTTCTACTAATTATCTTCATATTTTTAATATAGATTCTTTGGAAGCAATGATAATGTAGTTCCTTTAAAATTACTTGAAATTTTTTATACTGCGTTAATATTATTTTTAAATATCAATAATCTCTTACACTGTAATTTTTTACAAAGACCCTAAATAATAATTATGCTCATTTTTCAAGTACCAAAAATTTACCACAAGTCCAAAAAATATACAAAGAAAAAATGACAACATTAAGCCTAACCGAATGCCTAAAGGAGGCAAGAATCCATTTTTTGGTACCTGAAAAATTTGCTTTATTAAATTAAAATTCAATCCGGTTATTTCAGCTGCTTTCTCAGCATTTTGAAAAAAAGTCTCAATGTATTACCATCGTTTGTGTTTCCAAAACCAGGTTTGGGTTGATTAACTATTAATCCCAAATTTTCTTTAAATTGTTTTTGAATTCTTAGCTTGTTTTCAAAAACGATTCTTTTTACAGATTGAAAATTTAAATTTATGCACTAATTTGTCTACAGCAAACATAAAGTTCTTTCTCCATTTAATAAGAAGTACGTGTAAAGTAACAAACAAAAATTAATTTTTTAAAATTTTCAGGCAATATTCCTTTTAGTAGTACGCATTTGATGCGTCGTACGGAGTTCTTATTTTCGGTCCAAACCTAATATAAAATGACTAACTTCAACACTAACTTAAACTAAATGTTAAGTGTAGACTGTTCAAGTTAATGCTTTTTTCAAGTTATAACATAATTGTTAGTGCATTTGTTTTAACAACGCAGTCATAACTTAAAGTTACAACAGCATTTCAAGTTATGTGGAGTCGTAGAGTTAAGGAAACTCACATTCCCATAAGAACTGTGTGTAAAGAAACTTTCGGGAATTCACGTTGGTAAATTCCTTGAAGAAATTTCCGTTTGCTAGTACGGAGTTCCGAAGAAAAGTACACGGAATTTTTGGCCGATATTGTCTATACAGGGATATGATTGTGATTGTGTGTTGTAAATTAAAAAATAAAGGAATTTATCTGTATGCAAACATTATCCCGACTAGAAATTTTTATGCAAACAAATTTGGGATCTAATTGGGATCCCAATTCCGATGTAACATAGAAACGTATTTGGGACCCGATTGGTTTCCTGTGGGGAAATATCAAAATATTGCAAAATAGGTAAAATATCAAACTTTAATATTGAATCCAAGGGACAAAAGTATGTAACAATCACCTCTGTTGAAGATGAGCAAAATATACGATTAAAAATCTGTGTTAGACTTTCTCAACAAGTTCCCAGTAGTTTCCCACTTGGGAAGAACTTATGTTAAGTAATTAATTTGTAGATGGGCTGACCCAACAAGTTCCCGATCAAACCAGAAATGGGATAACCCTTTTGGCTGTGCCACATGCATTCCCAATCGGGCCCCAATGTGTATTGGGAAAATTTCTAGTCGGGATTCTCTACAGAAGGCTACACGATTATTTTTCCGTGTACAAATAAATGTAAATTTCAGGAACGTAAGAGTTATAGGTGAATAGGCAAAAAGGTCTTATTTAACCATTAATATTGATGAATTCAAATAATGGTTATAATCAACCATTATCGGAAGTTAAGGCCCCTATTATGATTCACAACTCAACTAGGTTGAGTTGTCAATGCTACAACCCAACTCAACCATTTTTTTGTATTATGATTGACAACTAATTTTAGTTGTCTTCGAAAAAATTTTCGAAAAAGGTTCTTATCTATACTCTCTGTTTTTTGAAACCATAGTAGCCATCACAAAATATTTTAAATATTTTTAATATTGTTAATATTTCATTGGCCCAGTCAATTATGTGTTTTGTCCTTACTATTTTTTCTTGAGATTTTATGTTTTATGGATATGGCAGCAATATGGGTTGACAAAGGGATAGATTGGCGCCTAAAAGTACAATTTTAAAAGTAATTAAAATTAACACAATAGTCGAAATAAAAACCAAAACACAACTGATAAGAAACTGAGACAACTGTTCTGATGAAGTTGTATTCCATAATAAGAATTTGACAACTACGACTCAACTATCAATTTAGTTGTGAATCATAATAGGGGCCTATATTTCAATTTTGTCATCGTAAACAATATAAGTGAGAAATATTTTTTTTTTGGTTATGAATAACTATTATATCAACCAAAAAAGTTTATTGGTTACCAATAACCATTATCGAAGGTAATTTTATTTTTCGGTTATCTCTACCCGGATACATATCGTATTTTAGATGTAATGGATGCAGTTCTAAAGGGTTTGTGGGGCAATACATTGAAATGTCTTTGGAAAAGTAAACAAAACGGGCAGTCTAGCAAAATATTTTTATTAATTTTATTAATAAAATGTTACTTAAATAAACCTGTGGTAACCAAAAAATAAAATTACTTTCGATAATGGTTACTGGTAACCAAAATATTTATTTGGTTGATATAATAGTTGTTCATAACAAAAAAATATTTCTTATTTATATTGATTACGGTAATGAAAATAATATATATCTTACGATAATGGTTAAAATTAACCAAAAACAAATAGAGGTTATATTCTTATAACATTTTCTTCAGAAAGAAAAAATATTACTTTCGGTCCGTGGTAAATTTCAAAATGTAAATTTTCGTAAGAAGTCCGTACCACGCTTTTTATTGCTGCAATTGTCAAGGGTCATATAAAAAATATACACTTAAAATAGTGTAATATTCTATATAGAATTTGACAATTGCCAGCAATAAAAATTGCTACGTGGAGACGTATGGTTAGCGGAAATCGTTTTCTGTCAACTGAAACAAAAAATAATGTTCAGACAATTGTTTTTTTTAAGGAATTTTTGACATTTTGTATCGTCTTGTAAATAAATTTTTGTGTTTTACACATTATAATTAAGAAATTTAAATGAATTTGGATAGAAGTAAATCCAAAATTTCGAACCTTAAATTTAGGCCAAACTGCGTACTATGTTTTAAAAACTAAATTTAGGACTTTGTTTACTGATTGTAGTTTTTTATACATGCACCATTGAAGCATATAAGCGAGTTTTTTTTATAAGTACTGCCGATGCATATAAGCGAGTTTTTATAAATGCATTTCTCGCTTATAAGCACAAAAAGTCGTGCAAAATTTAAAATGCATATAACCGATAAATACTGTACTATTATATCGTCATACAAAATGCAAAATGGCCTAACATCATTTCTAAAAATTTTTCAGAAGATATAAAAAAATTAATAAAAAGCAAACTCTTGTGATTGCAACAACTGTTTTTTCATTATACATAGTATCATTAATTCAAACTTTATTAATGATAATACTTAGAAAAAAATAGGTTTTATAATCACAAAAGTTTTCTTTTTATTAAGTTTTTCTGCTGAACAATTTTTAAAGATGATAGGCCCTTCGGCATTTTATATGATGATATGTATGTATATTTAATGGTGGCTATTCGGGAAAACGCGTTGAAGTAGTGAAAATTTACATGATAACAAAAACAAAATTTCAAAAACTGTTTTTGTTTTATATTTATTTCTAAATTCAAATAAACGTGAGAATTTTAACGTCTATCTCTTTCTTTTGAAACCGGTAAAGCTTTAATATTTACGCAGTATTGTTTTTGTTTTCCATGAATTTTTCACTGAGTCGACGCGTATTTCCGAATAGACACCAATGTTGGAAAAAGTGTTTCGAATAAAATATTTAAAATAACTATCAAAAACTTAAAAACTATTTTCCATGAAAACCCCGATAATATCCACAAAACAAATATATAATATAAGTTATTTGAAACCGGCTAACCGTCATAAAAGTAAAAAACCGGTTAACCAGTTTTGTACAGGTTGCCAGATTAAAGATTAAAACCAGCCCACTTGGGTCCTTATAGGTCCCGTTGTGTTACCTGAAAGTGGGAACGTGCAGGTAAGTAAAAACCCCCTTTTACGTTTCCCTATTCGGATCAGTGTTGAACCAACCCGACGATCAAATGAAAGTATTTATCCGTCTAATGTCGCAGTTTGATAGGGCTGCTAGATCCTGAAGAAGCGGGCTGCCCAGTGAAATCACCCTTTGCTCAGAGAGAGCGGTCATAGACAGAGGAAGTGCTCTACATTTTCTTCCTCCTCCTCATTATGACAACTTCTACAGAAATCGTTATACGGTAGATTCAATCTCCTAGCATGCTCACCAATAAAACAGTGTCCTGTAATAACCGCCTTAAGTGTGCGTATTTGCCCACGAAGGGTCCCTTCCAGGATTGCAGATGTACTACAATCGTATTGGGGCCATATTAACCTCGAAGTCGAGCACGTGACCTCGTTTGACCATCTGCTCTGCGCGATCCCAAATAGTTCCTGTTGAATATGAGAATTGCAGCAGTTTAGCGGTACGCCAACCATTTGATTCGTGTCTCGAGTGTGCATTTGAGCCCCTGATTTGGCTAGTTCGTCCGCAGCAATATTTCCGGGCACATTGCTGTGCCCTGGGACCCAGAGTATCTTTAGGTTTGAAAGTCTCGCTATCTCGTTTAGAGACATCCGGCATTCATACACCAAATTGGATGTCGTGGAAACACCCGATAGACACTTGATCGCAGCTTTGCTGTCCGTACAAATTTGGATGTCCTCATTGTATATCCTATAGTACCTCATCCAGTTAGCTGCTCTTTTTGTGGCTGATATTTCGGCCTGTACATATGAACAAGGGAGTTGAAAAGAATTCATTGATATGAACAGCTCACTTCGTTTACTTCTGTTAATAGTTCAATTGAACTAGATTACCCCTGAACTACCAAATTCTAATGTATAGTAAAAAACAGTTTAAGGCGAATGTGCTAACTTTATATCAGACTATATTAAATATTAAACGGAAAATGACTTAAGTCACAAAAGTTTTTACAATTCAAAGACAAATAACTTTGAATTGTTCATTACTTTGCAATGCAAAAAAGGGCAAACGATAGAACAAAAATGTATGTATTAATATAACTAAAAAATGTGGAAACAAAAGATTGTATAAAGTTTTTGTCTCCAGTAAAATTTATTAATTTGGACTTAGCTTCTTTTCAAACGAAGGGTGACGATATGTATTTTTTACATAAAAAACGGTAAATAAGAAATCCCGAACAACCGGCATTTATTTTTAGAAATATGTACCGGGATTACCAACCCCGAAAAATCGTAGGATTCGGAATTTGCTGTTTAGCATCATATGAGATTATACCAATACAAATACATACTCCAAAAAATACTAAATTTTATTTTAGTTTTAAACTTTAACTTAATCGAAATTATAATCAATAGACAAGTCAACTGATTAACGTTGAATGATAGGCTTGAATGTTAGCAATACTGTAGTAGCTCGCAAGCTTAATTTTCGGCGTATTCGATATAAAATGGGTCTGGTTTGGAAGGAACTGTGAAATTAGAATTAGAATCAGGCGCGGATCCAGCTTGAGCTTTTTGGGGGGGAACTTCTAAGTAAAACATACTATTTTTCCAAACTTCATTTAGAAACTATAGAAATTTACTCGTTTGGGGGGGGGAAGGGGACATCCCCCCGTTGTATCCGCGCCTGATGAGAATACATATATATAATACCCGGCACACAAGTCGGCTTTATTTGCGTCTGCTACATTATTCGTCAGTTAATATACCTTATGTAGCGTTGTCAACTCTTAAATTTCAAAAAGTGCTGAAACAAGGAAAAACGCATAAACGTGACCAAAAAGTGGACTTTCCTATTGCAATGCCCATACATCGCTGTATTTATATAAAAGTGACATATTTTCTATACTTAATACATGTTTCTGGTTTCAAAAATCTGTTTTGGTACAATTAGATCCAAAAAAAATACAATTTCGGACAACAGTTGGTACAATTTTAAAATCTCATATGTCATCCCTGTGATGTAGTATTCAAACACAAGTGTAATGTGCGTGCAAGGTATCACAAGAATCGGTTGAGTAAAAGTAGTCGAAAAGCAATGTGTATTTTGGCTGTAACGGCGCACAGTGGGGCAGAATCAAAATATTTAGAACATAAATCAGGCATTTTTAAATAGATAGCTCTATTGAAATAAAATTTTACATGGACATAGCAGAGGAGCATTTATATTTATTTTTTAAATATCAGCTCTCTAACTTGCTCAGGAGCGGAGCTATATAGTCTCAAAGCAGGGCACTTCGGCCATGTAAAATTTTTGACTGCTTGGCAATTTTTTTGTTAAAAGCTTTTCTGCTGTATTATAGCCCTTAATAAGATCTAAAAGATACATGTTTGGCTGTATACTTATCTCTTATAGTTAGTGAGTTATACTCATTTGAAAAAAAAATAAAAAAAAAAAAAATATATATATATATATATATATATATATATATATATATATATATATATATATATATATATATATATATATATATATATATATATATATATATATATATATATATATATATATATATATATATATATATATATATATATATATATATATATATATATATATATATATATATATATATATATATATATATATATATATATATATATATATATATATATATATATATATATACTCTGCTCAGCAAATGGTTTCATTAGCAAAGAATTATACACTTAAAAAAACTTAGCAAAGAATTATACACTTAAAAAACATTTTTTTCGATAACGAAATTTACTCTTGAATTTTGTGTTTAGTGTCACCGTCAAAATTAAAAAGCACCAGAAATTAAACTAAAAATGCACCGAGCACTAACTCTAAAATTTTTTGCCTCGAAAAGTTAAAAAACGGTACGAAAAGCACCGAGCTGACAACGCTTACCCTATAAAATAATTTTATGTTTTCCCATTTAAAAACGACCATCATCGACTTCGGCAGCTAATGTTTCACTCCAATTTTTACTACAAATTGGCAGTAAGTTAAAATTACACTGATGATGTTGTAAATGCAATGGTCTTCGGAACAACAGCGACAACTTTATGGTCATAAAGTGTCATCTAAGAAATTTAAAGAACAAGAACTTCAGTAAAAGCACTCTATAGCTTTAACACATTAAACTGTTTATTATTTTAGATGTCACCATCAGCATCATCGTTTCTCCTGGTTCAATTGAACACCTGATGATAGTTAATGATACTTTTCACTATCTACTGGCTTTCGGGCTTTTGTCTTACCTTTTTTTTATTCCTATATTCTGGTCATTATGATTTTATTTTTAGCTTTGACAATATAAAGTTACTAGATAATAATGATGACTGGCTGCCTTCTACATAGATGATGATGGAATTTTTGATGCTGCCTTTTTTAGCGACTTTAATGGCTGTAATAATCATTTTGCCAAATGGTGATGGTTTGCTTAGTTTATCTTAAGCTGGTGAAATTGTATTTCTATGCTATATTCCACTTGTTCCAAGATTTAACCTTATTTTTATGTACATATGTATTACTTCTTAGCAAATTTTGCGTTAGACATGTAATAGCAAAGTGTTGATCTTATTTCCCAGAGCTAAAATGGCGTAAAGAATTTAAAATTTTCAAATAAATTTTTTACTACACCTGAAAAAAATTTAATGTTAAGTGTTTTGTTATTTTATCACTAGATGTTTTAAACAATTACATCTTCCGGGATGCCAGAATTCTTTCACCAATAACGGCTAAATGTAGACAAAAAATTACTAACAATGGCTAAAAACTAGCAAAAATGGCTAAGCGAGTTCAAATGAAAAAAAAAATCATGAGTATTAAACAAAAATAAGAAAGTAATTCATATATTATTTTTTACATCAAATTGGAAAGATTTTTTAACGTAAATAAAACCCTAGTTTTTTCTTTTTATTAGCAACACTTTTTTCGGCGATTTTTGTCGCTCTTTAAAAAGTTTTTTGGGTATAACTTATGACTGCAAGTATTTCATAAAATGACAATCCATGTTTCTAAATTGCATTTTTGCCATTAGCCATTATTGCGCTCACCGATTATTTTATTTTTGTAAACGAAACACTTTTCGGTGATGTTTGGCAATTTTCAAAAGTACTGGGTATAAATTCTGAATGCAAGTATTTCAGAAAGCGTCAATCCCCGTTTCTCAATTGTATTTTTGCCCCCTTTTATTGCGCTCAACGAAAATTTTTATTTTTATAAACGAAAGACTTTTCGGTGATTTTCGTAAATTTTTAAAAAGTTTGCTGGTTATAATTTATGAATGCATGAACGAATATGAATATAAAAAACCAAAATACCTTTTTGCATCTCTGAAAAATGGTTTGACGTTTCAGTACCGGGCTACACGTGCAATTTTTGTTGCCGCAATTCTTCTTTTTTTTTAGCGAGAGAAGAATAGGTTTGGTATATGTTTCTGTTCCAACACTCTCCCACAAATTCAAAACTTGCTGAAACAAAAATTGCATGTGCAGACGGGGACTTAAACGTTTGTTTTCTTCTCATGCGTGCAAAAGCAATAACATATTACTCAGGCATGTTCTGTATTCCATGTGAAATGAAAATGTGCGGAATTATCAAAGTATTGTTGTTGCAAATTGATATTTATAATAGGGATGTAACGAATACCGATACCGATACCGATATATCGGCGATACTTCAGATTTTCCGATACATCGGTATCGGCGATATTTTACTGTCGATACGACGATACTTTAACAAATTTTTTCAGAGTTTTTTTAACAATTAATTTATATTTGTTCGATTTTACCATGAATTAAATTCACTTCGTTATCTTTTAAATCTTATTAATATTAATTTTAAAAATTAATAACATTTTATGCAGTTATTTTGTAAAAAAAATTATTTATTTTTTGTTAATTTTATCATGAATTCAAATTCAAGTCGTTGTTTTTTAAATCTTATTCCGAAGAAGTCATGAAAATGTAGAATTCGCGATCTGGAAGTATTGCAAATTTGGATAATTTCTAATTAGTTTTGCATATCCTTGCCATTGCAAGAAGTTCTGTTTTTCGATTACCAATCACCGAATTGGAAGCGATGCTAGAACCAATTTCTTTTTCGGTATTCTATAATAATTTTTCGTCAAGGAAAAAGGATAAAAAATTACCCATTTTTAAAATTTTATTTATGCGAATTTAAACTCAGAACTGCATTTTCAGGTAAATTTAAGTGAATAAATATAAACTTGGAAGTCTTTTAATAATTAAGCTATTAAGTTATTTAGAAGAATATTAGTTGATAAATGTCCTTTAAAAAATCGATTTTTTAAAAAGCATGGCGAGTATTTTTTTAAATTATAAAGGAATTAAACATTTTTCTTGCTTTTCTAATAATTATCTGCATATTTTTAACATAAATTTTTTGGAAGCAAAGAAAATGTAGCTCCTAAAAAATTACTTCCAATATTTTATCAATTTTAAATATTCTCTCTTATAATGTAATTTTGCATAATAAAAAAATTACACTTGAGTTTTGTTAATCTAAACTTGAACTCAATTTTAATATTCGTATCGGTATCGGAATCGGTATCGGCGATATTTATTTTTAAATATCGGTATCGGTATCGGATCGGCAAAACGGCGTATCGTTACATCCCTAATTTATAACAACAATTCTATGATAATTCCGCACATTTTCATTCCACATGGAATACAGAACATGCCCGACTCTGTTGAATTTTTTTGGTAGTAAATAAGTGTTCCTTTGACTGCGTTTACAATGTGAGATTTTGGTCGGTGCAATTCTTACTATGTTCGCAAGAGGGATGAGAGGAATTCAAAGGGGCACACGTATGCTTGTACTCTTGAGATTTGTTTTGTTCTCTCATTCGTAATATAAAACTGTGTGCATGCATACACACACACATGTATAAATTGTAAGAATAGAAGCGACAAAAGTTAAAAAATGTAAAAGCAAATGCAATTTTAAAGAAGAAGCGACAAAAATCGCACATTGTAAACGCAGACCTTGTTGCGAGTTAAAATTTTTTATAAAAAATCGGTAAAAAAAATGTGATGAATGAAAAATGGCTAAAAAATAGCTACATACATTAAAATAAAAGTGACTAAAAAATATCTAATACTAAATTAACTTTTCTTCTGGCTAAGGCGGATGAAAAATGGCTAAATATAACCAGAAAATGGCTAAATTGGTGTCACTGGTAAAAAGTATATAACGAATATTAACAATTCGTAAAATTTAGCTCGCGAACAATAGTTATAGAGAGAAGAGTAAGACCAAATATTCGGTTTCGTAATAGGCGAAAATTGTGGGTTCGGCTGATATGTGGCTTAGGCCAAATTTTTGCCCGAATTCCAAATTATTAGCGAAATTTTCGGTTCATGTAAAAGAGCATATAAAATAATGCAATTGGCATCAATAACTCAAAATCGACCAAAATGGACATCCGCGCTTATTCAATAAATCTACGCAAATATAAGTGATGAATTAAAAAAATATTTAAAAGTGCATATTTTTAATTTTACTTAATGAATGGGTGCCTCTGTGGCTGAGTGGTAGTGATGCTAACCTGTCAGTCCAGAGGTCGTTGGTTCGATTCCCACCTTAGACCCTGGGTGTTTTCCGCAGACAAGCTAATCGCTTCGCGGGTTGTGTTTGTTTCTTAAAAAAAACTACGTATGGTTATTGGTAATTTTCTAAGTACAGATGGAACTGTGTATGTGCGTATACATATTTATCAGATTTCATATACAATCATAGAAATAGAGTGTATTTACAACATCCCGCTTTTTTATCATATTTTCTTAAAAATCTCGCTTTACAATCGCTCTTGTCCCGCTTTTTGGAACAAATTTCTGGTCACGTTAGTAATACTCGTAAATGTTTAAGCTTTATTTTTGCCCGATGGAATAAAACGTATGCAAGTTCTGCTATTATTTTGACTGGCACTGTATGTGTGTAAAAAATGGCAACGATGTGCTTTTATTTGCTATTTGTTTACTTAAAGCAAACAAACATGCAGCCAATTTTTTTTTAATTCTGCTTTTATTTTACTTTTTGTTTGTGTTTAAAATCATTTCAATAGCCAAATCATAAATAAATTATATTTTTAATATAACTAGAAAATATGGCAGCTTAAAGTTCATAAGCCACACTTTAAAAGCTAAAGGTAAGATGGGGTTTCCTTTAGCTTGTCGGTTACTTTTAGTTTAATGTATACTCATGATAATAAAAAACGAATATCTGTACGATAATGTCTTAAGTTTAGCTATTGGCAAGTTGTAATTATAGACATTAATAAAATATAAGGTTTTAATTAAGTTAATGCTAAAAGACCTTCGGTAAGTGCGGCCTCAAAAAACTGGTTTCAGTCCGATTCACTTTAGTAGGTATCTGAATACCCTTGAAAATCTAAAGGCTAAGAGTTAAAACATTGATTCTTCTTTCTATTAGAAACAACACAGCCACAATAGATGCATAATCCTCCTCCTTTATCTTTCTTCCACATCATAATATATTGTTATAAAATATGTACTCTCAGACTGTAGCCGCTAGGAAGTAATTACGATTTGGTAACCTCATGTGTCCTCTTTTAAATCGTGGGGCTATTTTCCTTATAATATAGGGTAACTTATTCGCGTTTCTGACTCAATGTGTTAAACGCAATTCGAAAGAGACTGTCGGTATCAGTATCATGATGCGTTTACACTCAACACAATGGCAAATGGTACGTGCTACTAAATTATATGCTATTATCACTAGCATACAGTGTGTCCGAAGTATTCGCCTATTCTGATGATACTGCCATTGCAGTCAGAGAAAAAATCGTGTCCTCTTCTGATCTTAACCAAAGGGAACACATTTGAAAAAAATAGTGAGAATAGTGCAAAATATCTTACAGACCAACCCAAATTATGACGCAAGGCGCAACGTAATTTAACGCTTAGCTATTACGCTGAAATGAGTAACCTAAATTAGAGCGTTAACGTTGCACCAGAAACTAATGTTTACTCACTTTGATTAATAAAAAACTCTAAATAGAAATAAGAAATAGAGATGAAGACGCTTAATTGACCTGAAAGTAGCTAAATTTACATTACTGTATGTAGATATGTGAGCATTACCATAATAAACAACAGTAATTTTGCAGCCAACTTCACTTCTTTACGCTCTGTCAAAATTGGATTTTCCAATTGCAAAGCGTTGACGCCGCGTTATTTCGCTTGGTTTCATACATTTTGTATGGGCATGAGAAATTTTGACAGCCAGACAACGCTTTGCGTCGTAATTTAGGTGGGTCTGTTAGTGTGATTTTGCGTTTTGAACCGAACGTAATACGAGAGACAGCGAGAAAGGGAGAGCGATTGAAGGAGCTAACTATCGGGCATGGTGAATTAAAACTGCTTAATATGAATTTATGTCGGTACACTTGAAAATAACTCATTAGTCTACATAACCTTAAAACGTTACAGTTTATCAAAAACGTTGATCTTGTGTAAGCCTTAAACAATTTTAACCCCATTTGACGTCTTCCAAATTGAAAAAAATATATCAAATAATAAATAATGACCTATTGGCAATTTCAAACTGCAATTTTTTTTAGTACCTCTTTTTTAGGCAAGCTCTGTATAAAACTAACCGATCTGTTTGAAATATGGTGAGAATGCACAAAACGAGTTCAGAAAAAATTCGAAAGACGGAAGGGGATACAAATGAAATATGGCTAATAAAAATTTACTGGAAAATGGAAAAACAATTGTACAAACGATAAAGCATTTAAGATACTGCCTCCCTATTTATACGAAATATAAGCAACATTTGGTCTGTCATAACCGGACACTGTCTCATGACATAATACGCCAAACAATTTGTTCTTAGTATTTTATAAGGTGAAAACGAATTTTAAATTATTTCAATTATAATCGAAACGAAATAACGAACCTTTTAAAATAACTTAAGTAAAACATGAATGAAATTTTTACGGAAGATTACCATGTGTTCTCCCGAAGCTTAGCATTAACAAATTTCCATGTTATCAGAACGGAACAAAAGGCCTAAGAGAATTCGATGTCATTCCGGCTACTACTCTTATTTAATTTTATCTTCATTTAAAATGCATCTCCGTAGTCTAAAACTACAAATTTTTTAAAACAAATTTTGAGTCTTATATAATGTAAAAAAGTAGTTGGATATAACAATTTAAATTCATATTAATAAAATACTATTACACATTTTGTTAGAAAAAAAAAACGCTAATAGCATGCAATAATTTTTCAAATAGTGAGCATTCGAATGGAAAAAAGGCAACAATAAATCCGAACAATAAAATTCCCACTTCATTAAAACAAGTTTTTTTTTCTTTTTGTTAAATATTATTTTAAGATTTTCAACAATTTTGACATGGTAGTTGATTAAAATTGGCTTTTGATTGAATGGGTAAGTGTAACACTCGTCGACATTTGAGTTGCACAATCGAATTTCAAGTATATTCCGCATGCGCACGAGCGCACATGTCTTTTATGTCAAAACAATGAAATCTTATATATTTCAACTCAAAACATGCAACAAAATGTAACATATCCCGAGGGGACTCCTTTTTAATACGAATTAAAGACACATATGTATGTTTGCATTCAAATCAACCCTAAACAAAATTTAAAATTTTTGCATATTGAGTGCAGACAGTAGCCGTGATTTGCCCACAAGAGTTGTTGAGTTTCTTTTTTTTGGAATTTGAATCCTTCAAATTGAATTAAAGTTGACACAGAACTAAACAATATGCTCTACAAATACGAAAATAATATAATGACAATAAGATGTCTGTAGAATAAAATCTACCAACAATTGAATACTGAAATAATTTCATTTTATGTTTTACTCTTCAAAAAAGGAGACAAAAATAGCAACACAATCGTCAAAATTGACAAGGGTTCTTTTAGAAAGTTTGTATTTTTATTTGGTGATGACAATGAATACGAATTTGAATATTGTTTTGAAATATTACACCTGGTCAAAATACAAAATCGTATTAATACTTGTTATAAATTAAAATAATATTTCAAAATTATATTGAACTGCAAAGGGTAGATTTTTATGTTCAAAAGCAATAGAGATTTGCATAAAAAGATATATTTTCGTACACGAAAACAATTACAAATGTTGAAATTAACAATCTTTTTTAACAACAAACTAAGAAGGGTATGCTCTGTAGCTATCAAAGGATGCGATTATTAACTTTACTGGCAGCGGAAGGCTAAGAAAAGGAAGCACTGTGTGTTTTCTATAACTGTAGGAAGATGTTTGCGAAGATATGGAGCATTAGACCAAAAATCAAAAAGCGTATCAGACTATCTGGCAGCGCAATATTCATTTAAGACACATACACTCAGTAGGGAGGAATGGTCATCAAACTGCGTTGTTATGGAAGTGCAATCTCAATTTTCACCGACTTCGTGAATGTTAACTCGGGTACGGGATCGAGGTTTAAAATTTCAGAGGGAATACCAATGAACTGCGCTATTTCTTAGGCAGAGGTTTCCGCTACTAAAAAAATTTCAGTAAGGAGTTTCCTTCTTCAAAACTCTAAATCTATGTAAACAGTATAGCAAATGTGAAATCCTTGAGCTGTAGAAGCATTAAGTCACGGTCTGTTTTGAGGTCTATAAATTCTCTATCTGAACTCCAGGTATATGATATTACTTTAATTTGTGTGTGAGGACATACGACTATCCTTGGGTACGAAATGGCGATTGACCATACCAGACAAGCTCAGAAGCAGTAGTCGCTCTTGAAACCTCCTACATGTATAATAGAGATGAACGATCACGTGATTTTTAAAGAACATCGTGAACAGTGAACGTGACTTAAAAATCACTGTTACTTAAAACTGTGACTGTGATCACTGTTTTCAGTTCTCTTATAGCAAGGTAATTGTCAAGTATATACACATGCACAAAAACATTTTACTGAAGAAATACTTGTACCAAGACAGATTTAAATGCGCCTTAAACTATACTTTGAATTTTAAAAAGAAATACTAATGAGGAAGAAGAGAGAACGCAGGAAATATTAGCATTATTCATTTATTGTTATTGTACGCAAACGTTATTATATATCATAATTTTGTGGCTGTACCCAGCAGCTAAATTTACATCTATATATGCTTTGGGACAGTCATGTACTAGTTGTAATGATACTAGTAAAAAAACGACAGTCATATTACTAGTTGTAACAAGACTAGTAACGATACTAGTAAAAAAAGGACAATTATATTACTAGTTGTATCGAGACTAGTAACGATACTAGCCGAAAATGGACACAATTTTCAGGTATACGACTTATACATAAAACATATTTTTAGCTCTTTAAAAAATGGCTCTTAAAAGTGGCTCAGTGGGTAGAGTACTTGCCTTGAAATATGAGAAATGTGTGTTCGTACCCCGGTTGAGCCAAAGTTTTTTTAAGAAATACAAAACGACAAATAAAAAAATAGTAAGAGCACTACTTTACAACAACTAGTATTCCAACTGGGATATTCAAATGAACTAGTTGTGCTCCTATGAATATCTACCTGTAAAATCGATAGTTCGATATATGAAAAAAAGACAGATAGGCAACTAGTCTGAGTTAAAACGCAACTAGTATATTTCTAAACACGTACTAGTAATTTTCCTGCAGGGTAGCAAATAGAAAAGAATGACTGCAAGTAGCTGTTATTTGACAAATTTTTTTCGCAACTGTGATTCGTGATTTTTCAGTAACAGTGATTAAATCACAGGTACATAAATATCGCTCATCTCGAATGTATACACCATTTGTCGAACTAAATCTTTAGGTTTCCGTTATAAAAAATGGGAAGTTACTGATTTCACCCAGATTTAGGGAAATCGAGTCCCCATTACATATCGACGTTTGGATGTTCTGCGAAGTTGTTGAGACTGATTTTACAATGTATGTAATCCTCTCATAACTTCCTGAAGGATAAGCCAATCGGAGCTAAACTTGCAGTATTCAAAAGAGTTTGACATAAAAAATGGGAAGTTACTGACTACCCCACCCCGATTTTCAAAAATCGGGTCTCGATGTCCTTATGTCCTAGGAAACTGTTCTGACTGATTGGACGATGTATATATCGTCATATAAAATGTAAAATGGCCTATCATAATTTTTAAAAAAATTTCAGATGGGAGGGGGTAAAATCTGCAAAATGCATATAAATCTGCAATGTGCATTTGAATAATTCTTAAACAACAAGTCAATATTTCTTTAGGAATTCATTTAAGATTATATCTCCTTTTGCTCATTTGGTTCTAAACAGTGTTATGTATGTTTAAGAAGTAAGAAGACAAAATCTTTAAAAGTTTTCGTATAACGACTTTCCCTTTGTTTCTGTTAAATCTGTGTTGTTTTCTCTGACATGCTTGTAATAAATTTCATATGCCTGCGATTTATTTCCGCTAGAGCGCCAATGATTTTTAAATCAATTGCGAGGGGTTGTATGGAAAAAAGGGGTTGTTAGCGATTTGTTTTTCTTTCGTTTTCTGTTGTTGTTGTTTTTGGTTATGTGACTTTTTACAAAAATTAGTTTATTTTTCATTAACACCTTTCGAAATGTTTACATTTCTAATACATAGACGTTTTTCAGTTCCATTCTTTTTTGTTATTTTAGGTGCACTTTGTTATTGCCAGAGTATTAAATAGTATTTCTAGCGTGTTGTATCTAAATATGTATGTTTTGTTTTGGTTCGTGTATTTCTTTCCTTTACGTTTTATTGCAAACGTACCATATTTCGTTGCTTTGCTTTTTATTTTTATTTAATAAATTTTTTCAAATTTTTATTTAGACTTTCTCTTAGCCAACCATATGAATTGCGTCTTCTTTTCATCATTCTTGTAGAAAGTAATGATTTATAGCAAGTGTTTCCCTTCATCATTTCGATTTTTGAGTTTTTCCTTTTCTGTTCCAGTTTCTTCTTATTATTGTACTTATTACTTTGTATCAGTAGATTTTGTTGTTTCTGGTGTTTTCCAATTGTTTTGTTTTAATTTTCAAATGTTATTTTTATCTTCTTGCAACAACATCAACAGCCTCATTTTTTATATTGTTCTACTACTTTACCTCCTTGTCTATTGTTGACTTTAGTTCATGGGATTTATTAACTTTTAAACTTTTCATACTGCCGATTGGATGATTGTTCATTTCATGGGTTTCGAAAATTAAATGCAAATATTTGATTATCATAGACAAAGCAGTAAGTTCAAGTATGAGTATGATACAAATATTAGTTTTTTGCATAAATATTATTTCAATTTGATTGGATAAATGTGTAAATTGTATCTGCAACTTAGTTATCTTGAAATTTAAAATAAAGGAGCGAAAATGGAAGTACACTTTACATCATAGATTGTTTTAAAACATTGAAGGTATTCACGTCACCAATTTAGACTTGCAATATTGCGAAAGTGCAAAATTTATGTTGAAAACATAACAACAACTGTAATGAAAATAATTTCGCACTGGTTCTTGCACTTGGCACTGCCCATGACTAAGTGCGCAAATTCTATGAAAAAATTTGCACAAAACAAATGTTCAACGTCAGTTCAATTGTGTTACTAACCTTAAAGCTGTGTTCTCACTATGTGTATTTGCCATATGGAATGTCACATTTTCACATGGTTAATTTGTACATACCCAGCAAAAATATCCGTCTACCGGAAGCAGGTCAAGCCTTTGTCGGCTTTTTTTTGTCTTGCCTTTTTCCATCCATTGTTTAATAAAAAATTAATTTCTAATAATTATATTTCCATTGAGCAAAAATGTTAGAATTTGAATCTGGCAGCAATAGCTGTCATTTTGTATACAACGTGCGAAGCGTGTGACGAGGTACGCGCGTCGCAAACTTCTGTAACTTGCCTTATGGAAACACACTATTTCAAATTTTTTTACGGAAGTCTGTATCACATTAGCGCTATGTACCTTTTCTTTTACTAAAACATTACATTTTGACTTAAAAAAAGTACCAAAATGAGCAATTTTTATATAATAGTCAACCGAAAAAAGGTTTTTTTACAACAAACCAAATTAAACGGTGATTTTTATTTGTTTTGATAAAATGTGTACTGCAAAAAATAGTGATTCATCATTTAATGCAGTAATCAAAAATATTTACCTTTTATTGGCATTTTTTTTTTAAGAATAAACCAGAGCCAGGCAAAGAGAAAACTAAAGAAATGAGAAATAATTTGTTGTTTAGGTGTGTTGGTGTTTAATTACCCAGGCAGTCATATTACTAGTTGTAATGATAATAGTCAAAAAAGGACAGTCATATTACTAGTTGTATCGAGGCAAGTAATGATACTAGTAACAAAAGGACAATCATATTACTAGTTGTATCGAGACTGGTAATGATACTAGTCAAAAAAGGACACAATTTTTAGATATGCGACGTATACATAAAACATATTTTTAGCTTTAAAAAAATAAGTAGAAAGTGGCACAGTGGGTAGAGTACTTGCCTTGAAATATGAGGAATGTGTATTCGTACCCCGTTTGAGTCAAGGTTTTTTAAGCGTTACAAAACTATAGATAAAAAACTAGTAAAAGCACTAGTTTACAAACACTAGTATTCCAACTGGGATATAACTGCATACAAATGAACTAGTTGGCCTCCTAGGACAACCTAATGTTAAAGTCGATAGTTCGATATATGAAAAAAGGACAAATAGGCGACTAGTCTTAAGTAAAAAGTAACTAGTGTAGTTCTAACTACATACTAGTTACTTTGTCTGCAGGGTGCTTTGTTGATAGGTACAACTGACTGTTGTGCTCTTGTTGTTGTTTATTTTGATTGTTTGTATTATGTATTTACATGTAAATTTTCGGCTGTGTACATGTAAATTTCGGCTATTTAGCCGACGAACGTCGTGGGCCATGACAAGCATGGCATGCCTCTGGAATAAATACCACATAGAGATGTGCAAATGTCGTGAATTTTTCGTGTCAGGCGTAACTCACGCGTGAATCACGCATGATCGTGGTTAAATTAAAAAATAATCACGCAATAGCTCGCAGGGTACTTAAAAATTAAGTACCCTGCGTGATCGTTCGTAATTTTAAAAATGTAATTTTCACGCACTCACGAAATTACATTTCGTAGCTTGCCGAACAAAATTTCCTTCTTTGTTCTACAACATTTTGATTTTATTTGAAAATTTTATTCGAAATATCTGCTAAATTTCTAATATTAGATCCCACTTTTCTCCGACATTAATACGAAAGGACGTAAAAACTATAATTTAAATAGGAAAATTTTCTGATTATTTGTTAGACATTTTCCGACATGTCGAAAATTCCTTTAGAGTTTCTCTAGAAGATTCTTCAGAATTCGTAAGGAATTCTCTCAGACATTTCGGTAAAGTGTTTAGAATTTTCTCAGACAAAGAGTTTGGTTTTCTTGTCAACCACTCCTATGATTTTCGGTACGTTTTCTGACCCTCTTTGTATGCGAATTCGGCATCTTGTGCAGACTTTCTGAATGCCTACAACAAAAGAAAGCCAGTGAACATTTTTTGCCATCATGTCTGACGTCAGCAAAGATATTTTTGTAAACTGAGTGGCTGTTGAGTATGAAGCTGAAAACACACAAAGTCAAAACATTTGAAATACGATATATCGCTTATATACTGAAACAACGGAAGATTTTCTCTTCTATAGTCTTTCGTACCACGGCGTCGCTTACTAAACATTTTTGCGTAATACGGCTTTTTACGAAATATTTTTTAAACTTGCACATAAACTCATATTTGAAGGCACATAACTATCATAAGCATAAGTGACAGCTTAAAAATATACACCAAATGAAAGCATGGAAAGTTCCCAATATAATAAAATACAAGCTTGAGTACCGCTACATCGGTCAAAAAGGTATTTCAGAGCACTTTGAAATGGTATACTTATGGGTGATTCCCATTTACAATACGTGTGAAATCTACTTTATCATGATTTAATATATTATAAATAAATCTACATACGTTTTTTAGACTGACGATTATCTGTTAAAAACAAAGAATGAAAATACTGTTTATATCCTCTTCATACAAAATGACGTGTCCGAATTGCATCGTGTTGATATTCTATATTAAGAAATTAAAAAAATTTTGCAAAAAACGAGAGTAAACGTATATCGGTTTTAAAATATTTGCATTTGCTTTTCTTATTTCAAACATCAAAAATTTAAAAAAAATATATAAATATATATTTAATAATATAAATATATTTTTTTAAAGAAATTAATGTTGTCCGCAGTTATGTGTATTAAAGGCCGTTTCAGACTTTAGTACAAGTATTAATACTTTTGAGGAAAATTAAACTCTGACATGATGTGTTGTTATTATTTTTTGAAAATTATATCAGGGAGGCATTTTCGTTAAAAGTATTAATACTTGTATTATAGTCTGAAGGAGCATGCTGCATTACTCAGTTTAATTGTTGAAATTACTTTAACAACACATAGGCACTAAAATAACAGCGTAGATTTGTACTTCTAAATATTTAAAAGGCTTGTGAACTTTGTTAAATAGTATTATGTAGCAAAACATTTCATCAATAAATCGTGGCTTATATCCAAAAAATGAGTTGAGTGTTATCCATATTTTTTTAGTTTGATTGAAATGTTCAGTTTATTATTAATGAAGTTATGTTAAAACTCATCGAAGATTATACATCTGACTTGTTTTAAATTCAAAATATAGTGTGTTCTGAAAAAAATATTAATTTCTTAAGAAAATGCATTGAGCGTTCGTTAACAAAATTCCTAAATATAATTTATCTATACATTTTAGGTCGATAAGAAAAAGTTAACAACAGCTGAAGGGCAGAAACGATATAGACAGCGTTATCCGTTAAGAAATTTCTGATTTGCTTTCAAAAAAATCTGATGCTACCGTACTGTACGTTGGTATATTTTCGAAAAATATATTATTTATAATTATTTGAATTTGACATAGCTTTTGCCACTGTCGGTCAACTTTTATTAAAAAATGGTCTTATTTGAAAGAAGAGTTATAGCTGCGGTGGCCATTAAGTCCATGGAAAAAGGTGTACACATTTTATGGATTAAAAAACATAAAACTAATTAATTATTAGGCTAAGGTTCGTAACGTTATATTCAGAAAGAACTGATCATGAATAATATTCCAAGGAACAAGGGAAAAATTAACATCAACTTAATTTTTCAACGTACAGAGCAGAACATATAAGCGCCACTTTCGGAAGGCGCTACACTTCCATTGTTAGTGCTCACGTGTATTTTGCTTATCACCACTTGTCAGGTGGCTCTGTTGAATGTAATAATATCAAACGCTTTGCGTTTCCAGCTAGAGTTTTTATGTAACTTAAGGTGATTTCAAATTGTTTGCTAAATATGTTTGAAGTAATGAAAGCAGGCAACAAAAGTGAACATTTGTAAGAAAAAAAATGTACATAAGGGGCATGTATTAAAAAAAATGTACAAACAGCGTAAAGAAATAGTGGACAAGAGACTAAAATAGTGTACTGTTCACTATAATAGTGTACAGTTGGTCACCGTAGTTATAGACTGCTTTTTTCATGATGCATAAATCTTTGTAAAGAATGATTTTAAAAGATACTACCATTTTACTTTTCTATGTACACACAAGTCAAAGTTAAAAAAATGTTCATAACCAGGGCTCGGACTTTCATGCAAATAAAACTTGATTTTAAGCGCTTAACGAATGGCCCTAAAAATGAAAACTATGCGTTTACCTACGAAGAAAGTACCAAAACTAAAATAATATGAAACTATGTTTTTTTATATTCTTTATTATTATTAGAGAAGAAAATATAAAACAAACGTAATTAGGTCTCTTATTTAATGCAACTGAACTTTAGTTTCGTTGCCAGTCGGCAACTGAAAATTAATGGTTGCCAGAAAGGCATGAAATAGCAACTGAAATCGACAGCTCTCAGTTGCCATCAGTAGTATCATTTTCAGCAACTGGTAACCCAAAGGAGGCTCAGTTGCCATTCATAATCGCCCTATTAATACTTTTCCAAGAATTGAGAAATATGCGTTAAAAATTTTTATTATTTCAAAAATATGCATTTATTGGCAAAATGTGCACAAATCTGCACTTACCAGCAAAATATGCAAATATTCGCAACTACAAATCAATGCCAAACTACTTAAAATTGTATGATTCGGATAGATAATTAGTCAATACCTTTTTATCGATCACAAAAACTATGCATTTGCATGAAAGTCTGACCCGAGTCCGAGTAGATATGTAGTGCTTTAAAACCTTATACTCACTTTTTGTGGTGTATTTTTTTTGCAAAAATCATTCCTAGAACAACCGTGAAAGCAAATGTAACGTTCAACACACAAAAATGTTAAAAAATTGATAAATATTATTTTATATTAGGATCCATTGAGGCGAAAACTATAACATGAATCCTACCTTTTTATATTTCTATCAATTCAATTAGTAAAGTTAAAAAAACACAAAATGTACACTCAAAATGAGAATCTCTTATATATGTTATACACACAAAAAAATAAATGTGAAAATAAGGCCAAGTTCTTATCCAAAAATTGCGGCCGTAAAAAATAATGAGATCAAAATAAGGACCAAGTGCTTGATAGGTACAATATCATCTCATTTCTAGGCAACTTGTTAGCTTGTATGTTTCATGCGGATGAGAAGAAATTAATATAAGTGCAGAAACAGATAAACGATATTGTTGGGACAGATAGTTGAAAAGCAAAGTTGATGGCGGACTAGTTACTAAATAACGAACTTATTAACTGATTTCCTTAGGTGATATACCAAAAATCACCTAGAGCAGCTTTTTTTATATAAAAAGAAATAACACAATTAGGTAATTAATGCCTACCAGCTACTTAATTAATGTGTTACCTTATTTGGGAAAGGGATAATGTAGAGAGAACAGTTGGTGCAGTATGAGAGAGATAGAAAGCTTAATTTATTTACAACTCTGCCATTTTTCGCGTTTTTTTGTTTTTGTTAAATTTTGTAGAGCAGTGTTGCAACCAATCTGGTGTCAAGTAGAGTCATTAATTCGTCATTAAGCTGTGTAATCAATTTATTAGTTCTTTTACTTCGCCGACGATTCTGCAAAAATACCTACGAAGGAGGGTGCTGTGTTGTGCATTATGATATGTCAGTATTAATCGCAGCCGGTACTGCTAAAGTGATGAGTGCTATGTCTTCATCACTTAGTCCAACAACAATCAACACAGTGACACACCAATGCATGTCAGAAAAATTCATGATGTTGTCTTGCCTGAAACTAGTCTTGAACTCAAGACCTCGGGGTTTGTAGTCAAACGCGCTAACCAACTAAGCCTGATATTTCAAAATTACTGTTTACACGGCTGTAATCAAGGTAGATTTCTATCTCATTTTCATTTTGACGACTTTCATAGTACTCATCGTATGAAATGTCTGTCTTTATATACTGGTCAATAGCTCGAACAAAGATCTAAACATGCCATTGGTAAAAAGGGCAATTTTTAAATCCTGCCTTTTGGTCTAATCAGCCTATTGCTACGATAATACTATACAGCACAAAAAATATGGACAAAAAAACCTGTATAGGCGTTTTGAGTGTTTACATCTGGGATTCATTTTAGGTGGAGTTTAAGTTCCCCCCTTTTTCATATTGTTATAGTGAATCGGCATAGGAAATCTTGTGAGCCTGACGTTTAAGGTAAAATCTTTCTTCAGCGCTTTTATGTAAAACTCTACGAGGAAAATTTAAGTGAAACATTTTAACCCTCTAACGCTTCGCTGTACGGTTCTTTTTGTCTCTCTTTTAAAAAGAGACAAAAAAACTCCTCAACTCAAAGGCGAAGTAACGGGCTAAAATGTCATACAAAAATATTTATCGTAAAATTCTACTATAAGTCTTCAAAGAAACCAAAGCTCCAAATTAAACATGAACGCCATAAATCATTCAAAACATAAAATTTGTCTAGGTCAATGCCACGCAATCAGCGGTGAGTAGCATTTCTGAGTGGTTAATTGTTAAAATGATACATATTGTTAATATAAATATCTTTTTGTAATTATTCTGCAATTTTATCTTAAGATTATTTCAATACATTTTTCAAACGGATCTGTAGTTAAAAATTTTTCAACTGAAAGTTATTAGATAAATACTGTAAAATTATGCAAACACACCTATTAACTGAATGTTTTTGAAAATAGCTAAGAAGTTAGCGCTCGGCATTTGGTTTAAATTGTTTTTATAAAAAATGTATTAAAATTGTTGATCTGAGCAAAATAAATATTTGATATCTCAGAAACCATAAAAAATTTCGCGAAACCGGCCTTGGATTCTGAAAGGACCTATTCAAAATATATACATCCTATACATAAATAAAATTTTTTAAATGGTCGAAGCGCCAAACCAATAATAAGTTGAGGATATGTTTTAATAACTCAATAATGACTAATCTCGAGTTTGATTGTTATTCCTAATTTAAAATATATCAGTTGATCAATCTGAATAATACTAAACTCAAATTTTCACTTTGATCAGATAGGGAAATTTCGGCAAACTAAGTTGAGTCGCAATAAAAATGAATGGAAGAAATTACATGAAAAAAAAGTATTGTATTCTATTTAGCGCTAAAAATTAGTTAAATAGCTGATGTTTCCTTGTAAAAAGCATCCACCTTCATAAGTGGTAAAAGTGAACAAGAACGCTGATGAGACGGTGTAGCGACGTGTCGAAGTCTGCTAATCTGATTTGAATATTTGAATTTACATTAATTCAAATATTGAATGTACATTAATTCAAATATTGAACTAAAAAGCCGAAATAATAAAACTTTCAGTCAAAATTTTACGTTTGAAATAAAATCCATATTCTAATTAAGAGAATATTGACTTTGGTTATTTAGATTTTTAAGTATAAAATATAAGTTTTTTGCCCTAGCTATAGTGATGAAATTTTAAGTGGTAATGCATTTGAATGCACGGAATACAATGGCGGTAAAAACTCAACTTAGCGGCAGAAGGCCGTCTATGCAGCAAACTTTGCTCAGCGAAGTCGCTTTTCGATATACTGAGAGGAAAAACCCCTTAAGCCGGGTCGAAGGCCCGTAATAAGATAATAAGATAAATAAGTACCACTCATTACTTTTTAACCCATTAATAAAGTACTACCGATTACAAAAATGCCAAAAGTTTTTGCTGGGTATATATACAAACATTCATTTGCAACATATGTGTAGCAATGCTAAGCTGTTATTAGGGTTTAATCTCTTAGTAAAAATTAAGTATCTATGCTCTTTAAACATCAAACGTATTCTAGCGATAATTGTTTTGGACAATAAACGTCAACTTGTTTTATTCAACCCTTCCATTTTCTTCCTTTTATTTGAAATTTGTTTAGTTTATATATATTGTCGTAATGCAGCTTAAGGCCAAGAATAATTTATACACTACAAGGAGTTTTGTATTATAATATTTTTTATAGACATCTTCTATAAAATTTGAGGAGATAAATAATGGACTTATTACATAACAAAAATTAATCACAATTAAATATCTGTTCAATTTTTATATCTGTTATGAGGGCAAGTAAGTATTTGTCTATTTTCAGCTTTGTGTTACCTCTCTTGAGTGTACAAAACTCTCAAACTTGTTACTGGTATACGTCATAGGCAAGGTGTTCTGGTTCCCAATGTTCTTAGTGTAAGCATAAATAAACATCATCATTGTCATTACCAGGGAAACCTGAAATATACCATAAAAAATGTTTTTATGCATATTAAATATGCACCCAAATAGCTTATGGGCGGACCTAAATTTTTTCTTATATAGTGCACATGTTTTTCAAATAACTAGCTTAGGTTTTTACAAAACGCGATTATTCTCTTATTATTTTTCTGTGAACTGTAAATAAACTAATAATCTCGAAAAAGTTGATATTGCTCAAAAAAATTCTAAAAGGTTATTAAAATTGTAAAAAGTTGCGTAAAAAACATTAGAAAAAATTTCAAATTGCTAATGCAAAAATTTATAAATTTGGTAAAAATATTGAAAAATTCCAAAATTCTTTCAGCACAAAAAAGCTAAATATATTGAAACTGAAATATGCTAAAACATGGAAAAAATGCAATGACATAGTTGCGGTTTCCCTGTTCAATATAAATACTTCTTTACTACAAACTTTAGCCGTGGATTCATTTAATAAGGATTATTACATTGTGTAGAGCATTTATTAATTAGTCTGAGTGAGAGCGATAGAGGACATATAGAAGATTGTTACAATTTGAGTCCATGGATGGAACATTCAGTACTTAAAGAATTTCAAAAATTTTCGAATCGGTTGTCGCATGCATGTCAATGGATCTGAATAATACTTTGTAGACCAATATATGATGTACCGGCGTGCTATGTGTCGTTTTTTTTATTTTGCTGCAGTTTTGGAATTATTGTTTTAGAAAAATTTAATAAAGTACCTCATATTAAAATTAATATAGCTTTACAACCGTTAATGCGATTTGAACAAATAAAATATGTATGAAAAGCTTAAGTCGTATGGTTTCAAAAACTAATACAAAAACACTTTCGTTACAGAAAGAAGTATTGAAAAAATGCCAAAATAAAATAAATTTGCAAATGTCCAAAAACCTCATTTTTAATTTTTTTAATAAAATTTCTCTTGATAGGGCATAACGATACGCATAACATATCCAAAATTTGGAGTGGGAACTCTATGGGATAAAAAAATAAACATACTTTACTAAGAGGTTCTCATATTATTTTCTAAGAAAAATAATATTTTAAAATTTCTACAGACTTACAATTAGTACCTTTTACATCCGTTTTGAACAAAACTAAAATTTCTCTAATCAGTTTGAAGCGCTAAGCAATACTGTGTCCTCAGTTTTTTCACATTACTTACACATTTTTTTACGGGCATATCTAATATTTCAATTGTGTATACCAGTATATTTCACCTTAACTCGACAACAGTATGTCCGCTTTCGACCAACAAAACAGTAACAGATGCATGATAAAATTACCTTCAAACTATTTTAATATCATTAGGTAAACAAACGAGTGGTGTCTTAGTTATTCACAAACTAGTATCGAAAAATAGTGGTTCTTTATGAAAAATTAAAAAAAAACTATTTCTAAAAGCTGTAAACAAAATTAAAACTGCAATAACTAAAACTTTTAAAACAAATTCTTAAGGATTTATGTGTTGCGAACAAAATAAACCATAAATAATGGAAATCGACAGACAAATGTATTTTATTCACTATTAGGTGAAGGAAGTCCATTGATAAAAATCGCAATTTTATTCAACAGTAAAATTTTGATTTGTGCTGGTGTGTCTGTGTGTTGCATGGAAATTGTAATTTTTATGAATTATTTAAAAGTTTAAGTTATTGCAGTTTTAAATCTGTTCATAGCTTTTAGAAAAATCCCTTTTTCTAATTTTTCATAAAAACCAATATTTTTCGATACTAATATGTGAATAACAAGGAAACCATAGATTTGTTTACCTAATTGTATTAAGATAGTTTAAAGGAAATTTTAGTATGCATCTGTTGCTGTTTTGTTGGTCGAAAGCGGACATACTGTTTTCGAGTTAAGGTGAAATATACTGTTGTACCCAGTTGAATTATTAAATATGCCCGTAAAAAAAATCTGTAAGTAATGGAAAAAATAGGGTATTCATTCGGTTAACCGTTAACCGGTTAATTACTACCTGATTTTTTTTAAAATATATTCTAAGACACCGCTCTTTTTTTGTCGGGGGTAAAAAGTAAAGTGTTATTTGTTCATATCATGTTAAATTAATAACACTGTGCATGAATTAGCAACTTTTTTCTTTAACAAGCTAGGAACCCTACTAGTAAATATAATTCGACTACGCTGATTTCAATTGTGCTAGCAATTTTTCGAAGTTGGAGCTCGTATTCGTGATTTAAAATTAATATGATAAAGTACTATAAAAACCATATGTCTTTATTTTGCGAAAACTTTCTAATTTAAATTGATTAATAAATAAACACAACATAAATAAACACAATATCGAACGGCAACAAATTACTTTTTTCGCAAAAATTTTTATATAATGTAAACTTTAAAATTTTCGATGTTTTAGATTACTAAAACTCTTAAACTTACATATAAAAAAAATAAAATTAAAAAAAAATATTTGCGAAAAAAGTTACAGAATTTCTTAATCTCTTAATCTTGGTAATGTGTTGCAATCACCAAACAACATACTTTTTAACAGCAACTACATACCAGAGCTGTGAAAGATTGCAATCAATTTGATTGCAATCACATGATTTCATATTAATGATTGCTAGTTTTTGATTGCAATCAAAATCGTAAATTTGATTTCATGATTTCAATTTAAAATCATGAAATCATTTCAATAAAAATGATCAATATTTTTTAAATAAATTTCTATATTAATTGATTGCAATCAAATTCAATAATTGCAATCAAAATGAAATTAGAATCAAAATCATCGTTCTCTTCAAATGATACTAGTTTTTCTAGAAATAAAGCTTACACTGATAATTAAAAAAAACTGCATGAAATGGCTAACTAACCTACGTTTTGGTACGTTTTTTATACAATTTTGTTGGACTTACACTATAGTAGTGATTTCAGGGAAATTGATTGAAATCAAATGATTTGAACAAAATTTGATTGCAATCAAATTGATTGCAAACAAATTGATTGCAATCAATGATTTCGAAAAAAAATGATTTCAGAATGATTGCAATCACAAAAGATTGCAATCTTGACATGATTTCAGATTGAAATCTGAAATCATTTTGAAATCAAAGAATGAAATCAATTTGGTTGAAATTATTTTGATTGCTATCAAAATTGATTGCAATTTTTTACAACTCTGCTACATATCGCCTGTATTACTTTACAGTACTTAGATCAATTACTTACTATTAAATACACATGACATTTATTCTTTGATTGGCAGAGTAATAGTTACTATGTTTATCATACAGATGATCAGCAGCAGTTCAACTCCTGGTGAAGCAAAGTAAACCTTTTTTAATTGTCTTTATGTTCATAAAAACAAGTTTTAAGTGCGCTGCAATAGCCCAGTGGGTGAAACACTTGACATACAATGCGACAATAACTTAAAATAGCACGAGTTGAATGTTCAACAGAGAAATTAAATTTGTATTATGTTTTGTATATTCAATGACTTCTCCTATGTAGGATTTTTTCTCCTTTAACTCAATATTTTTGCGGAAATGTTTTTTTTCTAAATTTGGGGAAGATTACAATAGTATCTGGGAGCACTACATTTAGGCAAAAGTGTGGCTTATTTTCAGTATATACAAAAATTCATAATAAACTCAGTTACAGTTAAAATTTTTCAAGAAATATGTAGATTCGAAAAAGCTTTCACTTTTTTATTATTTTGAAAAAAAAACACTTCAAATGGGGCATGCCAAAAAATTTTATTTTTCAAATCGAATTTTAGTTCCATTTTGAAATCTTGACTTTCCATGCCTGTGATATAAGTGAAAAAATCTGTTTTGATTTTAATCCTCATTATTCACCGACTGCACATTTAAATATGAATTGTTTATGTGAATCTTTATGCTCATGTGTTAATTTAAGGATGATGACACATACAAAACACAGCATCCTTTTTGCAGCATTTGTTGTTGTATCCTTTATTTTTGCATCGTTGTTTTTGTTGACTATATTTTTGTTGCTGTTGTTATCTTATGCTTGTGTTCTTGATCGTTTGTCGGCATATAAAGTACAATAAAAGCTGATTTATTTTCTGTCTTTTGTTTTTAAACTACGATTTCGATTTCCGACAGACTACTACTACTGAGACTGAAGCGGCAACAGTTGACTAAAATCATATAAAACCAGGGCTGCCAGGTCATATTTGTCACTGTCACCAAATAAATGCGAAAAAATCCCTACAAATCCCCATGCATGATATTTATAAAAATAACATAAAATTTATTATTTTGTACTCGTATTTTACATGAATTTATTATACCTATACAAGCATTGATAGACTTCAGTGTTATTACTGCATGAAGAATCTAATTTTATTCAGCATTTCACTGCTAGGCTCAAATGCTTGACGGGAAATTTTATTTAAGCTAAGATATCTGTAACAATGATTCTACTGATTTGTATTCCATATAATAGAAAATATTCTAAGTATGTACGCCTTACTTGTTGAAATATTAAGCATATTGAGTAGTGCTTCATAAACTGTACACATTTCACCAATATTCATATAGATTTGTTGGATATTCGTTTCCAAAATAGTAATCCAAGTTAGTGAAAGGAAACTACTTCTTATATGTAAAAATGTTCAGTGACTAGCAAAATATTAAAATAGAAAAAATCAATGACATTTTTAATAGAAAACTGTTTAAACTTTGTTTAAACTCGGATCAAAAATCGATAGAGTTCATACAGGGTGTTTTTTTTAGAGGTATAGAACTTCGAATTGAAATAAAACACAAGAAAATCGTTTTAATGTCCATCAATTTGGCTTTATTGGAAGGATAATTTTATGCCATTAATGTTTAAATATGATTTCGGGCATGTGGCCGCCGCGGCTGGCTCGAATAAAGCCAATTCTACAGGTCCAATTTTCAACCACTTTTTCGAGCATATGGGGCCGTATGTTGGCAATAACGCCACGAATGTTGGCTTCCAAGTCCCCTAACGTTTCTGGTTTGTTGGCGTAGACGAGCGACTTCACATATCCCCAAAGAAAATAATCCAATGGTGTCAAATCACACGATCTTGGTGGCCAATTGACAGGTCCATTCCGCGAAATTATGCGCTCATCGAATGTTTCCTTCAATAAATCGATTGTGACGTGCGCTGTGTGGCATGTAGCGCCGTCTTGTTGGAACCACAACTCATCCACATTCATGCCATCCAATTCGGGAACAAAATAGTCGGTTATCATGGCTCTATACCGGTCTCCATTAACGGTAACTGACTCTCCAGCATTATTTCGGAAGAAGTATGGCCCAATGACTCCACCAGCCCATAGAGCACACCAAACAGTCAGTTTTTGTGGATGTAATGGCGTCTCAAGGGTCTCATGTGGATTCTCTTCACTCCAAATGCGGCAATTTTGCTTGTTGACGTAGCCATTCAACCAAAAATGAGCCTCATCACTGAACAAAATTTTGCGATGAAAATCAGCATCGAGATCAATCTCATTTTCGGCCCATACACCAAAATCACGACGCATTGCATGGTCATGATGAAATGGCAAACCAAACTAAATATTAATCACTTGACAGCTGACAAAATGGCCGCCAGTTAAAAAAGTGATGCCAACTTAAAGTTCTATACCTCAATAAAAAACACCCAATACTAAGAAATATTCACATATGTGTTCTGATTTTTTTAAATTTGATTGATGTATTCCAAATTATCCATTTTATATATTTAATTTAAAACAAAGAGTTTATACATTTTACAACATACATAATTATTTCCAACCTTCCTGCAAATTTTCGGAAGTGGCCTTTTCGACTGCAAATAAGCTAAATAATCAATTAATAATAGCTTGAAAATTACAAGCTTTGTTGTCAGCTTTAATTCTATTCAATTGTTGACAATAAATACCCAAACAATCCCCACTATAGTTTTAAATATCCCCAGAAAAATCCCCTCTCCCCAACCGAAATTTGTTGTCGCCAAAGTACTTGTAAAATCTCCACGTTTGAGGATAAATCTCCACTACTGGCAGCCCTGAATAGAACTTTAACGTTGAAAAAAGAAAACCAATACGAAAGCATTTAAAGGATCGTTTCCGCATACCCCGTAATCGTCGACGAAAACGAAATTCAATAAAAAAAGCTCTAAAACGAACGTTTTTTTTCGTTGATAATGTATGCAATTTTTTTTCGTGGTTGATTACGGTGTATGCGGAAAATAGCCTTTACCAAGGATTTTCTATCGTTGCACAGTGGGTTAGTATTGAATATGAATGTATTAGTGATTTTACGAATATCAATTTTTAATACATATTCGCGAATATTAATGCTAATACGAATATCTGATACAATATTCGCCGAATACGAATATTCAAGCTGAAACTTAGCGCCACTCGATATATCAAATTTAATTGAAAACAATCTCGCACTGATGTAGGTATTTAACACTGGTCGCGTTCATAAAACGCATCTGTTGAACTCAACTGATGTGAAATTGCTAGCAACTGTTGCGCCCAACAGTTAGGTGTTAAGGCAAATATTTGCCGAAAAAAACGTGACCAACAGACAAGCTAAAATTGTAGTTCCTTTAATTCCAATACTTTTTTAAATATTGGTTCGCATTTATTAAAAACTATATAAAATAGCTTTTGGCAGCATAATTAACTTTATATTGTGACATAAAAACCAAGTTAAATCGCACTAATTCTTAGCAAAAGTAGTGGTTACGTTTTTTTGGGCAAATATATGCAAAGTGTAAACGTACCTTTTGAAATGGCTTGATAGATATACTGCAAAATGAATAGTTAATAAATGTAAACAATTAAAAACAGGGACAAACGAAATAATAAAATTAACTAAATTAATTAGTTTAGCACTCAGTTTTGAGTCCATTTTGCTTCCATAAAATATTCTATAAACATGGTCTCCAATGCGATAGTCAGCAGCACACGAACTGTCCATTTTCATTTAATTTTAACATTTTCAGAATAAAGCAAAAAAAAAAACAGTGTAATAGAATAAGAAGGCGGCGCCGATACTCTTTTAAATTTAACGTTAAGCGCCACCGTGCTAAATCTATTTTTTTAACTTTTAAATTTATTTATTGAATCTTCAATTGCAAATTGAACTAACAATAAGTATTTAAATCTTAAAACTAAAATTGTTGATAATTAGTCCAGCCACTGCTAGACAAAATATTTGGATTCAACGGTTGCTTCTTTGGATGTCTTACTTATCTCGTGTTCGGCTGCGAGCAAGAGTGTCCCTCACTCTCAGCTGAGAGTGCCCTCTAAAATTAATGATGTTGCGCCTAGGGGATTTGGATGCGATTCAACAACAATACGAATCATGGAGCTATTTTTTTTCTATTTTCAGAACAATTTTTTATTTTTGAATTTTGGTCTATTTTTCCTATACATATTTTGGGCCATTTATCATTCTTATCAAAAAGGACAAAAATGAAAAATGGCTCCCAAAATAAGAAAAGTGGTCCCAAATTAAAATACAGAAAAATGCCCCCAAATTAAAATACAGAAAATGAGAAACAACTCCAAAAAATGACGCCAAACTAAAAATTGCCCAAAAATAAGAAAAATGGCTCTAAATATTTATTGTTGTTTCTAATTGAAAATATTGGGGCTATTTTTCATTCTTCTGTTTGGGGCCATGAAAAATGGCCCCAAAAGTTTGTAATTGACAACAACAAAAATGTTTGGGGACATTTTTCATAAAGAGGCAAAAAATAAAAACTAATGCGTCTTTTTAAAAGTAAAATAAAATTTGTAGTTTTGGAATTTATATAGCAAACAAAAATGTAATGCAGCATCATATTTCAAAGGCTTGACTTTGTGCTTGCTGGGAAAACTCGCTTTCTTCACTAATACTAATAAGCAACATTGCAATCACAGTTTAAATTTTGCGCATCCCCGATCTAGATCTTTATGAATACGCTGGTTTCTGACATACCAAGGTGTTACTATAATCAAGCGAAGAATTTTATTGTGTCGCCTTTGACTTTTCTCTATATTTCATGCAGAGACGGTGCCCCATAACTGAATACCATAGCACCAAATTGGTTTTATTATCGTGTTGCATAGGAGAACTTTACAGTCTAGACTTACTGCCAGTTTTTGTAAAACAAAACGAAAATTTCGTGTGAGAAATTATATTGACAACAAAAACAAATTTTGGTATTTTATTATTGTTTTCAACATAAATTCTCACACGATATTTTCGTTTTGTTTTACAAAAATTGGCACTAAGTGTAGAATTTCTTTCTATTAGCCAATTAAGTTAAACTGCTTTCAACTTCATTTGGGTCAGCTTTGATTCTATGAGGGTCTTTCATGTTAGACGACGATCAAGGTGAATTCCTAGATATTTAACCTCAAAGTGCTGCGGTATGATACAATTCTTGATAGAAATAGGCGGATATGTTTCCCTGCGTAATGTAAACGTAAAATGTAAAATTTTTTGTCCATTTATAGTAATTCCCCACTGCTTTAACAATTTTTCCAGATGCAATACATTTTGTGGATGTTTCTTGAGGGTTTGCGTTTATCCTTAGAAAAGATGTATCATCAGCAAATGTTGATGTGTGAATGTCATAGCCTGTTGGCATGTCGGAGGTACATACCAGATATAACACAGAACCCAAAATGTTACCTTGAGGAACCCCGGCTTGAATCATCTGAGGCGTGCTTACAAAATTGCCTTCCCTGGTGACGGATTTTCGTCTAGTTAAATAGCTTTCTAATAGCTTGTGAGTGTTAGAGCGTAAATTTTGTTTTAATTTCTGAATTAATCCTTCATGCCATACTTTATCAAAAGCGTGAGAAACATCAATGACGAGAGCAGAACAACATTTCTTCTCATCGATTGTTTTTCTAACCACATTCACAAGCCTATGCGTTTGTTCAAACTGATGATCTGGGCTGAATCCACTCTCATTTTTTTATGGGGGTTAACTTATTCTTAAGCAGTTTCTCAAGTAGTTTTGACATATTTGACAATAGGACTCCACTTTAGTATGGTCCTTTCCGGGCTTGGGTATCATACTGATAAATGACATCTTCCATTCTGTAGAATAGTATTATATGCGTAAAACTGCATGAAAAATTAGTAGAATAGCGTTTTCAATTTCCCGAATGTTAAATCTCAAAGAAGCGACAGCTTCAGCGACAACTGGTGACAGCTCAACTATATCAGAAGCTATGTTTGGAGTAAATACCTTTTTCAAGTGGTTAACGAACAGCGTACCTTTTTCAGCATAAAATCTTGCCCAGTCTCCATTCGAATATTTCGCCATAACGAATAATCCGTTTGTGGTGTTGCGTCGAGTTCGTGCAGGAATTTTTGCAAACATGCAGTTTTTGGAGTTTCAATAATTGTGTAAGCTGCTTGGTGCATTCCTTCAGCATAATTTTTAGCTGCGCGGATCTGTAACGATGCCATTCTTTTCGAACTCTTCTTTTTTCAGATAATCGGCCTGATTGTGTAAGGCGTTGGCGTAAACGCCTATGTCGTTTTTTGTCATAGATTAAAGTAACACACAACCCGTGTTCTTTAATCTACTACAAAAAAACGACTTAGGCGTTTACGCTAACGCCTTACACAATCAGGCCCAATAACCATTTCACATCTTCAGAATAAATTTTGTTCAATCTCACCTGTCGAATGGGATAAGTATCATTTGCAGCGGCTTGCTTAATGTTTGCCTCTAACTGTGTAATATAGACGTCTATGTCTTCAGGCGTTCTTAGTGGCTAGTTTTCAGTGCAATGAGCACTTAAATATATCTATATTTTCGCCAAATAATTGGTGCGTGCAGTAAATTGCAAGTGGGTGACGTTGTTAAGAGTTAGTATATGGTAATAATAGTGAGTGAGTGGTCTGAAGATAAATTTAAAGAAGCTTCAACCTTAATTGTTTCGCTGGGAACTTCTTTTACCACTCCGATGTCAATAACATAAAGATTTTTTTGTCGATCTGTTGGCCAATAAGTTGGCTGACCACTTGAAATAACATTTAAACTTATTTAAGTAATTGAGCCGAACAAGACGCGACGTTAGGAGTGATTAGCCGGGATCTCCAGAACATACACAGAAAAAACTAAATTTAATTTTCTGTAAAGGAATTCAATGAAATAGTAAATATTTTGTCTAGGAACGGACCTACAAATAAATTTGTAAATATGGACAAAAATACCTGAACAATTTCATTGAAAAAAAGTGTTTTTTTCAGTGAACAAATTGTTTAAATCTATAAAACAATTTGTCTACAAAATATTTACAAATTGTAAACAGAACAATTTACTAAATTAAACAAAAAGATTTGCTGGATTTTATGAAAAATATCCAACAATATTTTTGTCTGAATTTTTAAAACAATTAGTCTAAAAATACTAAGAAATATTAAACAAAATTTATTACTTAATCAAACAGAAATATTTACTAGATTTTTTGTAATATATCGAACAAAATTTTTGTCTGGGTCATCACGATCATCCATTAAGCATTTATGAAATTTCACTTTGTTAAATTAGTTCAAGTTTATCTAAAGACTGTAAAATATAAATAAGAATTAACGCAACGACATTAACGAATTGATTCATGCAAAAATCTTCAGTAAACAAACTTGGTACAATCACATTCCTTTTGCTATCATTGTTGGTGTTGTTATTTGTGTGTGTGTCGTCATCGGGATTGTTTTTTACGACACAGTTTTTCTTGTTTTTTTTGGTGTTTGCGTCCTCAATAAGAGTCAAACAAACAATTCATTGATTATGTAAAGAGCATTTACTGAAAATGAAATTTATTTTTAGACAAACTTTTGTTTGAACATTTTTTTGTGATAATATTTTCTGTGTATGCTTATCTCGTAGTCAGCGGCTGCCAAAAAGCGTGGGCCTAATGAACTAAAAAATTTACTATGTTGTCTTTCTATAATAGAAAACCTGGGAGGAGAGTAAATTGATGAAATCACCAGGTTTTGAAGAGCATTTTCGATGCAGATGTTAGTTGCTTTAAGATAGTCTGCACAATGGTCACCCATTAAGTAGTGTTTTAATCACGATTTTATTAGAATAGCCGTTCCATTACAAGCTCTACCGTGGGTATCCTTTGTGTCGTACAGAGTATATCCGTTGATCTTAAAAAAGCTTCTAGCCGTCAAATGCGTCTCAGAGATAAGCATAATATCCACTTGTTTATCTATAATGAAGTATTCGAACTAATTTTTATGTTGGCGGATGCCGTTTGCGTTCCAGAAACATATTTTTAAATTCATGGTTTGTTTAATGCAGCCTGCAATAATGTAGACTGCATTTTCAACAGTTCCTGCATCATGCAGGTCATGTTAGTTGTAAAAAAATTTACTGTTTGTATTAAATTATCTATTAAATCCTCAATTTGATAAAAAATTTTAAACCACTGTTATCGTTGACGAGAGGCCGTTTTTGAACTGAGGGCTGGTTACACTTTAACGCATTTGCTTATGATACCTGTCTGTTAGGTATGTTTTGCGCTGTGGCCCGGTTAGCCTTGAAAACGTTGATGTATGAACCCCTGCTGGTACCTGGTTGGCGCAACTAGTAATAGTTTGTGTTGTCAAAAGTTATAGGTTGAGCATAGGTATGATTACGTCTTTTAGACAAAGACTGCTTGACATGTACATAGACAGGGCAGCCTCTGTAGTTGGCGGTGTGGTTTTCAGAGCAATTGCTACAGTTTTTAATTTTTGAATAGTGTTTTGGGTTATCATAATTTGCAGTGCTGTATAGTTCACTACAGACGACACAAACGGTACGCAATTTGCAATATGTTTTGGTGTCCATAATCGTAGCAATTCACGCATTGGATAGGGCCAGCTCCCTCTTCGGTAACTCTTCGATGCAGCAAATATCTTAAACTATATATATAGGATGTATTTCGTTTTTTTAATTTCAAGTTACACGCTTCTAGTTGCACCCGAAATAGTGGCTGGAGGACTCTTTCTCTGTTTTTGATGTTTGTAACGTTTTTCTCTTTAAAATTATTATTTATCAGCCCCAATTTTAACTCTCCTGGATCCACGTATGAATCAATACCTTATAACACTACCGGACTTGAATTTTTATCTCTTCAATCGCGCCGTAACACGCCTCTTCACCAACTAATTGTACTAGCCTTCGAATTAACTCATTTGAGTTTTTCTCCCTTAAGTAAATTGTGGGTGACTTGCTGGACCTGACTGTGGTGATTTCATCTTCGTCGTTTTGTAGAATTGAAAAGCGATTTTCAGAAGATTTACCATCATTGGGCATTTTCGCCACTGAAGCGAGGTTTTTCGATTTTGGACTTTTTTTCTTTTATTATTTATAACTTCAAAGTAACGATCAGTACCTAACCATTTGGATTTTTGTTTTTCTGTAGCATTTTCTAGGGGGCCACTTCCTGCGGTTTTTTCTTTTTTGGGTTTTATATCACTGTTTGTCAGTGACATTGAATTTGAGCGTACCCGGTGGAATACTCTTGATGCCAAGTGTACATTTTCGCTCACTAGTTTTTCAGATTCTTTAGTAACAACAGTAACGTAGGCATTCTTGCTGTTTGTTGCTGTTGTTATTTTGTCTTGACTGTAGCTACTCATATATATGAGTTGTACTCAATTAATATGTTTGATTGCTTGTGTGCCAACTTGTTTATAGGTTTCTGATTTACTCTACAAAAAGAAAATGGGGAAAATATATAAAATATTAAACAAAATGGAGTTTGTTAATACTTTGTTGTTGCGAATATTTGTTTTTTATGTTATATATTTGTATATTGTTTATTTTTGTTCACTGATCGACGGCTAATTAAACCATGCGTTTACTTCAAGAGTAATTTGCGAACTGCTAAAAAAATGGTACAACATTATATCGAATTAAGTAACTTATAATATAAATAATCAACACAATAAACTTATATTTGGTGATTTTATTGTTATTTTTATTACGTTCCTCTATCTGTTTACTTTATCACATATGTAATAAAAAATTTAAGAAATTAATTTGCACCGGCCACATAATACAGCGGCGTTGTATTAGAATATAAACGGCATTACTGTCTTTGATCAGCGGTGGAGGCTAAGCAAAACATGTTGACTATAGGTAGCGAAAAAATATGATGATGAAAAAAAATGGCGGCAAATCTTCTAAGACAAACATCAAACAGTTGCGCAACTCTTACGTCTTATGAACGCGACCATTATTGTAACATTCCGACGACTGAATTTGTATTGAACATCTTCGCACCTGAATGGCACTACTGAAGATTTGTAAATGTTTTATTTTCGCACATGCTGCAGCCACCTACGTCGGTGATTTTTCACATATTTAATTTAAGTTTATTTTCTTTATTTTTCTCATAATCAAAATTCGAAACGTACCAGGTTAAATGAAACCGGAGATTCCGTAAGAAATAAACGAACATCTTTGAGAGACATGATGACTATACGCATTAGAGGTGGAAAACTATCGATAGTGTCACTATCGAAAATGTTCGATATTTTGAAAATATATATCGATATATCGATTCTAAACTATCAAAAGTTAGAAAAACTATCGATATATCGATGATACTATCGTGATACTATCAAAGTGTTATACTTCTTAGAGAAAGCACTAAATATGTGTGTAAAAATGCTAAATAAAACCGGTTCTGAAACAAAACAGAACTTTATTTCTTAGTTCAATAAATAAAAAAACGAAACTCCTTGTAACATTTCAATATCAGAAAAATGTAGTGAGTTCAATGATTTTTAAATCCAATTTAACTAACGGACGATCGTTGAAAAACATGTCTAGCACAACAATAGTAGTGGATCATTTACTATCGATAGGGGCAAAAATATCGATTGTTTTTAAATAATAATCGATTGACGAATAAAACCATCGATAGTCATAAAAAAAATTAAATATCGATATTATCGATAGTGCCATCGATAGTTTTCCACCTCTACTAAGTAAGGCCTTCTAACATATGTTTGAAGAAAATCGGTCCAGCCCTTGTGAAGTTATCAACCATTTTCTTCCGAGGGGTTTAACATTTTTAGTATACTGTTATTTAATTCTTGTTGTGAAATATATTTTGTTTGTTTCGTACTTTACTAAAAGACGATTTTTATATTAAGTTAAACCCAAGGGAAATTTTCAATAATTGTTATTAAAAATTGATATATTTTGTTTCATTTTATGTATTTTTTTACACTTTAACTATGTCTTTTTTAACGTATTCGCGAAATATTCGCTTGAATTTGGTGAATACGAATACATGAAATAGGCGAATATTCGGCGATACGAATATTCGTAACATCACTAGTATGTTTGTACAAAAATAGTTGATTTGCTTAAAGAAAAACTATTTACATAAATTTCAAATAAACATTTTTCATAAATAACTGCAATAAATGGATGAAAATCGACATTGCCGGTTTCTGTGACAAGATCGAGATTTTAGTTGGGTTTGTCTCTTAACAATTAAGTTAGTATGTATTAACTATTATTTCTGTTTATGCGAATAATTTTAATAAAGTTAAATTCTAAATTAGAAAAAAAATTTTATATTTTTAAATTACTGTGATAATTTTAAAAGAAGATAAAAAAACCAAAGGGAATGTACATATCCTGTGCTGACACGCACGTCATTGGCTTCAATTCATACCACTACCAACGTTTTGTTGACTGGCATCAGCGTTGCCAGAATCATGATTTTTATCATATTTTTTTTATCATTTTCTTACCAAAATATGATTTGATGTTTTTTTTTCCTCAAATGATAATTTTTTTTCTCGCAAGTTATGATTTTTTATACTGTTTATATGTATATTGTCAATGAAAATGCAAAAAGCGCCATCTGACATTTTAAAAGTTTTACAGGAGAAGGAAGAAACTTGTTTAAATAAAAAAAGTATATATTGTGACAATTAGTGCACAATTTTACAATATAATTAAAAAAGGACCAACAAATTTATATATTTATAGCGAAATTTTGCACCAATTGTCCATATATTTTTCATTTAAACAAGTTTTATGCTTCTTCTGTAAAACTTTTAAAATGTCAGATAGGGCTTTCTGCATTTTCTGTGATGATATATAAATAGTTATTGAAACATATCATGCCTTACTTTTTGTAGTTGTTTGGACCAATTAATATGTAGTTTTCAAACGTTTTTAACATAAAAGTTTATTGAAGTGCCTACAATCATCAGCTTTGAAAGATGGTTTTGAATGACAAAACTATCAATCATGTTCGATGATAAAATTTTTTGTGGGATATACAAAATTTAATGGGCTAAATTCAAATAATTTTTAAATTTTTTTCTATCATGTACAGATTTTTTTAATGGGTATGACTAATATTTCAAATAGCTACGTCAGTATATTTCACCCTAACTCGTTAACGAATTATCCGATTTGAATAAATAAGTCAGTCATGCATATTAATTTTTTATATATCCAACTGTTTCGGAGTTCTTCAGAACTTACCGGCGAAATCTTTTTTTTGCAAAATTAATTGTTCGTTTTCAAAAACTAACAAAAGAAATTAAAACTGCAAAAACTTTAAATTGTTATCATTACTCTGACAGGTAGGATAACTAGAAATAAAATAAGCCTTAAGTCATCAAAATCGATGGCAAATGAAGGTGGTCAATTGATAAAAATCACAATTTCTATACAACAGAACAATTTAAATTTTTGTGTGTATTAGTTCCTTCAACTAATTGTGAATTAAATCGACATTTGCTTTCGATTTTAATGGCTTATAGCTTATTATATTCATAATATACCCACAAAGCTTCTCTCTTAATTTTTTCATGACTTTTTGAAAACGAAAAAAAATTTCTTTGGTCGAGTGGTCTAACCGGAAGAGATCTCTGAAGAGATTAGCGGGAGATATCGAAACATGTCAGTTGCCGTGCAGTCAAAATTTTCTTTGTCTACATGCTTCACATTTATCTCTAAATAAAAACATAGTTTAATTGAAAAATTAAATTAAAACCGGACTCAAGCCAAAATAATAAAATTTCTTGAGATATAAAGTTCGACTAAAACTCATAATATAATTGTTTTGATGATTTTTTTACCAAAATATGATTTGATTTTTTTTCCTAAAGGCACCTAGCAAAAGGATGTACATGTTCAAATAAATTAAGCAAACAAACATTCAAACACTAGTACTTGTAGAGAAATAACAAGAAGCTTAACACAATACATAAAGAAAAAAGTAAATATCAATAACTATCAAATGAAATATACCTCTAAGAGTAACAGTATAAATTGATTAAAGGTAGATGATATTCAATTCTTGACTGCAAACCACCGACTTTGGTCGAGTGGTCTAAGCGGAAGAGAACTCTGAAGATATATGCGGGAGCTATAGAAGCATGTCAGTTCAACCCTCCGTGCAGTAAAATTTTTCTTTTTCTACATGCTCCACATTTATCTCTAAATCAAAATATAATTCAATTGAAAATTAAATTTAAACCAAACTCAAGCCAAAATAATTAAATTTCTTTGGATATAAACCCATATTTAGTTCGACTGAAACTCATAACTTACTTGAAAAAAATGTTATTTTGCATGAAAAATGCATTCTTCGCCGCTAATTTCTGAATAACTCCAAAGCAGATGGAAATGAAAAAAAATTAGATATAAATGGCTTAAAGGTAATTTTTTGTGCATTTTTTATTTATTGCAATTGGATAAACCATTCTCGAGTTAGGGTAAACTATACTGATATACCTAGTGAAAATCTTAGTCATGCCCATTAAAAAATCTGTACGTGAAAGGAAAAGACTGAAAACGGATTTGTGCATTAAAGTTTGTATATTCCACATATTTTTATTTAAAAGCTGAAAAATATTTTTTGTATACCAGTGCATATAGTTATGTTTTCGAATTTTCTTTTGCGGTGGAAGTGTTTTTGTTGCATTTTTATATGTTCTTACAGTCATGGCGATATTTTATATACTACGCTGATTGCTGCCGATTTTCAAACTTTTTCACGAATTTTTTACAAGTTTTCTTTTTAATATTGGTTGCCAAAAATGTAATAGCTCTCCTATCTAGAATAGAACATGAAGGAAATCATGTAATCTTAAAGAACGCATTTTGTTTTAGTTTGCTGTGAAAGTCTGATTTTTATATCCAAATATGAATTTTATTTCGCCAAATGATGATTTTCTTTGAAAAGTTTCTGGCAACGTTGACTGACATATTTAAGATATTAGGATAGAAAGCGCTTTGGGGAAGATATTGAACATGAACTTGTTCACTTTACAAGTCGGAAGTTATTATTATTCGGCTTAAGTTCAATAATTGAATTAATGTAAATTCAAATAGTTTTTAAGAATGGAATATTAGAATATCTTTATTTCGCTCTGTTTTTACCAAAGATACCTTTCCAATGAAGCTAGTCAGTCAACTTTAAAGACCTTAGCAAATGCATTTTTTTTTGTACTCGTCTCTATTACTATTATTAGTGCGGACATTACACCTCCCATGATATAGTCCCTACCACGCCCAATATGCAAAATTAATTTTTGAACGGTTTAATTTAGCTTAAGGTTTCTTTCCGCATACAACGTAATCGTCGACGAAAATGAAATTCCATACACTAGCAACGAAACAAATTTCGTTTCAGATTTTTTTCGTTGCTAATGTATGGAATTTCGTTTTCGTCGAGGATTACGTTGTCTGCGGAAACGAGCCTTTACCGTGTTTGTATCGTCAGGTCAAATCTATTTAGTAATTGAAAATTTACCACCTTTCAGTTGAACCGATTTATCTGAAGTTTAGTAAGCGCCTTTACTTTTGATAACAGTACAATGTTGTGATTAGAAAAGTGGAATGTGGCACGCCTATAAAAAGCAATATTTCTTAAAATATATCCTCCATTTTAACGCTACTTAACGAATTAGTTCGCGTTTGAGAAAATTAGAGTTATAGAAATTCTGCTGTATTAAATTTTAAAGACTTCAATAGTACTAGGATTTTTTCATGTTCTTGTTATCATATTTAACTTCTCCGCAACAATATTTTCTTTCTATTGTCCTTGTGAACGTGCAAAAATGCCTGCGATATTGTTTAAGATTGTTGCTGTTATTATTTGAGTGGGCGTGTGTTTATGTGTGCTTATGCGTGTGATTCCTTAATGTAGTATTTCTTTGCATTTATTGTTAGGACTTGTTTATTTACCAGACATATTTACGTGAGTAATGGATGCTTTTTAGATTTTGTTTATTATTTTATTCCTATTGTACGTTTTTCTCCTATTAAACAAAATGAATGTTGACCACTTTTCTAAAGGTTCCAAATAAACAAATCTAGAAGAGAAAAAAAAGGAAATAAATAAAGGGGTCAAAAACTGGAAGCTCTTTATACATTCAATGACACATTGAATGCTTTAGAAAACAAGAGATTTTCTAAAGCATTCAAGTGACTTATTTCCATCACTATTGTCATCATTTTGAATCCATCACTCATGTAGCCACAATGACTGCGAACCACAGTGGCCCCAAACTCCTAGAACTACTAGAAAGATTCGCACATTTGAAATGATTTCATTCGCACGGCTTAAGATTTCATTCACATTAACAAACAGCCACACAAATACATTTACAATAAACAACATTAAATATAATTTGTGAAAACATAAGTATGTATATTACATAAGTATGTATATTACATGTATACATTGTAATCAAATGTAAATACAAACATAAGGACTGAAATCATTCACTCTTTTATCGGAAGCAATATTGCTAACTTGTAATTTGATTTACAATATTTTTTTCACAATTTTTTATTAAATTTTTTGTTTTGATTTTTCACTGTCCTCATTTTTCATAAAAAAATTATAAATCGCACCCACAATCTTAATATCCTAATTAATACCCTGCTCGGACATACGCCTTAATTGCGCAATTTAGGAAATTTACGCAATTAAGGCCTTAATTGAGGTCAATTTACCATACAATCAATTAGTGCTTCAATTAATAAATTGAGCAATAAGAACTTAATTATTTCATAAATTGAGTAAAGTTTGGAATGCAAACCTTTGTGACAAGTATGTTTACTGCGAAGTACGTTCAGTGAGGAGCAAAAGTTGTATACATTGGCAAGCCCATTGTGGAATACGTGTACAGATGGCAGTATAACGTCAGCTGATTATTAGTTTTTACTCTGGTAATTTTGTGCATAAGCCGCGTCAAACACGTATATTTTTTTGACAACCATTATCTAGTTTTTGTTTTGTTGTTGCATTCGTTGCCCTTATGCGGCCACCTCTATACTTATTACACCATTTTCAAGTCAAATGCTAATTGAGTAAGCTTAATTTTTTATGTGTGAACACTAAATTTAGTTGTTCTAAATTAAAAATCCTGTTCATGGTATAATATTATAAATGTGAATATTTGTATGTTTGGAGTCCATATGTTTAAACCCGGTTTATCGAAATGCATGGCAGCATTTATGTTGGTTGTTGTAACAGCTCTGCTGTTGTTGTCGGGAGTTCTTTCCTGTAATTAAATAGATATTAAATATTTGTGTTATGGGTGTCATTAGGTGGGAGTGGGAGCTGGAGAAACCTTGCCACCACAGTTGGTCTTAGCCATAGGTCTATGGGGTTGAGGGATGTGTACCTATTGGGGCAACTGAACAAGTGTTCAGTGTCGTGCGGGACTTGGAGACAATCTGGGCATCGATTTAATGTGGCGGGGACTATACGTTTTGGTAGCAGTTCAGTATACTGCTCCAGCCGGCTCTTAGTTGTGCCAGGGCTGAGCGAGATTGTTTAGGGAGTTGCCGCTCACTGTCCGAAATTGTATGTATAGCTATTCATAGTTTCGGTGACCGTTTGTTGATGCAAATCCTTCAAGGCGTTCGCGATGGACATCCTGTTAACTTCTGGTGGAATGGCGTTTCGAATGTCATCTGGTAGTGCCTGAAGTCTTTTCAGATGTGTCTCGGGAGAGGGTCCTGCATCAGAATTTGATGATTAGGGTGGGTTGGCAAGTGACATGCCATCAGGAGCTGCTGCCTAACATGTACCATTAATGTCTCCTCATGTAGGTGGTAATTTTTACACATCCTGTAGCGATTCGGACTGCATTGTTCTGGGTTGTTTGCAATAATCGCCATTGGGTGTCGCTGAGGAATGAGGTCCATAGTGGGGCAGTGTAATTTAAGAGAGAGCGACCTATGGCTTAATAAGTCGTTATAAGTACCTCTTTGTTCATACGCCAGGAGGTGCCAGAGAGAGCTTTTAGGACCTTGTTCCGGGATTTCACTTTTTAGTTGATATATGTGGCGTGCAACGCGAAGTTAAGGAGGCTGTCGAATACCACGCCTAGCATCTTAGGGCTACGCACCGTAGGTATGCGCCTGCCCACGACAGAGATGTCTAACTCCAACCTTACTTCCTTAGTCCAAGAAGTGAAAAGGGACACTGACGACTTTGAGGGTGACAGCTTCAAGGTACGCTCCTTCCTGGAGATGTTAACACCAGATGACATGATGGTGCAGTCATCGACGTATGACACCAGTGAGAGTTCCGCAGGGGGTAGGAATTTTGGCAAGATAAATATTGAAGAGTATGGGTGACAGTATTTATCCTTGTGGCCCGCCTATTTTTGTCTTGCGGTAACTTGATTTTTGGCCTCTGAACTCCACAAACGCTTGCCTTCCATTGAGGTAGTTGGCAATCCAGCGTTTTGTGTCGTTGGGAAGACGAGTCCACGATGTCATTAATCGTTATCGAGTGATCGACCGTGTCAAACAAGAAAATGCCTCCCTGATCTAATTGTTGTTTGAAAATTTTTAAAAAATAATAACAATTTATCGTTTCAGGGTTTCATTTTGCTCAAAAGTATTAATACTTGTATTATAGTCTGAAACGGCTTTTAGTAACGCATGACCTTCCGAACTATAACCTCCTTTAGGATTTTGTTTTGTTTTTGACTCAACACGTGGCCATGTTGTGCAGTTATTTTAAAAAGGGTACATTTGGACGACATTTGGACATATGCCGGGCTCAGCTAATTTGATGAAAATTTAAAAAATTTGTAGTTCTTTATTTAACAATTCGTTTCATTTTGATGTTTTTGTAATACACTTTGTATAGTGCTCTAACTTTAGATGAGAAATTGAAAAATAAAACTGCCTGATTTCAATCCTTAAAGCATAATGAAGCTTTTTATTATCCTTGGACTTTTTATTTATTTAGTTATACTTTTTTGTTATTCTTACTGCTGTTTTTGTAAGAGTCAGGATTGTGAAATTCATTTTGAATTGTTTACTTATTTAATGCTGTTAATGTATTGTTATTATACATGTGCGTGCGAGTGCGATAATCACGATGATTTTGGTGAGATGATGAATTTAACTAAAAGTTGTCCATATTTTTTCATTATATTTACCTAAAATTATTAACCATCATTAGTAATGTTTTTTTATTCTCTATTCGAGACATTGAAGTCGTTTCGCTTAAGCTCATGGTGTGAATATTACTTGAGTTTAATTTTGCTTTGCTTGTTGGACTTTTTTCATTTTTGAACAAACATTTAACCTTTCTGTGATAATTGATGATGATTTGTCAAACTATTGGTTTTATTTTTGTCATTTTCATAATTACCCTTAAACAAGACACATATAATGTTATTATCGTTACAACTATAAATTTATATTGGTAAAATGATAAATTACAGTGTAAATATCTCTCATCTCGTAATTTAAATAACGCATGATTTATATTTTTAAAACATGGTTAGTCTCTCTAGTGTCCCTGCAAAATGAAGCACTTGTAACTAAAGCTGATCACCGCTTACAAGGTTAACAATAATAATGTTTGATTGTAATTAACTTTTTCTCTCATTTTGGCGTCATTATAAAAATTCGTCGTTAATGAGATCGCATGAGGGCGTGCGTCAAACGGCAGAAAAGTATTATGGTAAAAAAATATTTGCCGATGGGAAAACAATTTCATGTTTCTGCAGTGTCAAATGATATCTTTTTAGCCAGTATACATATTTGACATCTGTAAAAAATTAATGGTTCTGCTGTGTGAAATGATATCTTTTTTGACAATATAAAACTTTGCGGCGGCGAAGCAAAAAATTTGACTGCAAGCCGCCGGCTACCAACAAATTTTTAAAAGAACAGCAGATTGGCACTTTTTACGCAACTGCGTCGACATATAAAACAAAATTCTCTGCTGAAGCGAAAATTTTTATAACATGATGTACAATTTTTTGCAAATTAAAATAAATGAATTTTTCACAGCCTAACTACATTTAAGAGCCGTAAAAAATCGATGTATTGGGCGACGTCTCACATTTTCAAAAACGACGGCGGTGGTTTTACCTTGTTTTATGACACCATGCTTTTAATTTGCTACTTGTCAAAAATTTATCTGTTGTGTTAAAAATTCTACTAGGTAAATTTTATTCACCTCAGAAGTGTCAAAAATATTACCTTGCTACCGTTTGGCACACGACCTGAGTGTAATTTTACGACATTAAAAAAATTGTGGTCCCATCAATATTGTCCTTTTTAGTATTATTATTACACTACATAAAAATTATACAAAAATGGAAACAAACCCTTTAACTTGTAAACTGTAGTAGATACAGAAATTTCTGAAAACCAATTCTTAAATTCTGAAAAACCAAATTTAAATGTTGCTGAAAAACATTTATAATAAAATTTTATAGTTTAGATTAAACAACTGATTTCGATTACATATTTAGTTTAACTTTCTGCGTGAATAATTGATAAGCGTGAGTTTTTGTAATGGTGATTAAGTTCTGTATTCGCAATAGGGTGCCCGAAAAAAGCTTGTCACAAAAGACAAAAAACTGATTTATTCACATTTAAAACCTTTTGCTCTACATATTTCATCGTAACTTCAGAACGCATCGACCGATTTTGTTCCACAATTCCGTAGAAAATTTTAGTTAAAAAAAACTAATGGTGTTTCATAGTGATATAAATTCAATGAAAGTTTTTAGTTGGAGTCGAGTTGGGATCCATTCAGACTCCAGCGGACAATTAATATTTTTTATTTATTTATTTTTTATTAAAGAGGCCAGGGAAATTTATCTTTGAATTTCGAAACAGAATGTGACACATCGAAAATCCTGAGCTGTATGAAAATGTTTATAAGTAGTTTAAGGGCATAAAACAGTTTCATAATATGATTTTCCAACCAAATCAGCAGGCTGCTTTTACCATCAAATAATACTTCTGCAAATGTTGGCAAAGTACCAAACGAAATGTAAGATTTTAAAACATAGAAAAATACATTCCTATTCCCATTTCTATACAGATGTTTGAGGGGTTGAGAAGCAAAGGGTTACAAGTGCGAAAAAAAAGTTCTGAGTAATTAAGCTTCAGATCTGTTTGTTGCTGTACATTTCATACTGAATATTTTTACTTTCTAGTACATACAGCTCTGAATTTTTGTATAGTGATATATATCAGTATTAAGTGCTGATTCCTACGTGTATCTTATTTGTTTAGTTTTGACACTTGTACCCCTTTGGTTCTCAGCCCTCATTTACCCCTGACCGCCAGCTTCAATGGATACCCCACAAAATCATAATGATTACTTATTTCTTCTGAAAATATTTAAATTTCTGTAAGGTATTAGTCCAAAAATTAAAATTAAAAATACAGGTAAAGCTTTATAACGGACGTTAAAGAAATTTTATACTAATAACGAATATAAGAAAATAGTTGTTATCAGCTATTGTTGACTTATGAGTTGAAGCGCAAAAAATTTGTTTTCATATACAAACACATGTTAACTCATAAAGTGTTTGTCTACTTATTTTATTGAAACATAACAAGAAATTAAAATTACTTTCAGGTAATGAGATTTCAACACATTTTCAAAGGAAATAAGCCGCTACGAATCATAAAATATGAAATTCTTTAACGTGACCGTTCAATTTTCTACGAAAACATATATCGCGCATAAAAAGCAGTTAATTAGCTTGTGAGCCAGAAAATTAAAAAAAAATATTTTTTTCCCATGTTATTTATATGGGAAATAGAAATTCACGATGCGCGATCTATAAATGTTAAAATTAAGAGCTACGATTTTTACTGGCATCTTTTTTCAGTGCCCTGAATATATTTCATGCGAGCTTTCGGAAAAATCAAATAGTCAATTTTTTTGAATCACTCTAATCCAGGAACCCGCAAAACATAGCACATCCTAGTGGGAAAAGTAGTCATTAATTACATATATAATGAAAGATGTAACGTATTATTTTAAAAAGCGAAACAATGCATTCACTTGGAAGCGAGAAGGTAATTTAATCACACACAAAAATTGCATATTCATTATCACGTACGTTACCACATCTTGCGAAGAAGGAATGTATTCAGGGATGATAAAGTTGGTACAATTGTACTTGTTTTGGTACTATTGAAACCAAAAAAAGTACGATGGTATCCCCGTGGTACTATTTACAAATTTTCCCAACTTGTTGGGTGGTATCCATTGATTATTCAATAATGATCTCTACTTAGTCTTTGACTTAATTCCCTCTAAAGTAGGGTTACCATCCGTCCTCTTTTCCCCGGACACTGTCCTATTTTTTGGGCGTCCGGGGAAGTCCTACTTCTTTTTTAGCAAGTGTCCGGGGTTGTCCTACGTTTTACAACGTTCTCCAGATATTTTTTTATTAAACTGAATTTACTCGATGAATTTTTTTCATGAGCGTTTTTTCCTTTCTCTTTCAAAATTGTTACGTATTTGATGGCCTGTTTACACGTTTAAATGTCCATGCAACTTTTTTGATAATTATTCAATACGAAATTGTCATGCCATTTTTCCTACCCCGTTTATTTCTCTACACCTCTTGCCCAGGGTTCGCAGTTTTATTTTATACTAATTTTCAATGTTTCATCCCAAAAAATCCCTAAGATTTGATTCATTTGTATTGATCGACTGTGCTTTGTACTTTTAAAAATATATGAAGAAAAATTAGTAATTTGAAACACGCAAACATAAAACAATTTATCTATCAATGGCTATCATTGGGGCATTCGCAAGAAACTATTTCTAAGCAAAAGTTTTCTGCAAGACAACTTTTTTCTATTAAAAATTATTTGCTTGTTTCCCATTTTATAAAAATATGTAGATATTTGGTGAAAGTGTTTAATTAAGTCATCAATTATATCATAATAAATGTCTATAGCGGGAACGGTTGTACTTTTTTGTAACGGTTGACGCTTATTATAATATGTGATAATCAGGATGAAAATACTTCAGTAGACCCAATAATAGCTGCTCGTGTAAGTTTTGTCGCCCTTCGCATTATGGTTGATATCACTGCTCACACATGTTCCCCAACTTTACAAGGGGAATTATATTCACTTCCGAAATGGCTTAAAAAGAGATTTTTCCCACTATATTGCTAAATTTTATAGCTCATTTACACAAACCTCTATTTCTACATTTATAATATTCCGGAAAATTTTTGGAATTTGGCTGTAAGAAATGGTTTTTTCCTAGTTTTAGGAAATGTAGCTAGCTCAATTTCAGCATCCGGGAGATAAATAGTATAGCATAAAAAATTTTCCTGATCCTTAACTCGATTTTTAACTCCAAACTACAGAAATAGATCTCCAGCTTGCGGACAAGTCCTCTTAACTGGAAACGAGCAAAGCAAAATGTCATGGAATTAATTTCATGAAATATTTCGTCGTGTTAATTCTTACAGTCTTACATCGACATTTTTCCATTTTTGGAAGCGCTGTATTGCCATTGTTATTTCAATGACATGGCATCACTTATTTTGATTAACAAACGCTTTTGGTTAAACTAATTTATTTATAAAAATATTGTCCTCTTTTTTGGGCCAAATGTTCTCGTTTTTTGTGGCTTACGTCCTCTTTTTCTCAAAACGGAAATTGCAACCCTACTCTAAAGTCTACTTAGGCAGTTATTTCGTTAGTGTATTTGTGTACTTATTTAAGGAGAATACAGAACAGGTGGTCATGAGAGAACAGCTTATAATATTTTCTTGTTAGTGTTTAAGCCAAATATCAACTGCGATGCTGATGGATGAGCTTAATTTCAAACTTCATATTCTATAAAGAAATCATTGGTTTTCCTGAATAAAGGCGTATGTCTTAAAACTGATATTTTCAGTAGAGCCAAAACAAAATATTTCTGAAATTTTGTCCACATCTTTGATTTTTTTAACACTCGGCACATATTTGCCAAAATAACTTTGCGTAAGAACGAGATCCTAGCAAGGTTGGATAAAGCCGTATATGTGGACATAAATAAGATTTAATAATCAAAATTGAACAAAATATTTAAATAATCCATCACACAGGAATACTTAAGTCGTTATTGCTGAAAATTTATGGAATCAATATAGAAAGAAGTCAAATTGTTGTGCATGAAAAATATCGAGACTAATCCATGATATCCGGAAAATTTTTACTCTCATGGAAATAGCGCTTAAAATAGAGCTATTTGGCATTAATAACTTTAAATTCAAGAAAACCACAGAAATGTCGGATTTCCAATTTTAATAGAAGAAATGGCTTGTTTATCCATTGTGAACGAGTTTTGAATTTTTTAGCAAACTTCAAGTTTATAAGAATAAAAAAATTAGTAGTAGGTTCCTTGTCATATGGCAGTAGTGAAGTTTAATTGAGATAAATTCAAATTAAAATTGTTTGATTTTTGTCACCATTATTTGAAAAAGAATTTATCAAAACTATTTTTAGAAAACAAAGCCATATTTGATCTTTGACACAATGAGCACATGAAATCAATCAAAATCGAGTGGCGTACTTGGTTACAACAATTCAAAAAGTTTATGGTACTATTTGACCCGAAAAAGTACTATTTTAGAAGCTCATTGGTACGAAATTAATTTTTTTCATTTATCATCCCTGAATGTAGTGTTCATGTTCGTAACAAGTGTTCGTATTTTCCTCGTTTGTAATTACATATGTACACATTTGTATATTATTATATTACGAATTGAAAAAATGTATTATAGAATTCATTCGGTGGACAGATTAAAATAATTCATTACTTTCCTAGGACATGTTCTGTGTTAACAATAATGAATTCTGGTATGAAATATTATATATTCTCTGCATGACTCTCTCGTTTACTATTCATTACTTTTTCCCGCTGGGATGGTGCTTGTTACTTTTTTACTCTCACACGTGTTAACTAAAAGTAAAGAATATTAACCAGTTTCGAAGAACATTCAAACAAGCAGGTTATTTTAAAATATCGATCGGCTTCAATTTATATCGAATAAAAATATCGATATTTTTTAAAGCATGGTTTTCTATAAATAGTCCTACAATTTTTTCAAAATAGAACACAAAAGGTACTTTTCTTATAAATAATTAACCTGAAAGGAGTCAATTTCCAACTTTCATACTGTTTCAACAGCAATTCATCGAACGTAAATTAAGAATATTGTACTCAGAGAAAGACAATGTGTCGAATACACAAGAGATTTTATATAAATCAAACGATTTTCTTAGTAATATTCTATTTGATGAAGATTGTGTCGAAATTTTTTAAAAAACTGAACGGAAAACAAAACCAAAGCTACAAAATATCGGATTTGATACTTTCGATATATTTTGAAAAAATATCGATATATCGTTATATTGAAATTAAAAATATCGACGATATATATCGATATAGTTTTGAGAAAATATCGATATATAGATATTTTTTGCCCATCCCTATTGTGTTGCCGCTTGTTTCTTGCTATTGCTTGATATACACTAACAAAAACTTTGTAAGAGCGAAAGTTGCGAAAAAAAACCATTTAAAGGTCTATCTAGTAAAAACTTATCGCGTAACGTTAGAACTTTCAGTGCCGCTCAACTTTAGGTGTTAGTTATAGAAAACGTATCACCCCAAACAATTTGTCAGCTGTTAGTATTGGATTGCAATGCCTTTGGCATTAGTTTGACATTTGCTACGTAAAAATCTACTCTCTGTAGATTTTCTACGTGACCAAAAGCAACGATACGTTTTTAGTAAACGGCAACAAGCTTTGTTTATGTTACAGATTTTGCCAACTGATCCCACGAAAGCGATATGTTTTTACTATCCACTAAACCTGAGATTCGAAATAAAAGCAGGTTTGCTAAAACGAAGAATTTTCGAAAAAAAAATTTGTTCGATAAATGCTCGTGAATCAAAAAGCGATCTTTTGTCGATAATGTCGCGATCATAAGCGCAATTGCCAAATTTCCTAAAATGTGAATGTTCGCAGCGTCGAACTATTTTCGATAATTTCTCGAATGTGTAATTTACATTCATGTGCAATAATTGAATTAAACAAAAAATTGCTACGATAGCGTAGTGGATGTGTGCTAATCTGTTAGCCTGGGGGTACAGTATTCGAATCAGATTGCAGCGTAAGTTAAAATTTAAAATAAATAAATACTCCATTTACATTGAAAAAGATAAATTAAAAATTAAAGACAACAATCTACATAGGGGCAAAAGTATATCAAACCGCGCGATAAATCAACCACCATCTTTTGATAAGAAATATTTGTACCAATAGAAAGGTAATTTTCTATAAATATCCACTATATAAAGATATCATAGTCTTCCGAAGAGTTTTATTTAAAAAAAAGCACAAAAGTAAAAAATATATAAAAAATATTTTTTTAATTTTCCAGTGCATACTTTTACTATTTTTTGTTACTCCCCTGTGGAAAACTTTTGTACCAATCGTCTTTAAAGTAATTGTCCTTTCACTAGTGGAAATGAGAGTGAACGTGAATGACGATATAATGCGCAGGTGAAAAGGAAAAACTGGCTTCATTTTGGAGGCGTGGCATAAACTGAATATATTAAAAGCTAGACATGCAAAGTTTTAGAAGGGCTTTCATGCCACGTGCAAAAAATTGGACATTAGGAGGGAAGGATCCGAGATAATTGGCGCCCAGAATTCGATGCCGGATTAAAAAGCCACTAGAACCAAAAATTAAGCCATATTCAAGCTATAAACAATATGATATGTAATATGATGAAATCGGACTTCAAATGCCGGCGCTATATATAAAAATAAAAAGTGCAGTATTTTAAGGCGTGGTAAAAAATTTTCGAAACACCCACCCTATAATACTACCAATATTGGAAAATATGTAAAATGTATAAAGTGTAAAACTTAAATAAAATGCAATATCGCAAAAAATCACAAAAAGTTAAACTTGGATGCAAATATAGACCTTATGTTCTTTATTGTGTATATAATATATATGGGGAATATTGGGGATCTCTATAACTTTTGCGCTTTTGAAATATTAAAATGTAGAAAATATAGTCCACAATTATATTTTTCATATAAATATGAATCTGACTATGAATGGACAATAGTCTTAAAAATATTTTTACGCAGATCCATTCTCTAAAAATCATACCAATACAATGTGAAAACAAAATACATTTTTTTTATGAGGAACGCCATTTTTGTATGTCGAAAAAGTTAAAAAAAATTTTTTTTTTAACACTTTGAAAATGAAATTTTTTACTTGACTTTGAACTCTAACCTGGGATAACAGAAAGACATTTAGAACAAAAGTTATGTAAAAAAGTGTTTGTTTTCAATTTCTTTAAATCCCATTTTTAATTTTTGATTTATCGTGTGAACTCCCCATATGTCTGCCCCTATCTGGATTGTTGGAATTTATATTATTCACAGCGACGAATAAATCAACAGCTCCGGTTACTCCAAGAGTTTCTTGCGAACTGAAAATATATCATGAATATTTGCACTTATCCCACTGTGTCTGCCTTATACCACATTGGCACGTGACCACTCTGTGATTAGATATTTTTAGTTGAAAAATTGTTTTCTGACGAAGAAGAGTTACATAGGTGATAAATTTTAAATAAAAAAAATTTTAACTATTAAAGAAATTCATCATTACCACAAGAATATCCTCTTTATAGTTTGTTATACTAACTTTAGAAAGTAAAATGACAGAAACATACAAAAGCAAATAGTTTTACAAAAATACAATCGTTTAATTTACACGCAAACAAACATGTTAACAAATGGACAAATGTTTCTACATGCAGTCTTCTCTCTTGATGCTGGCTGGCACTATGTCCTTTTCGTTTGGACGTAATCACTCTTTTATCAATTTAAATGTAGACATTTAAAAGCAAACAACTATGACAATGATAATATGCTGACATTTGCAGCATTTTTGTTTATGGCACATATGAGGACATGTCAATTCCTTTTTTCCTCGCATGTCTAAGGATGTATCAAATGTAATTGTATGAGCATGTGCTGTTAAGTAGTCACAAACGTTAGGCCATGGTTAAGAAAAACAAATATATGTGTGGATGCCACATCTACATATATCAAAGTCTTCATCGCCTTCATCAACAATATTAAAGCATAAATCCAAATGGCGGACATTACTTAGACCACATCATTGTCGTTTCGGCGGTTTGTGTCCTGTTTGTCCAGTAGGAACAATTTTTGCAGATGTCATGCTTTTCGTCCTGCTTGAATGTTTGTTGCACATTTTGTATTTAGTGGCAATATCACGGATGTTTAAGAGGTTTCCTTTTTTTAATCTCTCCCCAACATGCCCTTTTTTTGTCAATGTCTCTTGACTATGTTCGAAAATAGCAAACCATTTTGTTGATGACATCGTAAAGTGAGATGTGTTTATTCAGAAGGAAAGAAAAAATAAACTCTTGAAATAAAAATAAAGTGTAAATTAACACATTGGTTAACTGTAAAAACAACTTTGTCTGTCCAATTGTCCTTTAGTTTTTCTTAAGTATAAAAAAATAAATTTACTGGGAAACTTTGTATTAACATTAGATTGGTAAAACTGTATATTTCGTATTGGTGACTCTTTATCAATAAGAGGAAGTGCTGAAAGTCTCTATAGAGTTGCACTCGCCATTAGAATGTCTATTTCACAAAATGTTATTGATTATATATTTTTAGATCTTTTTAACCCTTTCAACGCTTATAAACACACAATTCCAGGCAAATAAATTTTCCTCAATTAAATGCAAGATTGAGAAACTTGCAGAATATAAAGAGTAAAAGTTTTCATCTTCAAAATTACGATAGATGGCGTTCACTGATATATATATACAAGCTATAGATCTTTCAACGGAAGAGACAGAAATTATTTTAACGATATGTAGTAGGCGTGCATATATCAGCACGTTGGGAGCTGCAATTAGCCTTAGCTGCTATGTTTCTCCCAAAAATTCCCACAAATAAAATATATACCATAGTGAAAGATACCGGCTCCCATGGTATCACATTAGTATTCTGATTCCGAAGTTCTCTCTCTTTGTCTGCTTGTAAGACCGTATCTACTGAACAGCATTATATTTGGCTGGAATAATAAAAAATAAATTACCCCTGCGATATAGTGATATGTTCACTGGTTGATATGTATATATTCAAATACTTATCGTAATATATTTTCTTTATTTATTTATTTAATTTAATTTAGTCTATGGAATCAATCCTTACAGACTATACATATAATACAAATAAGTAGTTATATATAAAAATTTAATTATTTAAATATAAAATGATATTCCGTTTAATGGTATGAACACTCAAAGAAAAATCAACAAAATTATACATTTCATTAAAGCAACAGCATAGTTTTCTTAGCGGATCAGACATAGCAAAGTTAGTACGAAAATTTTCAACATATAAAGGGTTAAAAGAACGTAATGAGCGTTGTGGAATGTTAAAAGTTAAGTTGCTCAGTAAAAATTCACTGCAGATGCTACCATTTATAAGATTAAACATAAAAGAAACATTGAGCATTATTCTTCGGCTTTTTAAAGTTGGTAAGTTAACCTCTGCTAATCTTGTTGAGTATGATGGAAGTCCGACATGGTCCCGATAAATATTTCTTAAACAGAAGAGAAGGAACTGTTTTTGAACAGACTCAATGCGGTCAATATGTACTTTGTAGTTCGGGTCCCAAATGATTGAACCATATTCTAAAATTGGCCTTACGAGTGATGTAAATAATTGTTTGGTTATATTAGGGTCCTTGAATTCCTTCGACCACCTTTTAATGAAAGCCAAAGCGCTACGCGCTTTATTTACAGTCATCGTTATGTGCTGTACAAAATTTGGTTTTAAATCAACAAAATGCCCAAATCCATGAATATTTCAACCGATTCTAAATTGCAGGTAGCAAGCTTGATGTTTACATTTCTTCAAATTTAATTCCATTAAATTGATTCTACACCATTTGTAAAAATTGTCCAAGTCGATCTGTAGAAAAAGATGATCAGATGGCTGTTTAACACTCAAAAATATTTTAACATCATCAGCACACATCAAAGTATTACAGTATTTAATAACTTCTGGTAAATCATTTATAAAAAGTAAAAATAAAATAGGTCCTAGGTGACTTCCTTGCGGCACACTAGAATTGACACGAATACTTCTTGAGATCGCATTATTAAATTTAACGGATTGTGTTCTACATACAAGATATGGATTTTATCCAAGAGATGTAAGTATTGTTAAATCCCAACTGGGTTATATAATCTAGCATTTTGCGGTTAGCTTATTGATGTCTTTTTTGAACACTTAGAAAAGCTGTATCATCAGCGAATATTGATATGTGTATGTTACTGCTTACCGGCAAGTCAGAGGCATATATCAAATATAATACAGGACCAAGGATGCCACTTTGAGGAACTCCGGCTTCAATGGGTTGCGGAGGGCTTAGAAAATAACCTTCTTTAACAACAAATTTTCGCTCAGTTAAGTAGCTATCTAAAAGTTTAAGGATGTTTTCGGGTAGGGTTTGCTTTAGTTTATGTATTAAACCTGCGTGCCATACTTCATCAAATGCCTGAGAAACATCGATGAAGAGCGCAGAACAATATTTCTTTTCTTCGAAGGTTTTTCTAACCACGTTCACGAGTCTATGTGTTTGTTCAATCGTACTATGTTGTCTCCTAAAACCGAATTGGTGGTCTGGAATGCATCCAGTACTATTAAGTATGGGTGTTAGCTTATTCATAAGTAGCTTTTCAAATAGTTTTGACATGTTAAACAATAGGCTTATAGGCCTATAGGACTCCACTTTCCTATGATTTTTGCCTGGTTTAGGTATCATGGTAATCTGCGAAACCTTCCATTCTGCGGGATAGCATTTGAGGCGCAAAATACTGTTAAAAATAATTAAAATTATCCGTTTTGCAGTATAGGGTAGCTGTAAGAGCATTTTATTGCTTATTTTATCAGCGCCTGGAGCTTTTTTCGAGTTTAAGCCCGCAATATTGAACCTCAAAGTAACATCTGGTATAGCGAGGACTGGTGGTAGCTCAACTATAGTATCAGACGTATCTGGAGTAAATACTTTCTGCAAGTGGTTTGCAAATAGAGTACCTTTTTCAGCGTCAGCTCTTGCCTTTTGAGGTCTCGGGCTGCTCTCCATAGCGAATAGTCTGCTTGAGGTGTTGCGTCGAGCACTTTCAGAAAATTTGAAGAGAAGCGGTTTTTTGATATTCTAGTAGAGTTTTCAGCTGTTTAGTACATTACTGCAGCCTAGATTTTGGCTGAGGGGATCTGTAGCGCTGCCATTCTCTACGAACTCTTCTTTTTTCATTCTACATCTGCTGAAAAAATGTTATTATATCTCACCTGAAGATTTGTAGTAGTACAATTTAGAGCAGCTTGCTTAATGTTTGCCTCAAACATTCTAATAGAGTCATCTATGTCAGTAGGCGTTTTTAATGGAATATTTTCTGAGCAATGAACACTCAAATATTTTTTGTATTTCAACCATTTATACGTGTGGTTGTCATCGTTAAATCACAAGTGGGTGAATAAGTTGTATGTGATTATATAGTGACAATAGTTGGTGAGTGATCTGAAGACAAATCTAAAGATGCTTCAACTTGGATCATTTCGCTGGGCACACCCTTTACCACTCCAAAATCAATAACATCAGGTATTTTTCGGCGATCTGTTCAACGATTCCAACGCATTTTTGGAATTGTGTCAAACAAAACGCGACCCTTTGGCGTGATGAGGCGAGATCCCCAGATTGTGTGCTTAGCGTTGTAATCACCGGCGGCCAAAAAGCGTGGGCCTAGTGAATTAAAAAATCTACTATATTGATTTTCTGTAATAGAGTACCTGGGAAGAGAGTATATTGATGAAATCACCAGGTTTTGATGAAAAGCTTCAATGTAGATGTTAGTTGCTTGAATGATCACTCACAATGATCACTCATTAAGTAGTATTTAAATCGCGATTTTATTAGTATAGCCGAGCCACCAAAAACCATTTATTTTCCTATTGGCAGAGAACTAGTGTATCTGTTTATGATACAGACGATAAACTGTTCAACCCCTGGGGAAGATAAATGGATTTTTTTAATTGTGTTCATATTTGTGAAAACAAGTTTTAAGCCCGAAAAAAAAGTTGTGCAGTAGTCTAGTGAGTAAAACACTTGGCATAAAATGACACAATAACTAAAAATGGCATGAGTTCAATGCTTAGCGGAGGCATTTAATTTTTATTGTGTTTTGTGTATTCAATGTCTTCTAAATATTGAAATTTATAACTTCTTATGTGTAATCAAATGTGGTAAGTACTTGCCTCCAATGACATCGCCGTGTTAAAGTAATTGATTAAAATGCCAAAGTAGAAGTAGTGAATGGTATAATTATTAGCATTTTAACTCATTACGTTGCCATCAAAATTTTTCCTAGGAGTTCATTAATTTCCACATAATAGTTATTGGAAGGTAGAACGATATATTCTCAATAAAGGTGTGAAATATTCGCATTTTCTACAATGCAAATAAATTAATAAAAACATTCCTTTTTCAGATTTTAATATGTATCATGATCAGCAATAGCTTTAAATTAGCAGAGGTTACGTTTCGTGAGCTAACATTATTGGACCCATGATGAAATAATATAGGTGACATTACTACGCCAGATGACAATTTTTTGCTCCAGCATTTTTTGTCGAGACTTCTGTCAAAGTCTTGTTTATGTTAATAAAAAGTCCACGTGTTGTGCTCTTTGTTGAAATTGTGATTAGTTTATTTTTAATTTTAATTTAAATATTATAAGAAATAACTCTGACGATAAACGCGTATGTGTGGTTGTTTTTTAATTCAAAAATTTATTTAATTCATCACTTGCAGCGCGTCCTTTTGATTTTTGTTTACAATAATTTTTGACATATACGACGACATTACACAAACAAAAATTCCTTTTTGTTGCTGTAATGTTGTAATTGTTGCCCTAGTAATGTCACCTATATTATTTCATCATGATTGGACCACTATAAATATGTCTATTTAAGGCGAACTTTGTTTTCAATACTTCGCAAAACTTAAATTTAATTCAGATAAAAAGTCGCATATATACGAGTGGATAAAAAATATAAAATATTTTATTACAATAAAAAAGTTGCAATAAGTAGAATTTCTAATAAATACAAAAATTATTAATTGTACTAAATAAGCCATTGGTGTACCATTGTACTTTTAAAATCTTAGTTGTTCTAAGAGTGGTACAATTGTACAAATTTTGCCATCCCTGATGTGAACAATTTTCAGATGTACATACATATGTGTGGAAATTTATACAACCATAATTAAATATATAATAAAGCTTTATATCCTTCCTCTAAGATGGGATTTTATTAATTAAAAACACTGCACTAGTTATTGCTTTTCTCATTTGAGTGTTTCCGCGTGAAACGGCCCTATACAAGAAAAAATAATGTTCTTATTTTTAATAAAAATCTCTCAATTGATCTTTTTTAGAGCATAATAATTTATTTAATATTTTTTGAGCAAATTTGAGGCACTTTAAATAATCATCCATAAATTATTTTGCGCTCCCTCTTTGTATGTTTAATATTTATTTCAGATTTACTTTTCTTGCCTTTCTCATTATTAATAAAAACCCTTATCTCTGAAAAGAATATACTTTTTTCGCTTTTTATTGAATTTAATAAAATACTCAGGTAGAGTATTCTGCTGTCTATATTAGAACGGATAGCAAATAATTTAATGTTTTATTATTTTCTTATGAGTTTATCTCTATATTATTTATATTAATTAAATCAATAAAAAGTTTTGTTTCATCGAATTTTTTAAATTTTCGTACTGTATGACCTCATGTCGGTCACACCCGTCTCTTTTTAAAAATAGTCCATTTATAAAAAAAAATAATTTTTTGCCAAACAGTAAATACATAATACAATTAAAAACATTTTGAACAGATATCCATACCAAAATTATTGTGTGCCTTATAGTAAAATTTTTACAGAATTTATCCTGAAAGTCATAATTCTTTAAAACTAAGATTTGTAAGGTCACACCCGTCGCAGCTTTCTGACGGCCATTCTGAGCAGGAATCGTGTTCTATTAGTGTCTACCAGTTATTAAACGACTTAAAGCTTAATTCCTTGCGAGTTGCAACATTTTTTTTTCAAAAAATTTTATGTTCTTTATTAATAACAAAAAATATGTGTAAAGTGGTCACACCCGTCTAAATGGAATTGCTCATTTACAAACAATTAATTTCTTTTCATTAATAAATTACATATTTTTAATTTATTACGAACAATGTGACTTTTCATGTATCTGACATTTTGAAGACAGTAGATGTTAAATGTTGCAAGTGTAAATTCACGTTTCACATTTTCAATATTTTCCTTGCGTTCCTTTGAAATGTATGCAGGTGTAAAAAGCCTATAAGAACAAAGCACAAAAATGCAGTTTTTTGTGTTGTTTAAATAAAAATAGCTGATCCTTATGTATTTGTATCTCCTAATTACAGTGGTGTCATTAGTTTTTCCCTTGCAGCTCTAGTTTTAAAAATATAGTGACATGTAGCATTTGCATAAATTTTTTATTCTGGTATGTGATGGAAATCGATCGATACAAATCAGCGCCGATTTTAGAAACAAATTTAGCTGAATTTTGGTTATTTACGTTTTTTATTGTTTTGTATAAAAAAAATATTCGAATAAAATATTCTCAGCCTTGAAAACATTAAAAGGGGTAAATAAGTCATCTTTCAGTAGAATTTGTTTTTGAAATCGGCGCCGATTTCACATCGAACGATTTCCATCACATACCACATTATTCGCTTAATTTTTCATGAATGGTATTTAAACTTTAAAATACTTTCTGGATTATTAGTTTACACAAAAGTTTCTTTCATTTCGTCAGAGTCACATTGATGAGTATATCAGGATATCTTCCTGTTAAAAATTGTGTGTTTTTTGTTTAGTCCTTAATTTTTATTTTATTTTAATTTTTTTTAATTTAAATAACTGCTCCTTGTGTATTTTCGGCCGATGATTACGTTCTTGAGCGAGTGTTCGCGTAGAAGCCAAAATTTTTATAACTTATTTTTGGCATTCAACAATTTTTATTTTTATTACAAAAGAATAATTTGAAATAATTAAATTTTATTACAATAATATGTATACTTTTTCACCACCTTTGTTCAACTATTTTTTATTACCTTGTTGCCGGAATACCGCAACAAATAAAAGTTACAATAAGGTAACAAAAATTCGGTTACAAATTTATTATTACCAAATTGTCAGAATAAGGCTGTTTGTGTATTATTTTTAAAAAATTTGGGATTATGTATGAATAATCCAGCATGAAAGTATATCGATATATATATATCGAAATAGCGATATTTTTTATTTGATATATATATATATATATATATATATATATATATATATATATATATATATATATATATATATATATATATATATCTATATATATATATATATATATATATATATATATATATATATATATATATATATATATATATATATATATATATATATATATATATATATATATATATATATATATATATATATATATATATATATATATATATATATATATATATATATATATATATATATATATATATATATATATATATATATATATATATATATATATATATATATAATCCCACAAATAACACAAAAACTTTCTGGACTGTTCATACTAAGGATGTTTTTATATCGATCGGCATCGATATATATATATATATATATATATATATATATATATATATATATATATATATATATATATATATATATATATATATATATATATATATACATATATATATATATCGATGCCGATCGATATAAAAACATCCTTCGTATGAACAGTCCAGAAAGTTTTTGTGTTATTTGTGGGATTATATCGTATATTTGAAATTTGCAAATTTTACGAAATAAAAATAAACAACTTAAAAAAATTTAATTTTTAATATAAAATTCTTAGAATATAATCACATCATATCAAAAATAGAGCCTAGATTTAAAATCAGCGGCCTCATATAAGAAAACAAAATTTTTTTGGTGGCGTGAGAAAAGAAAAATTTTAACTAATTTCTTTTATATCTCTGAAAATAGTTTATCTTTTATATCTCTGAAAATAGAGGTGCTAGAAAAATAATAAAGCTGTTTTCATAATCAGCCGACGAAAATACATAAGGTTCAGTTATTTTAATTTCAAAAAATGAGAATAAAAAAAGTTTTAAGGACTAAACCAAAAACACGATTTTTAACATTCTTGCAATAACAGTAAGATATCCTGATATACTAATCAATGTGACTCTGCACAAATAAGAGAGAATTTTGTGTAGATTAATAATCCAGAAAGTATTTTAAAGTTTGGAGGACCATCCATGAAATATTACGCGAATAATACAAAAAGTGGTGTAAATTGTGCAAATGCTAAATGCCACAATATATTTAAAACTACGCACAGAAAAAAAGGAATGTAAAATCCACATGCCGCAATTTTGATTGCAAATCATGTTAAATTTACAAGAAATAATTTGTTGTTTGAGTGTTAGTGTTTACTTGCTTTGTTCATTGCTACAATTCACTGTTCTGCATAGTTGTGTGACTTTTTGATTGCAAATCATGTTAAATTTACAAGAAATAATTTGTTGTTTGAGTGTTAGTGTTTACTTGCTTTGTTCATTGCTACAATTCACTGTTCTGCATAGTTGTGTGACTTGTTGTTGTTTATTCTTACATGTGTCGTCTATGTATATGACAGAAAACGAATTACCAGCGAATATTTACTGCTGCTGGTTTAAAATTACCATTATTTCATATTAATTTTAAACGGAAAATAATTAATCTAACCTTAAATCACCGTTAAAACAATTTTGTTATAAACGTTAAGTTTCATTTTCAATCGACATGACTATAACTTTAATTTCAAATAAGTTTTATGTTAAAGAATCATTTACATCATGTTGAATTAAAATGAAATGCATTTTACACACGATGGTATTTATTTAGTGCATAAGTAAAGAAAAGTTTGAAGCTGTTGTGGCTGCAGAGGTTAGCGCATGCACTATCATGCAGGTGACACGAGCTCAAATCTTGGCTGGGGCAGTCAGCTACAACGAAAAGTTTTCTGATGACTATCACGTAAGTAAAATAATTAATAAAATAGCTACATTAAAGTCATGTTGTTTCAGCTTGATATAACTTAAATTCAACATGATTCTTCGTGTTGTTCCAATATCAAATTCACGTTGTTTCAACTTGAAATAACTTTGAGTCAATATGATTCTTCGTGTTGTTCCAATATCAAATTCACGTTGTTTCAACTTGAAATAACTTTGATTCAACATGATTCTTCGTGTTGTTCCAATATCAAATTCACGTTGTTTCAACTCGAAATTACTTTGATTCAATATGACTTTTCGTATTATTTCAGTATGAACTTCATTTTGATTTAACTGTACTGGAATATTAAATCAACATGAAATATAGTTAATTCAAAAGGAAAAATTTTCTTTCAAGATTATTGTAAATCATGTTGATTTAACATGAAACACCTATGAAACAAAATCACTACCGAAAAATGTTAAGTTAACCTGCTTTTCGACGATTTTACATGGAAATTTTTCTGTGTGTAGATCTGCCATCGTAGTCACCAGATGAAAATACATAAGGATCCGCTATTTTTATCTAAACAACAAAACCACTGTTCCGCTGCGAAATTAATGATTAACTTTATTAATCACGATTACGATTAACATATATAATCATGATTATTTTAATCATGCATAAATTAATCCGATTGACAATTAATAAAATTAACCAATCGATTGAAAGATCAATCCAAGTAGAAATGCGACGGTCCTTGGCTCTTGATTTAATGCGTTGAAACCAGTGATATCAAAATATATTTTTTTATATAAAAAATTACTGATTAAATCTAACAGTGCATTTACATTAGCAATTCTGCAACTGGTTCGATACTTTTAACGAGCTCCGAAAACTATATCATTTACATTGGGAATTTTTTTTAGTAATGAGGTTAATCTCTGACCATTTTTTATGACTTAATATCAAGGTAGATTTATTTACCAGGTACTCTTGATTACACAGCTGTTGATTCTTTTTTTATTTGTAGCTGTCAATTTTATATCAAAATAAACAAGTTATGTTGTGTATGTGTTTTAATAATTTGACATTTTCAAGGAACTGCGACTACCTGTAAATAAATATAATAGTAGGATAATAATACATAGTAGGATAATACACAAAAAAGGTTGTATGCAAGAGACTTATTTAGTAAACTGGTTACACACTAGTTTATGAGTTGTATGGATAAATATCTTATAAATATAAAAAGACATAAACCACTTAAAAGTAGTAAAAATATTAAAAGTATTAAAAATATAATGGTTTTTAATATGTATTTATGTTTAACACACATATATTATTAGTTTTAAATATTAATGAGCCAATTCTAACTGAATGTTATATTATTGTTTATTTTATAAAATCATAAAAATTTTCCATAAAAACCATTAACAATTTTGTTTTAAAACTTAAAAATTTTAAAACAGCAAAATATATGAAATATTTGTTGATTTTACAAAATAACAAAATAAACTAGATAAAATGGGGCTTAACAGTAATTATTTGAACTGGATAAAATTATATCTTTTCCGTCAGGCAGCCACCTGGGACTAATATTGTTTCTTCTGTTTATCAATGATTTGCCTGAAGCCATCAAATATTGCAACATGTTAATGTATGCTGATGACGTTAAAATATTTTTGTGTTTTAATAAGTCTTCTGATTATATTCTTCTTCAGAACGATTTGGATAATTTCTAAAATGGTGTAACATTAATTTAATGGAACTTAATCTGAAAAAATGTAAACATAAACATACTTTTCCAGACGACATGATATTGCTCATTCTTACTTACTGAATAATTACAAATTGGAGTTAGTTAACACATTTTTGGACTTCAACATAATACGCTTCTTTCAACATAATACGCGTGGGGTTCTGGCTTTTATTAACAAATGGTCAAAAGAATTCAACGATCCGCTTATTACTAAATCTTTTTATACATCACTAGTAAAACCTATTTTACAATATGGATCATTTATATGGAACCCGTACTAGAATGTGCATATCGATCGAATCGAATCTGTTCAAAAGCAATTTCTTATATTTTGTTTAAGAAATTTATATCGGGGTTATGCTGCCCTTCCCTCATATTCAATATTTCTTTCATGCTGAATCTCATAAATGGAAATGTATGCTCCGATTTTCTGTTACTAATGGTATTTAAATTATTTACCTATATTTTCCTAATAATTTATATGAATTGTAATGTAGTCTGTAAGGAATATTCCATAGACTTAATAAATAAATAAGTAAATGACACTTTGGCTCAATAATACTAACTTAAATATTTTAGAAACCCCCGAAGAAAATGAGTGATAACTTAAAAACGGCTAGACCGATTTCTTTTTTCAACTATAGATTTGAAGTTTTTGGATCAAATCACGTTTACTTTTCCGAAAACTGTATACGAGAAATGACTCACTACGAAACTGATGTTGACCTGATGATATTCAGAACAAATGGCCGGCGTTACCGTCGGTTTATTTTTTTCCTATACCTTATATTAGACAGGAAAAATAAAAATGCAGGAACTTACCTTAGATTTAATAGAATTACCCTTCAACTGTTTAACCTTCCTATACCCGCGCTAATTTTTATAACACATATACCCGCGCACAGTCTCACAGACTGAAAGTTTGAACTAGATGAAATACTAGTTTTTTTGAAACAAAACTAAAAACAAAAGATTATTTTTTATTCTCAATGATATAATAAAAAAATAAAATCACACATTAATTTGTATTCACTTATTTTATAGATTTTTATTCCTTAACAAATAAGCCATCAAAATCCATAGTTTTTTCTTAGATATTACAAAAACAAAACAAAAACATATTTTTTTCTTCAAATAAATAAAAATAACTTATACCAACTCAAAAGCACTTCTTGCACAATACATAAATCATAGGTCAACTTAGTTTTCAGCCTTTAAATAAAAATCAGGGCATATCGCACTGCATGTTTTACCTTCATGAAAGGTTACACATATACCCGCGTCTGTCTCACAGACCAATTGTTATGAAATACACCAACACGCTTGTCTAGTGCAAACACCAAATCAACACTAAAACGGAGCTTGTAAAAAAAGCGGAAGCTAAAAGAAAATTCAACTTTGTAGAGTTTCTGGGAAAAAAAATATTTACGTAAAATCGTTTTGTCGGTCTCACAGACCAACGCGTGGGGTATAGGAAGGTTAAGGCTGTAGAAAACGGTAATAACCGTATGGTTAACATGGTCGTAACGGCGACACACAAGGCAATTGAAAGTTCCTTACAATGTTTTGTAATAGAGTTGGAGAAAGAGTATAGTGAAACATAATCCAAATTGGGTAATCGGAGGGATTTATTCATTGTGAGCTATACATAAAAAAATTATATATTCAATTTTCGAGATGTCTTAAAACAATTCTAAATATCATAGGAACTCTCATCATGGCCAACTATCGTAAATGCAAAAATTTTTAGATTCGTTACCTTGGGTAATGGGTAAAACACGCCTAGTTGCAAATATTGAATTTATCATAGTTTAAAGCTTGCAATTTTAATAATAAGCTTATTTTTAGTTCACACACTAATAGAAAACCCGTCATAACTGGGGGTCTACATTAGGCATCAACATGGTATGAACATCATGTCCCATATGGCTAATGTAGACGGCTCATGTCAATGTTTCGTCCATGCTCTGACATCGATGCCCGAACATATGGCTGAGCGCCATGAGATTCGCCGTTAACAACCATTTTCAGTAGAAAGAAAAGAGATAGAACAACATTTGTTAAATATTCCTTCTCTATTGTACTAATACAAAATACATTGACAAGGCAGAACATGGACATCGCACGTATTCACCACACAAAGAAGTTGATGAATTTTTTACAGTTGCTCTTCCGGCGTTATGTTCATGTCTTGTTCAAGTCAATGGCTCGTGAAAACGTAGGGTAATGCTGATGTAATTTCACATCAATGCTATGTCAAGTGTCTTCGTTTTTGACCCTATGAAACTTTTCAGCACTATGATGTCAACCTTTACATCAGCTAGTTGTCAATGCCAATGAAGAAAAATCTATTATCAATGCAATGACACATCAACGCCAGGGAAATGACTAATTGACATCTATTTAATGAGAAAATGTCATCAATATAAAGTCGCTGATACAACAGCCGTCATTACGCTGATGTAATTCGACATAAATGCTATGAATGTTGTTTCGTTTTTGACCGAATGACACTTTACATCATTGTGATGTCAACCTTTACATCAGCTGTCGTTGAAGCAATCGGTCATATTTATATTTTCTTACTTTTAGTTGTTTCTATTTTAGTTTTAAATTTTGTTATTATATTATATTTTCTAATGTTGGCCTTGATCCGTACATGTGCCGCACATTTACCAAAGTTTGGCTTATGATACATCAACAAAATTACACGTTTGTTAGAATAAATGTGAGAAAACATTACATTGTTAATTCTATATTGTGAGTGATATAATATTTTACTGCATTCCTCTAAAAAGTCTTCAAATCAAAAATTCGTTAAAACTCGGGTCGAAACTTCTGCAATCTGGCAGCTGTAGTTTCATGCTTACATATATTATGAAAATAAAGTAGACATTTTGAAAATTTTTTAAAACAAAAAGTTAATTGTGGATACTGTCGCGCCCATTACATGTGCAGAAATTACAATTAATCAATTATTGGATTATCCACGCTATCTGATGTGGAAGAAATGTAAAATTTTTTTAAACGTAGTCTTTAGTTGAATAACAAACTTAAATGGGAGCTGTTAAAACGGGGCGGTCAACTTTTTCATAGCTTGTGTTTTGTTCTCGTCAAATAACAAATATCATTATTGCAGGGTGGACTAGAAATTTTTATGCAAACCTATTTGGGATCTAACTGGGATCCAAATTGCGATGCAATGCAAACGTATTTTGGATCTGATTGGTTTCCTGTTTTAAAATATCAAAATCTTGCAAAAATTTGCTCAAATCGGAAAAATAGCAAACTCTATTATTAGATTGAAATTCCTGAAACTATCCAAGGGACAAAAAAAACAGATGAGCAATAGATATGATTAAAAATCTGTGTTAGCTTTTCCCAAAAAGTTCTCAATAGTTTCCCACTTGGGAAAAACTTATGTTAGACGGGCTATCCCAACAAGTTCCCAGTTAGATCCCAAATGGAATAACCCTTTTGGTCTTGCTAGATGCGCTCCCAGTCGGGCCCCAATATGAGTACATATTAGGAAAATTTCTAGTCGGGTTGTGTAGAAAAGAAAACACCGTTAAACTTTTGATTTTTCTACTAATAAAATGTAAATCGATTATTAATGAATTAACTCCGAAAAAAAACGCACCAAAAGATTTTTAATATCCCTGGCATTTTTTAATATTTTAATATCGTGGCATAATTAAGAGATACTTTTCTGGCTTTTATGGCGTAGTTGAAACTCCGGTTTGCTACACTAAGAGCAAGTTTTTAAGAACGAGATTAGAGATTAAGCTAAATGTAATATTCGTATTTACTCTTTAAGTTGATTAAATTTTAATTTTTTTTCCTTGTTTAGGATTGGCCGCTAAACTAGTAAAAAAAAGATTTAAAAAAAAAATCAGCTTTGTAGAGTAAATACAGATATTAAATTTAACTTAATCTCGTTCTTAAAAATCCGCTCTTAGTGATCGTGCCGCAGGTTATCTGAAAGTTTTAAATTTTATATGAAAAACGTAAATATGCTACTAAATAATTATAAAGCTTGCAAACTTGAAAATAATTTGACTTTGTATATTTTGAAAATATATAACAAAATTTCTCGAACCACTCTCAAGTTAGGATAAAACCTGTAAAGTGGGAACTCTCTTAAAAAATAATAAATATTACTTAAATAAAAAATCTTAAAAATAACTTATCTTCTTTGAGATTACTGGTTATGGAAGCACATGTTTGTTATTGCAAGCTTAAACTCTTAGTTCGTGTCCACAAAGTAAACTTATCAAACATTTTTACCAATTTGTGTTTTTGGAAACCAACTTTTCGTGATCGAAATAATTTTTTCTCTGTTATAACTTTATCACCCACATCCACTATTTAGGAGTTTTTCTTTTATTTACTTAAACCCATTTGTATATTTTTGCTTAAAATTTGTGAGAGTTTTATATACAAACTGTTTTTTTTCACTGCTTCTGCTTTTATTTATTTAATTTTTTATTTTGCCACCCTCAGTTTTGCACCATTTAGCGCGATAGTTGTTGTTTTTATTGCCATTTGTTCGCTGACACATCCCAAAACGAACACTTGAATATTGTGCTTTAAGTAAATATCAACTACTCAACACTATTCTAGTTCAGAGCCCAACGGTTGCTGTTTTGAAAAAAATTTAAGAAAAGCTTTGTAAAAAAGGATAACAAGGATGCCTAAAGTACAAATATTTTAACAAGTGTCAAATGCACACGCTACTTCTGTTAAGCATACTCACACATACACACTTATGCATACAAGTTATAAAAATGCAAGTACTTGTGCACATATGTACATATTATATACCTAGTTAAAATAATATATTTCATATGTATGCAAGCACATATAACATGTACAGATTGTTATTGAAATGTTTCCACAATGAAAAATATTTGAAAACTTTCTATTAAATTAATAAAACAATGTTTTTGTATGCTTTTTACTAGGGATGTAACTAATACCGATACCGATATATCGGCGATACTTCAGATTTTCCGATACATCGGTATCGGCGATATTTTACTGTCGATACGACGATACTTTAAAAATTTTTTTCAGAGTTTTTTTTTAACAAATAATTTATTTTTGTTCAATTTTACCATGAATTAAATTCACTTCGTTATTTTTTAAATCTTATTAATATCAATTTTAAAAATTAATAATATTTTATACTGTTATTTCGTAAAAAAATTATTTACTTTTTTGTTAATTTTACCTTGAATTCAAATTCAAGTCGTTGTTTTTTAAATCTTATTCCAGCAAAAAAAGACACTCCAAAGAAGTCATAAAAATGTAGAATTCGCGATCCGGAAGTATTGCAAATTTGGATAATTTCTAATTAGTTTTACATATCTTTGCCATTGCAAGAAGTTCTGTTTTTCGATTACCAATCACCGAATTGGAAGCGATGCTAGGACAAATTTCTTTTTCGGTGTTCTGTAATGGTCCTTCTTCAAGGAAAAAGGATAAAAAATTACCCATTTTCACAATTTTTTTTATGCGAATTTAAACTCAAAACTTTATTTTCATGTACATTTAAGTGAATAAATATAAACTTTTAGAAGACTTTTAATAATTAAGCTATTAAGTTATTTAGAAGAATATTAGTTGATAAATGTTCTTTAAAAAATCGATTTTTTAAAAAGCATGGCGAGTATTTTTTAAAATTACAAAGGAATTAAAAATTTTTTCTTGCTTTTCTACTAATTATCTGCATACTTTTAATATAGATTTTTTGGAAGCAAAGAAAATGTAGCTGATTAAAAATTACTTCCAATTTCTCATACTGGGTTAAAATCAATTTTAAATATTTTCTCTTACAATGTAATTTTGTAAATAAAAAAATTGCACTTGAGTTTTGTTGATCTAAACTTGAACTCAATTTCAATATTCGTATCGGTATCGGAATCGGTATCGGCGATATTTATTTTTAAATATCGGTATCGGTATCGGATCGGCAAAACGGCGTATCGTTACATCCCTACTTTTTACACATCCTCTTAATTTATTTGCTTACGACTAGAAAACATCACAATATTTGAATAGCGCATTATAAGAAAGTGTGATATAATAATATGTATATTTGCAAACTTCTGTTAAATTCGTTAATATACATATTTAAAATGTTGGATATAACAAAATATGCTACGAGAATCATATTGGGACTTTGTGCTGGAATGAATAGTAAAGTGAAGAACAAATTTTTAACAATACTTCGTTATGCAGACACTCACTTGATAAACTGTATTTTTATGTTGGAATTGCTCCATGGGATTTATAATACACCATTTCCACAAAATTAAAAAAACACTACGTAAAAATTGCTAAAAATATAACTGAAGGCTTCGCAACTTTTCTTTCAAATATCACATATAATGAAGGTGGCATATATTTAGGTATGTATATAATAGAGTGATGTTACGAATATCAATTTTTAGTATTCCTGAATATGAATATTTGCGCCAATATTCGCGGAATACGAATATTTATTCTGAAATTTAACGCCACTTTCCCCTTTGTGCCAATAACATTAAATTAAAAAAAAAACTGTCGCACTAGAGGTATTTAGCATTATTATGGCATTCCGATGACTGAATTTGAAATTATCAACTTCGCTCCTGAATGTCACTATTGAACATTTTTAAAGTTTTCAAAGTAATACTTTGAGATTTAGTTTTTCGCACTCTGTTTGCGCTTTTACTTGGTAATTCAGTGGTGGAAAGTAAATAAGGAAAAATACGAACTTTTTCGCCTATAGCCAGGCATTTTTAGTGACACAGGGAATACACTCTAAAACATTACTTCAAATTTACGATCATATATTGTCTAAATTTGTGTTGAAAATTTCTCCTTGTCTAAAATTACATCGATTTTGTAGTTATTTTATTAAAGAAAACCCCTTTCAAATTAATCATATTTAGTCCAAGTGGAAAAAATTTAACATAAAGTATAATACGGCTATGTCTGAATGGTAGATGCGTCAGATTATCAGTCAGGAGGTCGCGGTTCAAACCTGCATGCAGCCAATCGCTTTTTTTTTAGTAAAAACATATTGTTCAAAAATAATGCGTGTGTAATTTTAGGTCGATAATAATCTGTAAAGTGTTGCCTACTATTATCGACATAATTTTCAACAAAAGTGTTTTAGAGTGTATATAGTGACACCATCAACGAGTGTTCCGAGGGAGCGAATGTTTAGTGGTGCGGCGCAGGGCTTATTTACACACCGCATCTCACTAGGCTTGAAGGAGAAAAGGCTTCAAAACTTCTATTTTGGAAGCTCAACATTCTTCTACTGAGATTTGATTATTAATTTAACAAAAATATCAGGACAAAAATAGAAGGAGTTGTCTCAGAGTTTTGAAATTTGGTACTCTGCTATAAAATGCTTTATTAAGAAAAATTAAATTTTTTGAAAATATCGGACAAAGGACACGCCTACCACCCACATATGCCAAAACTAAATTTTCAATATTTGCTATATAGTTGCACACAAACTTATCAAATCCTTAGAAGTTTTACATCCCATGCTAGTTACTTGTATGGTAATTTTTATTGTGATTGGAGCAGGAGCACTAGGACCTCCCATATATCCTTCATCGTAAAAATACTATAACTCTTACAAAAGTTATCCGACTATCATTAAATTTGGTATGACATTTATTGTTATTGTATGTTAAACAAATAAATATTTGTGCCAAATGAAATTTAAACTTATTTATCCATACAGAAAATAAAAATAAAATACATAAAAAATTGGTTAAAAATAACAAAACCTCGCGATGGTATCCCCCTTAAGAAATTAATAAGCAATTCGGATAGGTATTGGGTACTAAGCTTCAGTAAATATTTTCACGAGGTATACCAGTATAATTCACCATAACTCGAAGGCAGTATGTCCGAAGTCGACCAATAAAGTACACCATCGGGTAACTAATAAAATTTGCTTCAAATCATCTTAATATGGTAAGCTGAAAAAGATCAATGGTCAAAGCAAAGCGATTAACAAACCAAATAAAGACATTTTGACGTATAGCCATGAAAAATATAATAAAAAAAAAGAAAGTCAACTTTACCTGTTATGGATGGGCCTTGCTTGCGATTGTTAATAGGGGTTTTCCCGGGATTTCCCGTTCCTGGAATTCCCGTTAAAATCGCTTATTTTCGTTTCCCCTTTTCCCGGGAATTTTACGCGGGAATTTTCGGGATTAAAAATCTAATTATATACATAAAAAAGTACTGATTTGTTATCGTTCATCATGAAATAATCACCCCTATCACGAATAACAATTTGCATGAAAAAACTCCCTAATTTTTTGATATTCTATTATGAATGTTTCCCATAACAATGTTTTTTGCGATCGAATTCCCAAACCTAAAAAACTGTGGCTTCGCCAATGTTTACTACCGCGAATTTTTTGACAAAATAAATGCACAACAATTTGTAATGTGTATTTAAAGTAAGTCCCTATTGAATTACTTGTTTATTTTAAATAGGATCGCAAGTGCTAATAAAGATAAAATCAATTGTCTGGTGGAAGAGATGTGTGCCAATCAATGTGCCAGTCATTTTCAGTATAGGAGGTACCGCGAACATCTTGCTGCTAGCAGCCAAGTTTTCTTCTAACACGCTCAACAGGTATCGGAATTCATCTTTATTCAACATGTAATACTATGGAATCTGTAAAGAACACTTGATTTTAGAGACAAACGCACTTAACTCTGTTTTGTTTTTACTTTGTCTCCGTTAAAGATTGCGGATCCGATTCTTCGCGTGTGCATCTTTGCTGCAATTAATATTTTTAAAATGTGTATATCTTTCACAAGTATGTACAAAATACTCCAAATATATTCCCGATACCGATTTCTTTGGAATGGGAATATAAGTTTGCTCCCAAACAACTTATTCCCATAAAATTCGCGATAAGGGTGAATATCTACATATGTAAAGGGAGGAAAATACCGAAGGCTTAAAGTCTACAGTAGCTTAGATTTAACTGCCGTTTTTTAAGCGCACTTTTGACTTAACTGCACAAAATTATTAATTTGCGTCACTTTTCTTTAAAATCCCATACAATTTCGTTTGTTAAGTGCACTTTCTATACCTGTACTTTTAGGATAAACGACTTTAATTTTTTTAATTTAATTAAAAGCAACTGCAATGTTTTCAATACACAGAAAAAAATAAGTTTCATATTTGATAAAGAAAATCCCGATATTCAAATATTTTTTTTAAATTTCCTGTGATAAAGAAATTCGCTATATTAATAACAAAAATCGTAAAAGTATACATTTTTTAATTAATAATACAGGGTGGCCCAAAATTAACGAAGGGGTTTGAATAGTCCATAACTTTATTATTTTAAATTTTTTTTCTTGTATTGTTTCACATTGTTGCAAAGAAGATTTGGGAAATTCAAACTGGAAAGGTTTACTACTGAACAACGAACATACAGCAAAATAAATAATGGCACTGTTACCGGACATTATCGTGACTTTCAATGGCTCTTTTCAAAATATTCGAAGCTATCGCTCAAATTTTTTCTCGACTATTATTTTTTATGTTGTGCCATTTTCTGTGACTTATTCTCGTATGCACGACCTTTAAAATACCCCAAGAAAAAAGCTTTGGGAGCGGTTTAGTTCGGCTAATAAAATCACTGCTTCCTGAAATAATGCGTTCGATGAAAACGCTCCGTAGCAATGTCATTGTTTCTCGTGCGGTATGATTGTTCTTCTATTTTAAATTTCCCAAATCTTCTTTGCAACAATCTGAAATAATATAAGAAAAAAATGTTAAAATAATAAAGTTATAGACTGTTCAAACTCCTTCGTTAATTTTGTGCCAACCTGTAGAAATATTTGAATATAATAGGATATTCAACAATAATTTTACTTGAAATGAATAAAAATAAAAATGTTGTTAGGAAATTTTAGGCAATTTTTTGTTTGTTTTGAATTTATTTATTATCTATCGATTGATTTTATACACTTTTGAATTTATTTTATATTTCTACTTACTGTTTGTTATTTTAACTTCAAACTAGTATCGAACTAAGCACCTTCTGCTTTGAAATCCAACGCACCAGTCACTCTACCAAAAACACTGTTGGAAAATGACAGCAAGAAGTTCAGATAAACTTACTCTTACATACACATAAATTTATATGGTTGTGCTTTGATCGTAAGCAGGGTTGCCGGGTCTTTTTTTATCACGCTCCCCAAATTTTAAAAAACATTTACACAAAAAATCCCCTGTTAAAAGAAAAATCCCCAAGAAAATCCACATTAAAAAAAGTTTTTTTTTTAATTTCTAAGTTTACACGATGAAATAGTTCATGAAATTTTGTTGCGTGAAAATTTTATGGTCAGGGAAGAAATTTAAGTAGAGAAATTTTTGTGAAATGAATGTTAAGATGATTCTTGTGAAGTTTCTTTACACCATTTGCATCTCCACAGTTGCAAGAAGCAAATAAAAATGTTTCATGAAATATTTGAACATGTAAATTTAGTCTATATTATTCACGGACTTTTATATTATGTATCAGGAGATCATTTTTATCACATATAAAGTGTTACGAAAGTTTACATATGGCTGAAAATTTTAAAGTTTTTTAATAAATTATACTATGCAAGTCGCAAAATTTCGCTCCCTACTGGTAAAGTTAATTCAAGTACCCTAAATTCAATGGCGTTATGCGTTTTTCGAAGTAGAAGTTCGTTCGTATTCGCTATATTAGCGACTTAGATTTTTCGTAGTAAATTATCATAAAAACAATTTTGTATATGCATATATGCACCATAATGCACCGTAATTAGATATTCAGAAAATCTTTATGCACGTTTTTTATTTGTTTAATGACGAAGAAATTTGTGAAATATATATTACTTCAGATAACGTTGATGATAGAGAAGACTTTCGAGGAAACTTTAAACGCTGCTATTAACAAATCAGCTGAAATTATTTGAAGACAGCGGAAAAAGGACGAAAAATATTGATAATTTATACAAAGTCCTCTTCTATCCGAGAGGGCGAAATGTTTTTCTCAACAACTGAATTTTTTGTTACTTGAATAAGAAACTGATTGTGAGATGAGGCAATTAGTATATTATCGGAGTTCAGTATTAGATGCAAATGGTCTTGCGAAAGTGCAAATGCAAAATATGGTATCTTTTCTTATGAAATCCAACAACAAAATACTTATTTCATAAGAAAGACACGATATTTTGACATTTTCGGAAACACCAATTCTGATTTCGATGATATTCGCCACAAATGATATCCATTAAAGGTACAAGAAAAATTTTAATTTTCCGAGCACGAACCCCTCCCGTTTCTGAAATATACCGGCATGAAAATTGGAAAAAATTTAAAAATTTGACTTAAGTGACCATAAAAACGCCACTGTAACTTCTAAACTTCAAAGCTGAAGAAGTTTTATTTGATTTTATTTTTCAGGTTAAAATAAGGCTTTTGAAATTATGTACATCTCGATATTTTCCGCAAGTAGCTCAAAGGTCATATCTGGAGGTCTTGAGCTTAAAGGGCTATATATCAAAAAACAGTTTTTTTAATTTTAGAAAATATATGTCCGTTATAAAACTCTCTTCTACACATTCGGAAAGTCGCAAGTTGGTGCCGCTTCTATTTTCGGAGTTATAGAGCAAAAAATGGCCCACAGTTTGATTTCAGTTTTATAAATACAATTATATGTACTCCCTTACAATTTTTTTTTTTTGAAATGTTTAAATTTTTTAGTATATTTTCTATAAAGCAATTAGGATGTGCTGAGCACGAGAAAAATATTTTCTTCTTCAGTTCAATCATTGTACAAATAACGGTCCATTCATGTTTTTCAATCTTCACTTGTTTTTAAAGCGCCATCTAGAGTAAAATGCTGACTCAATTATTATTATTTCCATTTTGTTTAAAAGGGCTTTAAATTACGCTTCGAATAGTGGATCATTTGCTTTGGTCGAATAAAAAATGACTGGGTTATAGTTGATCATATTTAATATTTTATGAAATTCGTAATGACGTAATAAAATCCATAGTTTTATAATTTTATTGGATAGTTAATTCGATTTTAAAAAATTTAAGTCATCGGATAAAAAGTAAAAATGATATCTCGGGACCCTTTTACGGTAGAAATTTCACCTATAGAGTTACCTCTTTAGGGAGACCTTATGTTTCAATTTTCATTATTTTACGATAAAGCGGAGCAAAGTTATGAGGGGGGTAAAAACAGCTCGAATGGTTTCGTGTAATAATACACACTGTGTGCCCGGAACTTGGCCTGGCGCACTACCGTGCGCCTAGATAATGAACAAACGGAAACATAAGCATTTAAATTTATTAACCTATTATTTATTCAATATTTTTTATATTATTCGACATATTGTCATAATTTTATTTTAAATTAAATTTATTTGCTGGTGTTTAAGCATTGTCTATATGCAACATTTCATTGGTGCTTTACCAAATCGTCAGTAGACTTAAAACACAATTTTGAATACTTCAAACCCTTTATCTTATGCACAAACTTTTAAAACTCATTTGAGAATTTACAAATAAATGATTTTCAAAAATAAGCATATCAGGTTTGGAACTTATACAAAACCCAGCAAATAATTTTTTATTCGATATGAATCTATTTTATTTTTCTACACCTTTATACAATTAGAAATCCATTGGATAACAAGAAAAGTATTTATAAGGCAAAATGAAAAATAAAATTCAAAGTAAACCTTTAAGAAATATATTATTCGACATATTGTCATAATATTATTTTAAATGAAATTTAAAAAATTATTTGCTGGGTTTTGTATAAGTTCCAAACCTGATATGCTTATTTTTGAAAATCATTTATTTGTAAATTCTCAAATGGTTTTTAAAAGTTTGTGCATAAGATAAAGGGTTTGAACTGTTCAAAATTGTGTTTGAAGTCTACTGACGATTTAGTAAAGCACCAAAGAAATGTTGCATATAGACAATGCTTAAACACCAGCAAATCAATTTCATTCAAAATAAAATTATGACAATATGTCGAATAATATATATCTTAAAGGTTTACTTTGAATTTTATTTTTCATTTTGCCTTATAAATACTTTTCTTATTATCCAATGGATTTCTAATTGTATAAAGGTGTAGAAAAATAAAATAGATTCATATGGTATAATATTTTTTTATTTTTTTATTTGTTTTTTACTAGTACATTTTTTTACTAAATTTGAATACTACTATTTTATTTTTGGCATTATAGCGTTTTTAGTTTTTATCCGATTCCGGTTGATTATAACTTAACATTTTTGAAGTCGAATTGACTATGCAATTAAAATGTAAAACTATGAATTGCGTTATTATTTTTGATACAAAGCATCTTCTGAAATGGCAATAACTGGAGAAAGTAATTAAAAATGTCATAAAATATTAAATTTGATCTACTACACACCAGCCATATTTTGCACGAACAACGGAAATAATCCACTATTCGAAGCGAAATTGATCAGCCTTTTAAACAAGATGCAACTTATTTTAATCGAATCAGCGACTCTAGATGGCGCTTTAAAGACAAATGTAGATCGAAAATCACGAATTTACTGCTATCTGGACAATGGCCCGAATGGAAAGAAAGTATTTTTACTGGCTTAGCACATTCTAATTGCTTTAAAAAATACATTAAAATTTGTAAAGATTCCAAAAATAAAAAAATTGGAAAGCTGTATAACTGTATTTAATAAACTTAAATCAAACTTTGGGCCATATTTTGAAATACCCAGGGTCTTGGCAGGAAACGAACCTGCGACTTCCCAGTGAATAGTCTAGCATACTATCCGCTACACTACGGGGGCAAACTTTTCGTTTTAACCTATAAAAATTGTTTAAAAGTATTCATTAAGCATTTCTGAAATTTCACTTGTTAAATGTGTTCAACTCGGCTTATATAAAGACTCTAAAAAATGATTGAGAATTACCAAAACAACTTTAAAGGGCTGCTGATTTTTACAATTTACAACGTATTGATTCACTGACGTGTTACAGCTTAGGTTTGAAATTGTTTTCTGTGTATGTAAGTACTTGTGTATTCAATTAATGGGCTTTCTATTTTAATCTGTTAATTGATTGATTAATTAATCGAGGTTTTTGCTTAATCGGTTAGTAATCGTTTAATTTTAGATTAATCGGTTAAGCGATTAATACACATTTTACGTAAATTATTTAATGTAATTATTTATTTATTATTTTGATATTTTATCTTTAAAAATCCAATAAGAGAAACTAAAACTAAACTAAATCAGACAGATGATTCAGATTACAGATGATTCAGAAATAAGTATTCAGCAAAAAAGTTTTAAAAATATTTTCTAAAATAATCTCTTAGAAAGAACTTGGTTCAAATGTTTAAGACTTAAGCGATTATTTATTTTTTTTAGTTTTAATATAACCTGACTCTGAAGAAATCCCTTCTTTCATCGTAGATGTTGGAGAGATCTAAAGCAATCCGTAATAGAGAATATACAAGTTCTCTATCCTTATTACGGTTTTCTCTAAAAATATAAAGTCTGCCATTATGCCGTTAGAGTCCTGTTTTGATTTTTGCCAGTTCTTACCACCTATTTATAATAGTTACGGTTAATTCGGTTCGCAGACTGTTTTCATTAGTATCGATAGTGTCGAATCCGAAACTTGCCGAAACTTTTTAGCACTCACTGCTATTGACATTTTAAAAACTTAACAGAACTGAAAAGTCATTTATTTTATTAACGGTTCTTTTCACAATGTGATTAAAAGTTAACGTGGTCTTTAACGGCAAATTCGGAATACAAAACTCTCCGTTAAAATATACGTTAACTTTTAACTGTACACTGTGAAAAAGTGCGTAAGAGTATTTCTACTATATGTATGTAGTCAGTCAAAATAATAGTAGAAATTGAATATATTTCTTTCCATCGAGCAAATATAAAATCAAACATTTACGAACATATGACATATAAAAACTTGGTATGAAATTAGCTTAAATGATGAATAGAACTGGAATATTGGGTTCGGTACACATACATTGAGGAGTGTTTTATCACTCTATTGATGACGTTACAAGAGCACCAGTCAAAAAGTTGAGTCGGAATAACTAAAAAGATATAAAGTGGAATATTTACCTATTTTCAACACTAAATTTATACGATTTCATGTATTTCATCGATGATATTGACGGTATTGAATTTGTCATGAAGATTGAAAATGAGCTTTTTTCATATTTTGAAATTATTAAAAAAAATCTATTTTCAAAAACAAATAATCAATTTCAGTGCAAAATTGCAGAAGTAAATTCGATTGCGAATAATCGATTTATTATAACATAAAATAGATTTTCGATTGGAATCGAAATCGGTTTACCATTCCCTAGTTTATGCTTTTTATTTTGGCAACAAATAGTTGAATACCTTATGTTACTATGTATTTGGGTACGTTCGCAAATTTAGTAATTGTGAAATAATCAATGTTCTGCGCTCGAAATCAAACACTTCCTAATACTTTTTTTGTCAAAACTTTCGTTATGCAAACATTTGACAGAGCTGCCGTAGATTGTTGCAACAACCGCAACATTTTTATTACTGTTGCCATAGTTTGCAGATAGGTTGCATAAATTTACTGCATTTACGAATTCACCCTATATCTTTTGCTTGCGCTCTATAAAAGTAAGTAAAATATTCATTCAATTTGAAAAGACATGAGACGGGAAAAACAGATTCATGGCGGTGACATATTTTAAATTTGGAAAATACTATTTCGATTAAGTTCCTTATTTATAAAGAATAAAAAGTTTCGGTTTCGGTATCCGGCCAAAAAGTTGGCCTAAACCGAATATCAGCCGAAACCACAATTTTGGCCGAATCCGAAACCGAATATTCGGTTGGACTCAAAAATAAGTGTATTTAAAGCTTGACCGACTAACGGTTAACCGATTAACGTTTTAGTTTTTCTCCAGCATGGAGGAAATATTAGTAGAATGCAAGCAAGAGAAAAAAATAGGAAATTTTAATTTTTCGCGGGACGCGGGACTCGATAACAAAGTGCGGGACCTCTGGCAACCCTACTGGAATCATAAAGTGTACTCTCTTATATAGAATTCGTGCGCCACCTCGTCGATTAACAAGATAGGAGATTTATAAAAATATTTGCTTAATTCACAACAATTTGTACCGCCGATCTTGTATCAAATACACTTTTTGTGTATTTGTTTGTAAACATACTGTGTATATTGTATCGGTTTGTATCTTGTATTGATGGTCAAAAGAAGAACAAGCACCATACAAATATACCCTGAGAGTATATAGAAATACTCTCTGAGTATCGTATAAAATACGATTTTTGCAAAACATGTGAAATGAAAGTGTAAAAGTGTATTTAATTTTTATATGAAAACTAGTAATGAAAACAACAAATTTTACACTATTGTATTTAATACTATAATACAATCGATACAAAGATACAAGGGGTTTTGCGAATCAATGTTTTTCTTTTTCAATCCACTCCACGATGGGTCAGGAACCCATAATTTTGGTCATAAATAGAATAATTATTTAGTGGTTTTATAAAATATTGCATTGGGGGTTTTGCGACCACTGATTTCAAATATGGAATTTTAATTTTAAAATTCAAGATGGCGGATCAAATATAGCGGTCAAAACTTAGTGAGGTCAGCTTTAAGTGCAAAAAATTGCAAAGTATATAGAATTTTCACTTTAAACACTTGTCGAAAAAATTCCAGGGACCACAATCACAAAATATTTTAGCGGCATAAAGCTTAAGTTGTCCTTTTTTAGGTAGTACAAATAAATTTTGCATTTACCTGAAATGTACTTTTAGCCACTCTAATGTATCTCGTATGAAACAGTGTATCACATCATTCCTCCACTATTTCGCTTTTATATCTGTATGTTTCTCTACTCTATTCAACTTTTGTTTTTTGTGTATTATAAGATGAATTTGTTTTGCGTGTTTCGAGCACTTTTATTTGTTCTATTTATTTTTCTTTCTCTTTCCATACAAACTCTATGCCAAGTGTTAAGGTTCTCGCAGTTCTTGAGATTTGTTTGCATTTTTGTTACTTTTTTTTTTGTAAATGTTGTTCGTTGTCTTTAAGCTTCAACAAATGTCATAAAAACTTATTTTCTTGATTTAAATAGAACTTTTCCTCTTCTCCCAGTTACGGATATTTTTTTATATATTGTGAGCATGCATGAATTGTTTGCCTTAATTTGTATTTGATAGACAAGGATGTAGATTATGAGCTTCATTTTGTAAAACGCAACGCTTAGTGTTGACCAATTTTGTTTGAGTTTTGTTTTTGTATTTTAAATTTTTTCCACACAAAATTTATCAACGCTTAGAGCTGCGTTTTACAAAATTAGGCCCTATGAGTTTAAATATTTTGTTACTGGCACGTATTTAAATTTTTAAATTATTAAATTTTAATTCGGTTTTAACAATTCCATTTAATATACAGTGGCTCAACTTAGAAGCCAGCAACAATGAGTGTTGATAATTGCTACATAAATACTTGTTTAATTGCTACTTGGTTTATTATTTTTATTTTTAAGCTTTGTTTTAATACATATTGGGGAACTCGTTTAAACTATTAACACGAATATGGCATTCATTTATTTTTCTTAAGAACCGTTTTCGAGATATTCGCAAAAAACTAGTTTTATTGCAGTTTGTAAAGACATATTCAAAAATCTTGAGTACTGTTTACTTGAATTGAGCAAATTGTATGTTTTTCCTCTTTCAGTTCATATATATATATATATATATATATATATATATATATATATATATATATATATATATATATATATATATATATATATATATATATATATATATATATATATATATATATATATATATATATATATATATATATATATATATATATATATATATATATATATATATATATATATATATATATATATATATATATATATATATATATATATATATATATATATATATATATATATATATATATATATATATATATATATATATATATATATATATATATATATATATATATATATATATATATATATATATATATATATATATATATATATATATATATATATATATATATATATATATATATATATATATATATATATATATATATATATATATATATATATATATATATATATATATATATATATATATATATATATATATATATATATATATATATATATATATATATATATATATATATATATATATATATATATATATATATATATATATATATATATATATATATATATATATATATATATATATATATATATATATATATATATATATATATATATATATATATATATATATATATATATATATATATATATATATATATATATATATATATATATATATATATATATATATATATATATATATATATATATATATATATATATATATATATATATATATATATATATATATATATATATATATATATATATATATATATATATATATATATATATATATATATATATATATATATATATATATATATATATATATATATATATATATATATATATATATATATATATATATATATATATATATATATATATATATATATATATATATATATATATATATATATATATATATATATATATATATATATATATATATATATATATATATATATATATATATATATATATATATATATATATATATATATATATATATATATATATATATATATATATATATATATATATATATATATATATATATATATATATATATATATATATATATATATATATATATATATATATATATATATATATATATATATATATATATATATATATATATATATATATATATATATATATATATATATATATATATATATATATATATATATATATATATATATATATATATATATGTACTGTGTTGATCAGATAAAAACTCTCTGAATTACGAGCCTTTATATTTGAAAAAAAATGATTTTTTGCGTTTTTTCCAAATTCACCATTTTGAAATGCTCCATTAAAGCAAAAAAAATATAATTTTTAATTTGACCCATATCTTAAATAAAATTTTGTTTCCAACGTACAAAAAGTAAAATTGTTAACATCGGGCAAAAATTTAGAAAGTTACAATAGATTTAGTAAAAACATCCGATTTTTAATTAAAAAAAAAAGTTGTGTATGGAGTATGAGTATAAGAAAATTGCCAATGGGGCAGAATTAAATATTTTGGAAATATATCAACCATTTCTAACTCTTTAGTCCGATTAGTATAAAATTTTACATGGAGATATCAGAGGAGTGTTCTTATTTAATTTAGGAAGATGAGCTTCCCATATTTCTCTGGCTCAGAAGTATAAAGTGCAAAGTAGTCCACTTTGGTCATGTAAAATTTTTCATACCTGTCATTTCCGTTTCTCACTCGATTCCCAAAATTGTTTGTGTCCTTATATACCTTGTAAAGTTCTAAAAAGTCTTTGGTTAAACAAATATCTTTTATAGTTAGTGAGGTATACTCATTTTAATATTAAAATTTCTAAATTTTTCCAGTATTTTTAAGATATCGGATCCAAATAGCAACCGATTGTCACAATTATTTCTTTGTTAGTTACATGACAAATTTTCGAATAGTTAAAAAAATAGTGGATGGAAGTATTCTTTCAGAGTTCAAAAGTATACAATATACAAAGAAAAACACAACACTCAAAATAAACAATCTTTAATTTGAAAATTGAAAAATTTTTAATATATGACAATTTTTGCCCAAAAAAGCACCATAATTGTTTTCTCTATAACATTTTTTTGTCAAGGATCAAATAATTATTATATATATGTCTAAAAGGTGTCTTCACAGACATGATTTTAGAAAAACAACTTAAAAGAATTCACAATTTTTGGTGGTCATGACCTATTTTTTAGATTTATTGGAACTTTCTTAGGAATTCTAATGATTGCTAGAAAAAAATCATAGTTTTCACATAAATTCCTATATTGCAAAATTTCATTGGCAAACATCAGTAATGAACGATTTTATAGCATTAAGAAAAAATTTAATATGCAGAAAATACCACATAGCACCATTTTTCTTTCCCCTTGTTTTGCCGTAAGTATTTCATAAAAATTTGAATTATAAAAATCTGAATACAGTGTTCAAAACTAGACATAATTTTGGTAACTTTGATATGCGATATGTCGACCTTTCTTTTTCAAACGAGTAAAAGTAATGGAATGTAAGAAAAAACGTACTGAGCTGAGGACCAACAAATGAAAATGAAAATTTTGATGGGTTCACTAAATATGATGTAACTTTCTCATATTTTGTCCGATGTATCTAATTTTACGCTTGCTATATTTGTAGCAAAATTTTCTTTAAAATGTGGGTCTAAAATAAATTTAAAAAAATTTGTTTTGCCTTACTGGAGCGACTTAAAATAGTAAATTAAAAAAAAAAGAACGTGGAAAACATAATGTTTTTTGAAATCTAAAGACCCGTAACTCATTAAATTTTGATCCGATCAACACATTTTGCATATGGGCTGAAAGAGGAAAAGCATATCTATGAAACAATGCCAAATTTGCTCAATTCAAGTAAATAGTACTCTAGATTTTTGGAAATAGCCTTACAAACTGCAAAAAAATACGTGTTATCTCGAAAACGGTTCTTAAGAAAAATAAATGACCCCAAGTTACTTTAGAAAACATTTCATTTTTGAGGTGATCGCAAAAAGTTGAAAATTTGTGAACTAGTGTTATTTGCCTTTAGCAAGAAAGTTTCGTGAACGCAAATCGTAAACACACTGCTTACATTTTTTTCATTTAGTCATCAGATGTTCTTTTCGAGCTTGTGTCATTCCTACTTGCTTAATCGATTTATAATCACATTTTTGGCTTGTGTTCAACTTTGCATCTTTTCGCGAATTTCCTCTATTTTCGCGATAGAAATAATTTTTTTTGCCCTTTTTATAATTCAAGTGATCTCTGAACAGTATTAGCCAGTTTTTACGAATGTCCGCAATTTTTTCAAAGTTTTCGGCATTCCTTACAATTTTAAAGCTGTTTGGCGTTATTGAAAACTTTCGCCAATTTTGGTTGTTTTCGCGATAAAGGCGATTTTTGTAAGTTTCTGAGCCTTACACAGTTCTAGCTGTGTTAACGTTGATATCTTCATGATTTTTCGCGATTTTTTACGTTTTGTAATAATTTTTAGAACTTGTTTTTAATTTTGCAATTTTTCGCGAATTTACCCGACAAAAGCAATTTTTTTGTACGAGTTTAATATTTTCGACAAAGTTAGCTCATACCAATTTAATATAAAGTGAATTAAATTGAGGAAAACCCCGTTTATTCTGCTTATATAAAAAATATTTTACTTTTGGTTTAAAGTTCGTAGTAGTTACCAAGCACTTTAAGGCTAACATAACTTTGTTAATAAATCATATGCAAAAGACAACTTTAATTATTTTGTGATTTAATAAATACTGTTAACACCCCCATGTTCAACAAACCACTTCATAGTTTATGACATATATCCCAGCGGCGAACACTGCCTACCACATTACATCTCTTTAATGATGTTTGCCACACATTGTGTTCAATGAATGCTAGCTTACAAAATGTACAACGGTAGTGTATGGAATTCACAAGAATAAGTTTTCGATCAGCTTTTGTATCAATGCGTCTTTTACCTGCTCACAAAGTAAGCGAGATTGTATTTGAGCTGCCTACCAGCGTTGTCAACTCATTGCTTTTCGCACCGTTTTTAGTGCTTTTTCAACTCTTCGACGCGAAAAATTTTGGAGTTAGTGCTCGATGCTTTTTTAATCTAACTTTTGGTGCTTTTATTTTGTAACAGTGGCACTAAACCCAAAACTCAAAAATTAATTTCTTTATCTAAAAAATATTTTTCATGTGTAAAACTCTTTGCTAATGCATTTTCTAAACATGTTTTTTGCAAGTCACGCAGAAAAATGAAAAAAGTGGATTCGAGCAATTAGTGATGATACTTCATATTTTGTCTTTTAAAGCGTCAAAACCCATAACAAACGAATTTTTGTACGTATTTCGTCTGCTTTGCGCTTCCGATTTCAAAAACTATCCGTTTTCAACAAAATTTGTCATATACTATATATTCTACTCTTACGGGCGCATCACGTGGCGTGAGAATTGCTCCGATACTTTTTATGGTTTCTTTTTATAGCCGTCTTAATTTGGGTATCTCGGCAATTTTTTGAGAAGTGTTGGTCATATTCAAGATTGAATAACTTTAGAGTAGGGATGTAACGAATACCGATACCGATACCGATATATCGGCGATACTTCAGATTTTCCGATATATCGGTATCGGCGATATTTTACTGTCGATACGACGATACTTTTAAACATTTTTTCAGAGTTTTTTTTAACAAATAATTTATTTTTGTTCGATTTTACCATGAATTAAATTCACTTCGTTATTTTGTAAATCTTATTAATACCAATTTTAAAAATTAATAATATATTATGCTGTTATTTTGTAAAAAAAATATTTATTTTTGGTTAATTTTACCATGAATTCAAATTCAAGTCGTTGATTTTTAAATCTTATTCCAGCAAAAAAAAGATACTCCAAAGAAGTCATGAAAATGTAGAATTCGCGATCGGGAAGTACATATTGCAAATTTGGATAATTTCTAATTAGTTTTACATATCCTTGCCATTGCAAGAAGTTCTGTTTTTCGATTACCAATCACCGAATTGGAAGCGATGCTAGGACAAATTTCTTTTTCGGTATTCTAGAATGATTTTTCCTCAAGGAAAAAGGATAAAAAATTACCCATTTTCACAATTTTTTTTATGCGAATTTAAACTCAGAAGCGTATTTTCATGTAAATGTAAGTGAATATATATAAACTTAGAAGTCTTTTAATAATTAAGCCATTAAGTTATTTATAAGAATATTAGTTGATAAATGTCCTTAAAAAAAATCGATTTTTTAAAAAGCATGGCGAGTATTTTTTAAAATTATAAAGGAATTAAACATTTTTTCTTGCTTTTCTACTAATTATCTGCATATTTTTAATATAGATATTTTTGAAGCAAAGAAAATGTAGCTCCTTAAAAATTATTTCCAATTTTTTATACTGGGTTAAAATCAATTTAAAATATTCTCTCTTACAATGTAATTTTGTATAATAAAAAAATTGCACTTGAGTTTTGTTGATCTAAACTTGAACTCAATTTCAATATTCGTATCGGTATCGGAATCGGTATCGGCGATATTTATTTTTAAATATCGGTATCGGTATCGGATCGGCAAAACGGCGTATCGTTACATCCCTACTTTAGAGCTTGTCATCGGATATTAATAAATTTGGTTTCAGTCTCCTGTAGCTTCCCGCTATAAGATCCTCTTAAATTCCAAAATATCCCGAAAAAGGTATTTATAATTTGTTTTATTTTTTACAGAGTACAACTGACATGTCTTTATTGTACAAAGTCAATAATTAGGGATGAAAACAGATTTAAAAGTTACAGTTTTTTCTTTATGATAAGACGGTAATTTCTATGAAAAACAGGTAGCAATAACTATTATGATCATATATAATCAATTAATATCGTATATAATATATTAAGCTCTAAAAAATAGAAAACTGCAAAAAGTCGGAAAACAATTTTTGTTTTTAGTGTATTTCATTTTTCTAAATAATTTTTTTTTCAAATCGGCTCGATTTACGGAATAGGCACGTATATTACAATTTTTTTAAATAAAACTAAAAAAATTAAAACTTGCAGCCTAACCCACGATATCGACCGCTATCGCTCACTTGAATTTTACACGACAAACAGCTGATTTGCGGCCCAGTAAAAGCTCCCAGCACGACAAGTCGATCGATAATGGAAGCGATCGACAACGTAAGAGTTTTCATACAAATTTGGTACCCACTAAGAAAAGTCCAGCGACGACAAATGTCAAAATCAGTCACTTGTGTTGTTGATGTCGACAAATAAAAAAGTAAAACAATAAAGTGTTTAAATTTTATTAATTTAATAATAATAATAAAATAAAGAAGTTTTATAGCCGAAAAGAACTAGTAAGTAAATGAATAGTAACAAAAACATGTTGATTAATCACATAAACAAATGTTTAACAAACAAATCATATTTGCAGCTGGAGTTTCCGGTGTAGTTAAAAAAAATAGTTTTAGAAGTTTTATAGCCGAAAAGAATGAAGCTACAGTTTGGTTTGAGTTGATTGAAGGTGGTCCAGCATTCGTATAAAGCATCTTCCCTATGCTCTATAAGAGCTTGTAAATAATCCGCCAATGTTTTCTGCATCAAAGCTATACGCTCGTGCGCGACCTATGTGAGTGCTAGCAGTTGGTAAATCACGAAAACTTGTTGTTATGTCCTGGACTTCAGGACAATAGGCCTCGACACATTGCAATAGATCCCAGAGTTATTTTCGACGACTCAATAGTTCCTTCTTTGTAGGCAAACCATGATCCAAAACATGTTCAATAGCAATAAAGAATTGTTGCAAAAGCAAATGATTATAATCCGACATACATACGTCCATAGCGCACCGATTGTTCGGGTAATTCTTTTGCCACCAATTTACAAATATTTATCAAATTACTACGTTCAATTTCAGCGGGATCGCAAGCGGGCCTTTTCTTTTTATCAGATTTTGCTAATTGGGAGGTTGAAGCTGATGATGCTTCCGAAGTGGCGCCAATGGAGGTTGTACCTAAAACAGCACCAGATACTGCTGAAGCAGCGTTTGAGACAATGGAACTTAGATGATAAGGATTCTGTGCGTCGAAATGTGTCATATAACCGGTTTCAACAAAAATATGTTTGTAAATCACTTAAAAATTCATTTTTAAATATGTAGTGCAAATATAAATTTAACATAATTTTTTTTCATTGTGACAATTTGAAGCATATTCTTATGAATACATATGTATGTCTTTTGTTTACATTTTTAGTAGCTTTAATTAGCATAGAGTTGCATTTTTTATGGTACACTTTTCACATTTCAGCGCTTTATTAGCGTTTTATTTGTGAAATTTTTGATGTGGCAATATGTTAATTTGACAATTAGTAAATGCATTACGTGAACAACGTAAAGCTTGACGACCGATAAGTCGATAGTTAGTGGGTCGCTCAAACGAACTACAATGAGTGACTTGTCGTTAGTCGATCGAGTTGCCGATCGACATCGTGGGTTAGGCTGTTAGTGTATTTTTACAAGTATTACGCGTTTTTTACTTGTTTCAGTGCTTTTTGAAATCTAAAAGTTAAATCAAAAATTAAGAATGGGATTAATAAAAAAAAATTTTGTCATTTGAAAGAGAACACCTTTTTACATAACTTTTGTTCTAAATATCTCTGTAATCCCAGGTTAGAGGCCAAAGTCAAGTAAAAAATTTCATTTCCAAAGTGTTAAAAATGTATTTTTATATATAGAAGTTTGACATAAAAAAAATGTTTTTCATGAAAAAAATTTCATTTTGTTTTCACATTGTATTGGTATAATTTTTTAAGAATGGATCTATGTAAAAATATTTTTAAAATTATGGTATATTCATGGTCAGATTCATGTTTATATGAAAAGTATAATTGTAGTCTATAATTTTTAGTTTTTAATATTTCACAAGCGTAAAAGTTATAGAAATCCCCAATATTCCCCATATCTCTTATATACACAATAAAGAACAGAATGTCTATATTTGCATCAAAGTTTTACTTTTTGAGATTGTTTGCGATATTACATTTTATTTAAGTTTTGCACCTTATACATTTTATATATTTTCCAATATTGGTAGTATTATAGGGTGGGTGTTTCGAAAAATAGGTGCTGCAATCCTCTCCTAGAATGAAAGATATATCAATAACGCTGCTAAAAAAGGGAAAAAAACTCCCACGCTTTAAAATACTCCACTTTTTATCTTTTACATATAGCGCCGCCATTTCAAGTCCGATTTCATCATATTGCATATCGTTGTTTATGACTTGACTGTGGCTTAATTTTTTGTTCTGGTGGCTTTTTAAACCCACATCGAATTCTGGGCGCCACTTATGTCATCTCTGATCTTTCCCTCCTAATGTCCAATTTTTTGCACGTGGCAAGAAAGTCCTTCTAAAACTTCGTATGTCTAGCTTTTAATATATTCAGTTTATGCCACGCCCCAAAATTAAGCCAAATTTTCTTACATGTGTGCATCGGATCATCGCTTCCGCAATCGACATATACGTGGGAAGAGAGTTGTAAATTTTTTATAGACATGCCGAGAGTTGGCTATCTGCGTATTTATACCAGCGGCGAAAATTTCGATTACAGAAGCGATGATCCGATGCACACATGTAAGACAGTAATGCACACCATCTCATATACGAACCTAGTATACATTTTCAAATGCATTGCCGCATTTGTTTAGTGAATGCCTTCCACCTGTACGCAAAGTAAGCGAGATACTGAAGTGTTCATCCAAGAAGACATTTTGAACACTTCTTCGACCACATTGTAAGCTGGCAGTAGGCAACTTGATTACAGTTTCACTTACTTTATGAGCAGCTAGAATACGCCCTGAACACTTCTTCGAACACATTGTAAGTTAGCAGTAGGCAGCTCAAATACAATCTCGCTTACTTTGTGAGCAGGTAAAAGACGTCTTGATACAAAAGATGAACCAAATTAATTCTTCTGCATTTCATACACTACCGTCGTACACTTTGAACACAAAGTATGGCAAACATCATTAAAGAGATGTAATGTGGTAGGCAGTGTTCGCCGCTGGGGTCTTGTGTATTCAACAAACTTGAGAGAGGCAATTCAACATACATCGGAGAGCGTAATTTTTGCACTTGAAAATGCGCAAAATTTATCTTTTTTTGCCCGTAATAACACTTTTTTATTTTATTTAATCTTTTTATTTGTTTTCTAATAAATTTAATATTTCTTCTTGCTGTAATTTAAAATATTTTTTAAATTTTATTGACATGTGTGTGTTGAAATTTATCGAAGTTTTTAACCACTTTTTCCATTCAGTTGTATTGAATTTTTGTTACTATTTGGGATAAATTTTTTTAAAAATTGTAAAAAAATGTTTAGCAAATCAACATTTTTTGAGCTCAAATGTATTATAAATTATTTTAAATTCATATTTTCATTAATTAATGCAAAATCAATTGTCTACCTATAATAACTAAAAATTCTTGTTTAAAAATATAAACTTTGTAAAATACTTTTTGTACTACTACTTTGGTTTTGGTGCTGAGGTGAATTTTTATTTATTCCCATACTTTTTTTGGGCTCCATGAAAAATCGCCCAAAACCAAATCGACCAAAAATAAAAATGAAAAATCGCCCAAAAATTTTTTCATACAAATTTCAAGTTATTTTTCATATGAAAAATCGCCCAAAATTGTACACCCAAAAATTCTGGCAATCATCAAAATCGAATATAGAATTTAACATATATATTGAAGAAAATAATTGAAAGTTTCTCCAATGTGTTCCATCTCCACCATTATTTGGCTTCTATGGCAGTAAAAGTGGTTTAGAAAATTGTAGTAAGAGAAGCCGATATTTGACATACCACGGAAAGTCGTCGAAAGCACGTACCAAATTAAGCATTCCGAAGGCTACTAATATTGAAAATTGTCGTAAGCGAAGCCGAGATTTGATATACTATAGAGTTTAAAATCCTTCCGCCCGGTCGAAGGCCGGCAACACGCTAAGTCGTCGAAAGCACGTCCCAAATTAAGCATTCCGAAAGCTACTATTATTGAAAATTGTCATAAGCGAAGCCGAGATTTGACATAACATAGAGTTTAAAATCCTTCCTCACGGCCGAAGGCCGGCTACACGAAAAGACGCCGAAAGCACGTACCAAATTAAGCATTCCGAAGGCAACTTATATTGAAAATTGTCGTAAGCGAAGCAAAGACCTGATTTCACCTGCACGAAGGATTTTAAACTCTATGGTATGTCAAATATCCGCTTCGATTTTGACAATTTTTTATATTAGTGAACCTTGGAATGTTTAACTTGAGATACGCTTTAAACGACTGTCCGTGTAGCCGGCCTTCGGCCGGACGGAACAATTTTAATCTCTATGGTATGTCAAATCTCGGCTTCGCTTACAAAAATGTTCAATTTTAGGAGCCTTCGGAATGGTTAATTTGGTATGTGCTTTCGACGACTTTCCGTGAAGGGCGGAAGGATTTTAAACTTCATAGTATATCAAATCTCGGCTACGCTTACGACAATTTTTAGATTACTTTTTTGAGCTGCGGTTTCCTTGACGTCTTCAATTTGAGGCCTTCGACAAATGATCATTACTGTATTATATGTTTATAAATTTTTGTTCTATCTATGATAATATCTAAATTACCCTTGGAGAGCCATACTATAATTTTTGGCCGATGGAAAATATTGGCTTTTATTCATACTTTTATTGCAATTCTGTAAGAAACGAAGACTATTTATACGTTTCTGTAAGTTTTCTTTTTTTTCAATACAAAAATTAAATTACTATAATTTGAATTTTTTTTGTTTTTTAATTTTGGGCGATATTCCATTTATTTTGGGCAATTTTTCATATTTTTGGGTGATTTTTCATTTTTTTTTGGACTATTTTTCATTTTTTTTTTGGCGATTTTTCATTTTGAAATTTTGGGCGATTTTTCATTTCTTTTGGTTTTGGGGGATTTTTCATGGAGCCTTTTTTTGTGTGCCGGCGCACCGGTATATTGGTGTACATTTAAGTTTGGTGTACATTTAAGCAGACACGCTAAGTGCGAATTTGAGGTCTGTTTGGGTCGAGTAAATTGCAAAAAAAAAACGCAGTTTTTCGAGATTAATACAACTTTATCGGACCTCAGATTTGGATTCAGCGCGTCAAATGCATGTAGGTAAGTCGCTTTGGTCAAATGAAGAGACCAATTTTTTTGTATGCCGGTGCAACTAAAAAACTTATTAATTGTTCTAGTTTGCTTCAAAGTTTTATTAATAACTCAGGAATCTGTAAGAATACCACATAGAGATTTGGTGGCGACATAGTGGAGGGATTAAACATTACTATATATTTTTTTTAAGATAATATATATAAATTTTTTTGAAAACTAATAGCTAACTTTTTCAGATTTTTTGCAATATCATATATTTTAGAGCTTAAAATATCATATCTGAAATTAATTTACTATATACGATTTAAAATACATCAATGGTGGCATTATTTATTTTTTGGAAAACGACAAATTTACTCATATTCGGTTTACAGAACAGGTTCAATAATTTCAACTATATGATATTATTTTAATATTTGTACGTAATTATTATTCGAACTGAAATAGGTATAAGTCGGAAGTTATTATTATTCGGCTGAAGTTCACAATAACTGAATTAATATAAATTCAAATTATTTTTAAGAGTGGAATATTAGAATATCTAATCAGACTAGCAGAACGGATTGGTACTACTAATTTCGACACCCGCTACGCTGGCATCATCAGCGTGCTTTGTTCGCTTTTACGACGTTTGATCGTGGACACTAGTATTAATGAAACATCATCTATTTAACCAAATTTTATGAGGAAATAGAATATGAGTATCTTATTCCTTTTATCAATTTTTCCAACTCTTAAATAAAAATAAGAAAAAAATATATTCAACAGTTAAATGTTTGAAGAAATAAATTACATATACTTATATAAAAATACATATATGTATGTAAGTATATATAAATATGTACTTTATTAATTCCGCTTAAAATATGTATGTATTCATTTACATATTCATTGTATTTACTCGATCTTTCAACGTACGCTTTCAAACATAAACTGTGTTTTAAAATAAAAGTTGCAAAGTTTATAGGCGTCATGAAAGCAAAGAGAAATAACGAATTTTTTTAAAAACCAATACGAGGAAAATACAAACAATTATTACGATCAGAAACAATATATTCCTTCTTCATTAGATGTGGTAATATACGTGGTAATGAATGTGTATTTTTGTGTCTGATCAAATTACCTTCTAGCTTCCAAAGGAATGCATTGTTTCGCTTTTTTAAAATAATGCATTATATCTTTCATTATATATGTAATCAATGACTACTTTTCCCGCTGGGAAAAATATGCGGTAAGTCAAAACCTCTTGGAAACTTCACTGACAGCAACTTTTTTGAAGAAAAATTTTCATGATGTCATATTTTACGACTTTTGGGTCATCCATCATAACGTATAAGTGTGATTGAGTAAAACTTCAACCGTAAGTCGGCACGGGAAGGCGTGGTCCCAGGTGCGTAAGAATTATGTAGAGTAATTTTTGCATCAATCCTAAAATTTTTGAGACTTGAAAAAAATGTTTCATACAAATAACGGACGCGCTAATGTAGAACCTCCACGCTTATGTTGGGTATGCTCCACCAACTTTGCTTTGGTTCTGCAAAAGTGTGACGAGAGGTGCAATTAAGGATTGCATCCTCTGTTGCTTTTATTTGCAGTTTTGGAGTGGTGAAAATACGTTCCAATAGACGTAGGTTTTGCTCGCAATTTTTATTAAAGTACATTTAAAAAAGCAGATATCTATTTCATACTTATAAGTTTATTTTTATATACCCCAAGCAGTAGAAAGCTAATTATGTATTCCGAAATAAAACATTATTATTCCGAAGTAATAAATATATTTATTTGCTATCATCTTTTTTTCGTTACAGTTATGCGGTAATAACAGGGCTCATCGAAATATTATCCCGGCGGTGCATGAAAATACGTGAGTCGATTGAAGACCACCAGAGCGTGGTTTTGTCATTGTTGGCTACGCTTGGTTTCATCACTAGGTTCATTGACGTCTGTCCACCGGGTAAGTGTTACAACATGCAGTTATTAACTGCTGCCAGCAGTTTCAGCGCTTTTGTTAAAGTTGTAAAGCGACTTTTTCTATTGAAGGATAAATCAACTAAAATTATGGACCTTTTAAAATATACACCATAAAGTTGCACTTATTGGTCGAATAAGCAAAATAAACTACATTCATTCATTAATGTTGTTTCAATGTTCACACCTTGTATCTAATTTTTCATTAATTTTCACATTTTATTGTTTTTATTCCTATTCATAAAAAAAAGTTTTTCAATTTTGTTTTCTTTGTTAACATTTTATTTAATTCACATTTTCTTACAGGACCTACAGATCAAACACGTTTCCTTAGTGCGGCAAAATCAACTGAACTATTTGGCTCCATATCGATGCTTTATGCCAGTGTTATACCTATTGGTAAGTTATTGTTGTACAGCATACTGTGGCATGTTGTAAATAAAGTTAAATAGACTTGTTACATGCATGTAATGCAGGTATGACTCAATTTCTTATTACCTGTCGTTATTATATATTTTTGTTCTAATCAAGTGCAAAGTGTATTTTTCAGATGATTTATTTTTTCGTCTACCATTGATCGATAAATTTTTTTAAATGTTGACGTGAGTTTTGTTTAAAATCGGAAATTATAGTTTTTCTTGGCAACTAATGAACATCGATTTTATTTATGACTATGATTTTATATCCGTTTTTTAAGTCTTGTGTTTTCTTCAATTTATTTATGTGCTTGTTATATTTTTTTCCAGGTGAATGCATTCCACCGAGAACGATTTCCTTAGCGGCTGCAACATTTAATCTTCTAGTTTCAATGGCTGTGTTGGATTTATCCACTTTCCAAGTAAGTGTAATATTAAAATCTGTATTTATTTAGTGTATAATAGAATAGTAAAATTAAATTTAAAAAATCTGTAGATTTAAATGAATTAAAAGATACATATAAAAATATATATATGTATATCTGTACATATATTTTTCGTTAATTGCAAATATCAAACACACAAATGTTACTTTTTATGTTTTGAGACCTAGAAACCTGACACTTGTCAGTTGCCATTTGGCTTTACAACAGGAAAGATTAATATTTTAAATATAAACTTGCTAAGCTGGGAAACTACGCCATTCGATATTGATAGAAATTTTTATATTTTGAACGTTGCAATTTTCCCACAGAAAGAGTTTTTGTTACATATTTGAAAATTCTTCGTGTTCCTTACAGCGAAATAAAAGGCGTGCCCTAGATCGTCACTGATGTTGCATCCTATACGGGTGTTTCGAAATCGACTTGCTAACGAATTCCGGTGTACTTGAGCAATGTACATCACCGCAAAAAAAATCAGACTTCTCCAAACAAAAATACCGATTTTATTAAAAAACTAAGCAATTTTAAAAACCGATATAATGAAATTAGTTATATATGAACAATTTCACGTAAAACGGCTCTACAGAAAGAAACAATCAACCTTATCATGAATACCACATGTGAAAATTTCCGAATAAAATTTTTGTTCACATGAATTTTAATTTCGTATCATGAATTCCATGTGAATAAAATAAAATACCTGGTTTTAAGAACACGCGTGTAAAGTTTTTTGAAAGAAAACAAATTCAAAAACATATTTTTTCTGAGTTTAAAAATGTAAACATTCGGAAATTTTCACAACATATGTTATTCATGATACCAACTATTCACACGTTCGGAAATTTCCATGTAAAATTTTATTTAGGATAATGCTGAATAATTGTATATAAGAGAATCAGCGTTGTCAACTCAGTGCTTTTCGCACCGTTTTTAGTGCTTTTTCAGCTTTTCAGAGTTAGTGCTCAGTGCTTTTTTAATAAAATTTTTGGTGCTTTTATTTTGTGACGGTGGCAGTAAGCCCAAAATTCAAAAACTAATTTCTTTATCTAAAAAATGTTTTTCAATTGTAAAATTCTTTGGTAATGGAACTGTTTCCTGAACATGTTTTTGCAGTCTTGCAGAAGAATGAAAAAACTGATTCGAGCAATCAGTGGGGCTTCATATTTTGTCTTTTTTGTCGAACCCCATTAAAACTAGTTTTTAAACATATTTCGTTTGCTTCTCACTTCAGATTTCAAAAACTTTCCGTTTTTACGAAATTTTACATACATAAACATATGAATATTCTACTCTTACGTGCGCATCACGTGGCGTAAGAGCCCGATACTTTTTATGGTTTCTTTTTATAGCCGTCTAAACTTGGTTATCTCGGCCATTTTTGGAGAAATGTTCGTCATATTCAAGATTGAATAATTTTAGATCGCGTCACCATATAACTATTAATAAATCTTGTCTCATTCGCAATGTTTCAATCTCCTCTTAATAAGTATTGATTAAAAATGACATAGCTTCCCGCTAGAAAGACCTTTAAAATGCCAAAGTATCCTGAAAAAGGTATTTGTAATTTTCTTTATTTTTTAACCGACATAAAAAAAGAAGGAGGTTATGAATTCGTTTGTATTTTTTATGTTTGTAATGGCATAACTCTGTCATTTGAGAACAGATTTTCAAAGTTCTTTTTTTGTTTGAATTTTTTTCCGAAAATCGGTGGGGGAATTCGCTGCCCCCAATCAAAACTCTGCCATCTGTAAACCGATTTTTTTAAAGGGTTTGCCTGCAGTTTTGTTGCATAATTTTTTCAAAAAATTTGCTCCACCAAGCATAAGTCTGGTTTTAGCCAAGTGATCGAAAGATTAAATTGAAAATGAACTTAAGCCAAACTAATTAAATAACTTTGGATAAAAACCATACAGTTCGACTAAAAATTCATAACTCAATTATTATATCATATTTTTTTTATCACTTCGAGACACTTAATATTGTAACTCTCTATAACTCGACATCGTGCAAATAATTTTATTTAACAGATTTTAGGAGCTCGTAGCATGTTCTATATATTTTTAACTTTTTTTTGCGAAAATGGGTAAAGACGGAAATCGGAAGAACAACAAATAGATATCTTGGCGATAAAAGCTTGAAATTAAAAATAATTTTATCCATAATATCGTCGCTCGCATGACCAACTAACGGAACTGACATTTACAAAATTTTACAGGAGAGCAGTTTTAATATTTTTGACCCTTTATTCCATTGTCCCTGTCGAAAGGTATGCATGATATTTTCAGTCTGCTTTTCTTATGGCAAAATGGTATTATATTGGAATTTAATGCGATTTTTTGATTCCAAAATCTGCAAATACGTTGAAAATGTTATGGCGTTTTCTGAGATAACGGTACTATATACAATCACATAATTTACACACAAGATGCGACATGCCTAAAGAAGTCCCATAGTGGTCCTAACTCAGTTTCGGAAAAAATGTCAGTTCCGTTAGTTGGTCATGCGAGCGACGATATGTTCGCAATAAAAAACAATCCTTGGCTTAGATACTCACAAAATTTAATGAATTAAAACGCGGGTAAAATAAGTTTTTAAATAATTGCACTACGGCAACATTGATTTGGTTACTGAACGCGTTAATTTTTTTTGTCTGGGTACCAATACAATTCAATCAGTTTTTGATCTTCTGCCTACGACGCGTTGAATGGAAGTAAGTCTTATGTTTTGCCGTCGAATAATAATAGTAAATTTGGTCTTATTAAGTTACGAGCTTCAAAAAGTAGTCGATTGATTTTTTAGTTGTCCGGGTGGTATAATTAATGCTGATGTCGAATATGAGTTCCTGCTTAGTAAAATTAGCACCAACGTTTTAGTTAGACCAACTAACAACTTTCGTCTGTTAAGTTTGAAAATATTAACGAATATTTATATCTTAGGGGCTATTCAAATATTACGACGCTATTTTCGTAGTTTTTATAATATAATTTTTTATGATATAATAAAATGATTTTTTCAACTCGACCCAAATAACGCCTATTGAACTATAAGTATTTGATTGAGCCCTAGAAGTCAGTGATGCCAACTTTTTTGGACCAAAAAGCACAAAGTTTTTTTTTTAAGGCACTAATAATCGTAATTTCGAGATAAAATAAGCGTAAGTAGTAATTAAACGTGTTTTTTAGTGTTTTGTTGTATGAAATGTCTGTAAAAATCCCAATTTTTATATTAACAGGTTTATATGGGAGAGTGAATAGCAATACTCTCTCTTTCAGGCATGATTTTTTTATAAGGAGAATTTCGACTCGAAAGCACTATAATTTAGAACTGGTTTTAAAGTCTTCCCTATCTCCAATTTTTTTTTGTCTCTACACTATTCTCGACTAGTCTCGACACTGTTTATTTATTTGAAACTTTAAAATTTTTACAAATTTTTTTATAGGTACTACAACCGCAAAGCATTTAGCTTGTCTCCAGGAATTATTTGTAGTAAATAGTGATCCAATCTTTAGATATGTCCTTTCAAAATAGTGCCCCAGATATTCGGCATATGACTTCAATACTTTTTTAAGTAACCGAAATTGTCCGATCAACATAATTTTGTTTGTTAGAAATTTTAGCGGTCGATATTATCTTTTACAGGTTTAATGTGAGAAGCATTTACTACCAGCGCCGGAGATTCAACTTTCAACTTTTTTCAAGTCGAAGTTAAGTACTTTATACATATGTATATATTTATAAAGATTATAAAGTATGGAAATTTGTAAAAAGAACTAAAGGCACTGCAGGAAAATTTAAAAGCACCAAGTTAGTGCTTTCTTCTTACTAAAGCACCACAGCTAAAAATTTGGCGTTTTAAGGCAACCAAAAAAAGCACTAAAATAGTGCCAAAAGCACTAAGTTGGTATTTCTGCTTGAAGTAAAATAGAATAATCAAAATACATTTATTTATTATTTCTCATTTAAGAGAAGTTGTTGCCATTTTGGATTTTTAGTTGATTTTTCTACAACTTAATTTACATTCGAAAAAAGCTCTAAAAAATTGTACTAATAAACAACCCCTTTTTGGGACTCAATTTGTACTTCAAAGAACATTTCCTAATAAAATATTACTAATAAATGATATGCTTTTGTATAATAAATAATTGTTGGGCAGACTTAAGGAATGTACGGGTAGAAATAGAATGTATGTGCCTATGTATGTATATATGAACGTACCCAGTGAACATTTTTGCTGTCATCCCAGAAAAAATCTGAAATTTACCAGATCTTAGATCCACCAAAAATGTAATCGAGTAGAGAATTAAGAATTTTTTTAAGAAGCGGTTACCAACTGCATTACCTAATCAATTCTATTTCCAAAGCATGAGACTACAATAAGCTATTTTTTTTTGGATGTTATGTTTTACAAACAAAAATTAATTACGTTTGTTTTGCACAGAACTAAGTTTATTTTTTTAGGAACCACATTTTTTAATAAAAAACGAAAGCTGTTCTCCTTTCATAATGTCTAAAAAGGCAACATATATTATTTTAAAATTTATGCCAAGTTGTGTAGTAAAGAAATGAAAATAAATTTGTTTTCAAAGGTGAATCCCACAAGAAATATTTGCAGTATGTCTTTTTTAATTTTTCTTTTTTATATATTTTACACATTTTTCTTATCTATTTTTTATACGACTTACATACCATTTTTTTTAATATTTATGTATTCCAGAATCCCTCCCGGTGGTCGATATTCGACCACTTGATCCGTAACCGGGTTTAATCGTAACCGGTTTAGTAACCGGATTTTTTATGGAAAAAATTGTGCATATCTAGAGAAAAATAACTTTGAAGCCATATACGAGTATGTATGTTTCATCAAAATTTATGGTGAATAAGATACTTAAAAGTGTAACACAAAATATTGTATGCCCTATTTATATGGCTGATATGAGAATCAAGTGCTTTTTTCGTGTCTTGTAAAAGTATAGGAAAATATTTCATAAAATAAACGCATACATTTTAAAATGAAAACTGCTAAAGCATGATTTAATAGAATATAAATAAATGTACATACGTTTTTTTGTGTGTTAAAAACAAAGAACGAAAATACTGTTTTTATTCTCTTCATACAAAATAGCATGTCCGTAATGCATGCTGTTGATTTACCACATTAAGTGCCGTTTGTACAACTTGGCAATAGTTAAAGGCAGGAGATTGTCGGACGAATAAAGAGTTTCTGTTTATTAAAACTTTACTTTAAATGAAAGTGAGCGATATGTTAAATACAGGTTCATCCTACCTGCTGGATTTAAGTAAATTTGTGGTAATAATAAACTGTTTATCCATCCGAAAAAATCCTGCCTTTAATTATTGCCAAGCTATAATAATTGCCCTAAGAAACTATAAATTTTTCCAAAAACGAGATTAAATTTATAAAGGTTTTAGAATATTTGCATTTGGTTCTCTTATTTTACAAATCAATTTTTTTACAAATATTAGAAACTGTAATTTTTTTGAATTGTTGTGCTCAGTTTTGTGTATTGAACGTTACGCTTTTTTAGTACACTTCATTATTCATTTTCATTATTAAAATTGCATTAACAACATACATTAAAATTAGGTGTGTACTTCTAAATATCTAAAAGTTTTGTGCACTTTGATAAATAGTATTAAAGAGTGGTTAAATTTGAATAAAACACAAATTATTTAGGAAATTATTGTCATTTCTTTTTATTATGATAATATGGTATGGTTCAATTATGTATGGAACAAAATATCGGCCAAATGGCCGCTGTGACCTCGGCGGCACACCATCCATCCGATGGTCCACATTTTTAATGACGCTAAGGCTTAATTGAGGTTCTATACCGTTAATGTGCCGAATTATCTCATCCTTTAGCTCTTCAATTGTTGCTGGCTTATCGACGTACACCTTTTCTTTCAAATAACCCCAAAGAAAGAAGTCCAATGGTGTCAAATCACATGATTTTGGCGGCCAATTGACATCGCCACCACGTGAGATAACACGGTCATTGAATTTGTCGCGCAAAAGAGCCATTGTTTCGTTAGCTGTGTGGCAATTGGCACCGCCCTGTTGAAACCACATATCGTCCACATCCATATCTTCCTATTCGGGCCACAAACAGTTCGTTATCATCTCACGATAGCGAACACCATTCACAGTAACTGCCTGACAGGGCTCATTTTGGAACAAATACGGTCCGATGATGCCACCAGCCCATAAACCGCACCACACACTCTCTCTTTGTGGATGCATTGGTTTTTCGACAATCACTCTTGGATTATCATTCGACCAAATGCGACAATTCTGCTTATTGACGAATCCACTGAGGTGAAAATGTGCCTCATCACTGAAGATGATTTTAACGCCCGTTTTCATAATAAGCCTGAATAACTTTAACGCGTTGCTCGATTGTGTATCTTTCCATAGTTCAAATAGAAATAGTCTGTATTTGACAAATGTCAAATGAAATGCAGAAAAAAACTTGGCGTTTAGGTGTGGTTAACATTCAACATCGGCTCTTAAAATTTAACCACCCTTTATATTGCAAAGCGTTTCATCAATCAATCATGTTTTGTATTAAAAAAGTTGTATTGATTGTTATCCATATTGTTTTTAAAATTTGAAATTTTTTTTGAATACCTAAGGAGGTTATTTAAAATACATCTAAGACTATACATGGGAATTGTATTGAATTCACCAGTGTGTGTTAAAAAAACAATGTATTGAGCGTTACGTAACAAATTTTATTTTTAAATATAATTTATGTATAAATTTTAGGACGTTAAAAAAGCTGACAGCAGCTGAAGGGTAGAAACGATATAAAGAACATTGTCTGTTTACAAATTTCTGTTTTTCCTCCAATAAATTTAGCTTTTTTCAACTGTGGGTTGTTATATTTTCGAAGAATGTATTATGTAGGTCGTATTTTGCTACAAATAAATTATTTGAAATTGACATAACTTTTGATATTGATGGTCGATTTTATTAACATCAGTCTTATTTGAAAGAAGAGTTAGCCTAATTTTTGTTCTTGTATTAATGTTTGTAAAGAATTATTTTAAAACATACAATTTTTTTAATTTTTCATGTGAACCCAAGTCAAAATTTAAAACTTAACTTCGTTATGCGATGATTATAATTTTTTGTTTTTAGAGAGTCGATGTAGAGTGGTTGCAAACCCTGTACTCATTTCTTGTGGTGTATTTTATTCGCTAAAATCATTCAATACTACCAACGTGAAACAAATGTAACGCTCAAGACACAAAACTTTAAAAAAATCGAAAAACATAATCGAAAAATATAATATGAATCCTACATTCTCATATGTATATATTAGTTACATTGAAAATATTTTGGGACTTTTCTTCATTTCTAGATTTTATTTATTTTTTTATTGTCTGTAATGAAAAATAGCCCCAAAAACTGAAATGAAAAAAGACCCCACAAAAAGTTACTATATCTTTACTTTGGGGCTCATTTTCATTAGACAACTATTGACATATTAGAAAAGTTAAAAAAATTGTATTCGTTTTAATGAAATGTAGATAGTTTATGCGCGGCCCACATGCACTAAGGTTTTCAGTTATTTTTTTTCTGCGCGACTAACGACCCAAGGCACATTCGCCCAAAATTTTTATTACACAATTTTGGGTTTTTTTTAAAGAGAAGTAACACAATCAGGTAATTAATGTCTACCAGTTAATTAATTAATGTGTTACCTTCTTCATATTCGGCCCTCATCCGGACTTATGATTTCCTTCTCTGGGTATATCGGTAAGCGGCTTCTCAGAATAAAGATTAGGGCTGCTAAGCAAGAAAAAAAAACCATTACGGTGAAGCGGTTTTCGACATACCAAGGGGAAAAAGCGCTTAAGGCCGGTTAAGCGGAAAATCTTTACTCAGCGTAGCTACTATTCGACATACATGGAGGAAAAAAGCCATAAGCCCGGCCGGAGGCATGCTAGACTTAAAATCTTTACTCAGCGGAGCCACCATTCGGCATACATGGAGGAGAAAATCCTTAAGCCCGGCCGAATGCTGGCTTGGCGGAAAATATTCATCCAGTGAAACCACTATTCGACAAACATGGAGGAGAAAGCCCTTAAGCCTGGCCAAAGACCGGCTTGGCGGAAAATCTTTACTCAGCGAAGCCACTATTCGTCATCCATGGAGGAGAAAATCCTTAATCCCGGCCGAAGGCCGTCCAGGCAGAAACTCCTTACTCAGCGAAGCCCACTGTTCTACATACCTGGAGGAGAAAACCCTTAAGCCCGGCCAAAGTCCTGCTAGGCAGGGTCTCTACTAGTTGGTAAATCTCTACTCACAGAAGGGAAGAGAAAACCATTAAGCCCGGCTGAAGGCCGGCTATGCAGCAGAATAACTTTTTTTTTATATTTTTATATCGCTTCTGAAATAAATGCATTTGTTTTTTATAATAAATAAAAATACTTGGTAAATATTTTTTTCAATTGGAAACACTTAGCCGTATGTAAGCTCAGAAAATATTAAAAATTTCTCAAAGAAAGATCTGGCTTCTATGCATGCTGCACTAAGCTCCTCAATTCTTTTATACTATTTTCCACTTTTCAGTTGAAGACAGACAATTGTGAATATCTTACTTTGTAAATCAACGGGCCATATAATTCTCAGAAAAAAGTGAATAATTTTGGAAAATAAATAGAAAGCTTTGGTTTTTGATAAATAGTTACAGCTACATTCATAAAAAATTTTTATTTTTATTGTTATTGAACAGTTTCACGCTAAAAACTGTTTAATATAAAATTGCATCCATAAACACTAGAATAGACATTTTGTGTTTTAAGGAATTTTAGGTTTCGATACTGGCAACACCACCATGTTTTGTAGTTATTGTTACAACAAAAAGAATTTGATTTTATCCGGATATTGAAATAAGTGAATAGTTAAGTTTTTTTAACTCTTTCTTGAAAGTTAAGTTTTTTTTAACTCTCTTTATAATATATTTCTCAACTTATGAAGTAAAATTAAAAAAGTGAAAGTGTGAAAAGAATTCACACGACTTTATATTATGTATGAAAAAGGTACTCGAATAACGAGCCTATTTTCATTTCTGTTGATTGTTTCTACATGTGTTTTGATTGTGTGTTTTTGCTAATTTTGTTGCGAATTTTGTTTCACCTATATAATTTAGTGGCATATTCTATCAAATTAAAAAAAAAGTACTTAAACGCTTATAGCCAAGACTTCAAGCTTTAATTTAAAGCATACCATGTATTATATATTTATGAATGCAATTTTATAAAATTTTGCTTAAAAGTAGTTTATTACAATGGTTTAAATATATATGAATGTGGCTGTTAAAGTATAATAGTGGTAAATCAAAGGACAGTCGCGATGCAAAATTTTCATAGTTTTACCGTTATTCTGTACTTAAAAAATAGAAATTCCTACTATATACATTTATTTTAAATGAAATATAAATATACATTTGTGTCATAAACTCTTGTTAAAGGAAGCAACAGTTATATAAATCTACAGTTTATATAAAACCCAATAAAACAAGCAAAAAGTGTTTGTGTAGGTTTATAAGCAAAATAAAACAAACAAAAAAACAAATAAAACAAACAGTGAAATACAAAAAAATCAAAAAAAAAAGTTTTCTTATTTTGTGAAGCGCAAGCCGTCCTCACCCCCCCCTCATCTCCAAGGCTCCTCTTCCATCAGTCATCCTCCCCTATACCTACTTTTGGGGCTTAATTTCATTTACTCTATTGGAATGTTTTTTCATAATGAAAAATTGTCTCAAACTTAGGATCCTATTTCATATTTGCTCTGGGGCTATTTTTCATTATTTTTAGACGCAATTTAATAAAAAATATAGACCCAATATTGCATAATGAAATATAACCCCGAATTTGGAATCATTTTCTGTTTTGGGACCTTCTCCAGAGTTCTCCCATAATTGTCTTAGATATTTAGGGAAAGATTTAAGAATTTCCTTAGAGCAAGGATTCAGCAAAAAATGTTCATTGGGTATGTTTGTATATACTGCAGTAGATTCTTTTTCAAATTCGTTTATTTTCACTATTAAGTTACCCTATATACATATCTAGTTTGCGAAGTCTACTGAAAAACAAATCATTTATAATTTGTTTGCAAAGATGCCAAGAGTAATAAACCAAATGTAAATATTTTCCTTACCAATTTTCTTTAATTTTAAAACAAAAAAGAAAATACATCTTAAAAAATCAGAAGAATAGTAAAAGATGCACAGCCAAAGGACCATACCCTTAACGAAATAAATCAAAATATAAATTACATCCTTTAATGTTGTATACGGGGCCGTCTTTGGATATGTCGGGGCCCTCGGGCACACTTGAAATCGGGGCCCGCCAAACAGTAAACAAACATAATGGCAAGAAAGCAATTGTTGTTCGATCGCAACAGTTCTTCGCACCTTCTGTCCCATTATATTAATATATTCATTGCAAATATTTGCAAACATATATAATGTATTATTGGTTGGTAGGTATACGTGGCTGCCTACTGCACACAGACAATCAAGTAGAATCAATAAGATTCCGTTTTGATAGACCACGCCACTCGTCAGTTTCAACCCTTGTAGGTTACCTAATCAAGTAAGATACCTAATCAGGTCATCTAGAACGATTTCTGCTACCTCTGATAGATCCTCTAGTATACGAGCCCAAGAATTTGTGTCTCGAGAGGTGCAAGGCCGGACACTCGCAAAGAAAGTGAAACACTGTTTCTTCTTTACTTTGATCCCGGCAGTCACGGCCGCATTGTAGGAAAGGCCTATCCTGCTAGCGTGTCTGCCGATCGCCCAGTCCCCGTCACTACTGCGACGAGCCTCGAGATGTCCCTACGGTTTCTTTTAGTTAATTGTGTTGTGCGCTTTTCATTGTAGCAAGGCCATATATAATGTATATATAATGTATTATTACCTTTTCCACGATTTCCGAAATTTCTTGTGCGATCAGGAAGAAAAGGTTCAAATTCACTAATTACACTGTACAAAAATTTTAGACTTTTTCTAAATAACAAGGCTCTAACAAATGATTCTGATAGAGGGCTCAAAAAAATATATACGTGTATCGGCGTTTTAAACGTTTACATCTGGGACTCATTTTAAGGGGAGTTAAATTTCCCACGTTTTTGCACATTATTATAGTGAATCCGCATTAGGAATGCCAATCCAGAAAATCCCACAATACCGAATACCGGTATGTGTATAAAAAATCCCGGGGAATTACGAAATATTTAATCTACGTTTTTGAAGTAAAATTCTTATACGAAAAACTCATAATGAAAAGCAACAATTGTAACACTAGTTCATGTATTTATGTATTAATGCTGTCAAAGGGTATCCTCTATCCATACTCTGAAAAACTCGACTGTGTTCTCTTAGACGTCATGAATGATGCTTTGTGCACTATTTCACTCTTGGGAGCAAACTTTATTTTGGTGTAGTATCGTGAACTATCTCTTCTTCGATGGATGTTAATTATTTATGTAATTTTCTTGACAAAATGCTGACTAGGCATTGCTATATAGAACTGTTTATACAGAAAACTACTAGCGCTGTGCCTGTGCCTCTTTTTCAAAAATTTAGAAGGTGTACTCTGCTGCTAATATATCTCGAGGCGCAGATGCGCTTATTTTCTGCCGCAAGGACGTCATATGCCTAGGCTTGAAAATTGGCGCAGCATTACTTTAGTTGTCAGATGTGTTCTATGAAAAATAGTAATAAAAAATATAAACTAAATTGCATATCAATGTATGACATTATTTTACAGTAAGGGCCCCCTTGAAGTCAGAGGCCCTGGGCACGGGCCCCGTCTGCCCTTATGGCAAAGACGGCACTGGTTGTATACACTACGAGAAATGTTGCAAAATGCAAGATCAAAAGTAATTCAGCCTGAAAAAGGGAGCATGAGTAAAATTTTGGAGAAATTCACTAATTAAGATATATACTTTGCGCTTTTTGAATACACAGAGAAAACAGATTCATTGTGGCAACCGAATTTGTTGCCAATCGAATGTTGTCGGTTCTGTGTACTATCCTACAATTCGATTGTAAGTACTGAATGAATTCGATATGAGGAACTGAATATCACAGAAAGACTCAGTAATATACAGAATGATATTGTGAATTGATTTCAAAATGTTTAAATTGTTTAATTTATTGAAGTCACAAGCCAAATACATAAAACACAGAAGAACAAATATAGCGCACATACATATATAAAATACATTATAAAAATACTACATAGTTCCATGATTGAAATTGTCGAAAATATCTGCCTCTTCATAAGTTATAAGACTACTATTATTCAGAAATTCCATAAAGTTAACGCAACTTGTGTCATTGACTGTAAATATATTGAAAAATGTAGATACACTAAAAGAAAACACTCTTCTATGAACAGACAATCTTAAGGAACTTACCCTGGTCATTTCTCTTAGTGCAAAATGCAAATATTTCCAATAAAAATACTGTACACTATGAAAACTAGCTCATTACGGATTTTGTGCAGTAACCGTTATCTGCAGGATTTCATTGGAAAATTCAAGTCAAGAAGAATAATGATATAATAGTAAATCTTCCACGTAATAGTAAATCTTCATACGAAGTTAGTGGAACGTTACTTTATTTCCGTAGACAGAGGCAACCAGGTCACGCCTGAAGAATTAAAAAGTGTTTCAGAAAAATATTGCTGGTTGTAGAAAATTCTTTTACCAGGATTCTGTTGAAACACAAAAAAAAAAGAAAATCAGTATATACAAAAACGGCATTAATTAAGAATAAAAAACTTACCTTTCCACAATACGGAATGCTCAAATTTATTTGTAAAACTATGTACATCTAGGCGTACGGTAGTGCGCCAGTCCAAGTTCCGGCCTCGTATAGTATACAGTTTGAGTTAATTTTTAATAATGTAAATTTTAAAATTTTTATTATTAATTATTTTTATGTGTCAAGTCCTTCTAATACTTTATTGGTTATGTTAAATCTTTATTCGATTGGAAGCCCCAACTGGGCATTTTGCAAACTACAACCGAATTTTTATAATAATTATTGGATATTGTAACAGAAAATAGAGCTGAGGTATATTATTTCAGATATAAGAAGAGCTATTTTATTGGATCGATAAAAATTCAGTAGTTGTGATTTAAAATTTACAAAGCTAGCTGAATTTTAATAGTTGTAACTGTTTTCCAACTAATTTGTTCTCTCTGTGTACATATTTTCAAAAGCAACATATTTTGGTTTTGAAGCACGATATGGTATGTTTTGGTCAGACTTCAAATGTCGATGCAATATATACACTGGCGGACAAAAGTGAGTGCATGTTTATGTATCTTGCGTTTCTGATAGCACTAAGAAATCGAATAAAGTTTTTTAAAAAATTACTTCACTATTTTATTTCTTATTCAGTTCTTAACAGAACTGTGTTCAAAGTAAAACTAATAAATTCAGAATTGAATGTGGATTTAATTAAAACAACTGTATTATGAGAACTTATTTTTTGCGCTTATATTTATTATTATATCTTCAAGAAAATTCAACTAACAATAAGTAATCAAATCTTATATCTAAATTTGTAATTTTTAAGTCCAGCCAATGCCAGACAAAAATTATTGTTTCAGCGGTTGGTTCTTAGGTTGTCTTACGTCTCTCGTGTTCGGCTGAGAGCAAAAGTGTCCCTCCTTCTCAGCCGAGTGCGGTCTCTAAAGTTAATGATGTTTCAAGCTTTTTTACGTATCTTCCCACGTGTTTTGAAAACACAGTCCTAACAATCGGGACATCTAGATCTTTATGAATTCGCTTGTTTCTAACATACCAGGGTACTGATGTCATCATACGGAGCATTTTATTTTGTCGCCTTTGCATTTTCTCTACATTTAATGCCGAGGCAGTGCCCCATAACTGGATACCGTAGGACCATATTAGTTTTCGAATGGAGTTGTATAAAAAAAGTTTACAATCCAGGCTTAGTTAGAGTTCCTTCCAGTGATCCAATTCATTTGAGCTGCCTTTAAATTCATTTGGGTCAACTTTCCATTTATGTGTGATTTCCAGACCGAGATATTTTGCTTCAGTGTGTCGAGGTATAGTTTGGTTATTTATTTTTATAGGTGGCCAGGTTTATCTGCACAATGTAAAAGTAATGTCATTGTTTTAGTAATTTTTTCAACTGGGGTATATACTCTTGCAGTTTGCGGGAAGCTTCTTGATGGCTTTTGTGAACATTTAGAAAAGCTGTATCATCGGCGAATGTTGATATGTGTATGTTACTGCTTACCGGCAACTCAAAGGCATATATCAGATATAATACAGGACCGAGGGTGCTGCCTTGAGGAACTCCGGCTTCAATCGGTTGCCAGTGCTTAGAAAATTACCTTCCTTAACAAAATATTTTCGTTTAGTTAAGTAGCTTTCTAAAAGCTTAAGGGTGTTTGTGGGTAGGTTTTGCTTTAGTTTATGTATTAACCTTTCGTGCCATACTTTATCAAATGCCTGAGAAACATCGATGAAAACCGCAGAACAATATTTCTTTTCCTCGAAGGTTTTTCTAACCACGTTTACCAGTCTATGTGTTTGTTCGAACGTGCTGTGTTGTCTACTAAAAACGCATTGGTGGTTTGGAATGCATCCAGTACCATTCAGCATCGCTGTTAGCTTACTCATAAGTAGCTTTTCAGATATTTTCGACATGTTAGACAATAGGCTTATAGGCCTATAGGATTCCACCTTTGCATGATCTTTACCTGGCTTAGGTATCATGGTAATCAGTGAAACTTTCCATTCTGCGGGACAGCATTTGAGGCGCAAAATACCGTTAAAAATAAATAGAATTATCCGTTTTGCAGTATAGGTTACCTCTAAGAGCATTTTATTGCTTATTTTATCAGCGCCTGGAGCTTTTTTAAGCCCACAATACAGTGTTCAATCTCACTAATATTGAATCTCAAGGTAACATCTGGTATAGCGAGGACTGGTGGCAGCTCAACTATAGTATCAGACGTATTTGGAGTAAATACTTTCTGCAAGTGGCTTACAAACAGAGTATCTTTCTTAGCGTCAGTTCTTGCCCAGTCTCCATTCGAACCTCGCAATGGAGGCATATCACTGGTCTTTTGAGGCCTGGGCTCTCTCGGGCTGCTCTCCATAGAGAACAGTCTGTTTGAGGTGCTGCGTCAAGCCCACTCAGAAATTTTTGAGGAGAAGCGGTTTTTTATATTCTAGTAGAGTTTTCAGCTGTTTAGTACATTCTTTCAGTCTAGATTTCAGTTGGGGAGATCTGTAGCGTTGCCATTCTCTACGAACTCTTTTTTTTACATAAATGCTGCTCTACGTCTACTGAATAGATTTTATTATATCTCACCTGAAGATTTGTAGTAGTAGCATTTAGAACAGCTTGCTTAAGGTTTGCCGCAAGCATTCTAATAGAGTCATCTATGTCAGCAGGCGTTTTTAAAGGAATATTTTCTGTGCAATGTGCACTCAAATATTTTTTTGGCTTTCAACCAATTAATACGTGTGGTTGACATCGTAAAATCACAAGTGGGAGAAGAAGTTGTATGTGAATATATAGCATCAATCGCCAAACACATACTAATAAATTTTATCCTTGTATGGCTTTTTTTTGAAACTTTCGCTCTTACAAAGTTGTTTTTGGTGTATATCAAGCAATAGCAAGAAACAAGCGACAACACAACCTGCTTGTTTGAATGTTCTTTCGAAACTGGTTGATATTTTTTACTTTTAGTTAATGCGTGTGAGCAGGGTGACCGTTGAAAATGTTTAAAAAGTGGCACAAAAAGGGGATTTTGAGGAAAAAGTGTCACCAAAAGGGGATTCTTCGAAATAAAGGGGCAACTTTTTTAAAAAGGGAATAATTGAACCAAATTCTAGTATTTAATGAATTTCTAGGGCATATAATGCTTTTGAATTAAAATGAATAAATTTTTATGTTTTTTCTATCTAAAAAAGACAGTTTTCAGCACCAACGAAGTACACAGCTTTCTAACAACAACACATTCAGATTTCAAACTGAAATCATGTCAAGATTGCAATCTTTTTGAAATTATTATTTTTAAATCATTGATTGCAATCAATTTGTTTGCATAAAAAACGTACCAAAACGTAACATAGTTAGCCATTTCATGCAGTTTTTTTTAATTATCAGAGTAAGCTTTATTTGTAGAAAAATTAGTATAATTTGAAGAGAACGATGATTTTGATTCTGATTTTATTTTGATTGCAATCACTGGATTTGATTGCAATCAATTAATATAGAAATTAATTTCAAAAAATTTATTGCAATCATTTTTATTGAAATGATTTCAAATTGAAATCATGAAATCAAATTTACGATTTTGATTGCAATCAAAAACTAGCAATCATTAACATGAAATCATGTGATTGCAATTAATTTGATTGCAGTCTTTCACAGCTCTGACACGCATACATAAGTAGTTATACCTGACTGCAAAGCAAAGAGAAAGGAAGATAGCAAATTCAATATAAAAATTTTAAATAGTGGAGCAAAATGGTCTATAGATGGCGGAGCTCTGAAGTAGCATACATAAAGAAAATAAAAACAAATTCATAGTATTCTCCGTTTTTTCGTATCGGTCAAAAATAATTTTTGCTATTATGTATAAGAAATGTTGCCCTGTCACACACCGTTTAGTGTTTTTTTAAGTTTTAGCACTAATATTCGTGTAAATATAAAAATTACTATGGTTTTAAATAAAATCTTCTTGGATATTCTACACAGAATGTATTTTGTAACATGCATGATTATTTGCGAAAACCAAAGATATACGGGGCTTCATTATAAAAATTCGTCAATCCAATTTTTCGAATCGCGTACAATTTCAAAACGTTATTATTACTTTTGCCTTAGGGGTTGATTTAGTAAAAACAAATCTAACGTTCACTCAAAAATTTGAATGGCAATAACTTTTAAAATATTTAAAACTGCATGCTTTTCATACAAGAACGTGTTGCTAGTTCTTGTTCGTGTAAGTGAATGCAATAATGAATATTTATAGAACTCAACTCTTAAACTATTTCAAAATAGTTTTTTTTCATGACTATAAATAATGGACTCAAAAACACATTTTTGTCTTAATATTTTTTTGTAAAAACACTTTCGTGCAGTAAAAAAACTCATATTAAAACAAAAAGTATCACTTCATAAAAAGCTACTTGCCTCTCTAAACAATTTATAATAAAATTGTAAATTGATCATTAAATCTTCTTTCCCCCTTTTACTTAATCGGCAGTACTTACTGAGTGCTGAAATAGTCCAACAAAGCAAGGTTTGCGTATTCATTGAGTCTCATAACAAAGGTGAGTCTCTCATAAACTTGCACCTTAAATATAAAGCAAACACCATTAACCCATTCTGTTTGTTTTATATCCCATAAATCCCCTACTTGTAACTGCTCTTCTCATGAGCAATTATAAGTAACAGCCATAAAATTTAGATTGGTCGCTACTGCTTAACACCCCACTCTGCCAATCCAGAAAAGCTGGTTGTTTTAAATACGCCAAAAGTATTGGATTGAAACCGACAAAAAAAATACTTTGATGTCATCGAATGCAATGTTATCGTTTTTTTGTCGGTTTAGGTGTCACAGAAACCAATGTTATCGGTTTTCATATTGGAAATAAACCAATCAGCTTACAGCTGTCGTTTTGTTATTGGAAATAAATAAAGGGCCAAATAAACTACGCAAGTAGCTTGCCAAACATGAGAAATTTTCGTTTGTACAAGCCTGTTGTGTAATATATGGCGGGATTTTTACGTTTGACAAGCGGCTTGTCAAGCTCCTCGAAGAAAAATAAAAAAATTTTGATATTTTGACTGCCATACTGAATTTGTGACAAACTAATTGTATAGTCTATTGTAAAATTAGCTCATTTGCAACCTAATTTCCATAGAGTGAGGTTAATGTGAAAAATCTTTGCTTGTACGAGCTAGTTTTTTGTAGTATGTTTGCCAAGCCGCTTGCGTAGTTTATTTGGCCCTTAAAACAAGCTAAAAGCTTAATTTTTTCATTTTAGTTTTGCAAAAAAAATGAGCACTAGCTCATTTTATTTATAGAAATTTAATTTTTTAATAGTTAAACAATATTTTTATTAGAGACGTGCGCGTGAGTGATATAATAAAAAATATTTTTTCACGCACGCTCACGCACAGCAAATTTTAAGACTCTCACGATCACGCACGCTCACGATCAAAGTTGATTTATCACGCGTGCTCTCGCACGACAAAAGCTTAAGCTTTCACGATATTTATTTGTTTTTATATCCCACAAAAACACAAATCGAACATTAAAGTTTTAATAATTTTTTAGTGTTCATATGAAAACGAGTTTTTGAAATAATATCCATGGGGATTCTCATTGTGAGTGTACATTTTGGGTTTTTCATTTTCTTTTTTAACTTTACCAATTTAATTAATAGAAATATGAGAAGGTGTTATAGTTTTCGCCTCATTCAATGGATCCTAATATAAAATAACATTTTTCGATATTTTTTTAAATTTTTGTGGATTGAGCGTTACATTTGCTTTCACGGTTGTTCTGGGAATGACTTTTTGAAAGTAAATCAGAAATTTCGGAACGGATAATGCTCTCCATATCGTTTCTGCCCTTCCGCTGCTGTTAACTTTTTTTACCACCCTAAAATTTATAGATAATTATATTTAAGAATTTTGTTAACGTAATGCTCAATATATTTTCTTACGAATTTAATATTTTTTAGAACCCACTATATTTTGAATTTAAAACAATTCAGATGTATAATCTTCGATAAGTTTTAACATGAACTCCTTATTTGGACACTACAAAATTTCAATTAAATTAAAAAACTACAATACATTATTATTGATTGATGAAACTTTTTGCAATTTAAACTATTTAACAAAGTTCGCAAACTTTTAAGTATTTAGAAGTGCAAACCTACGCTGTTATTTTATTAATTAAACTGAATATTGAAGCATGTTAAAAAGGAGTAACGCTCAATACACATAACTGCGAACTACAACAATTTCTAAAAAAAGTTATAGTTCCTATTATTTTTCAAATATTTTATGCAAAGCACCATACAATTCCGATACTTCAGTTTGTATGAAGAGATTATAAACAGTATTTTCGTTCTTCATTTTTAACACATAATCGTCAGTGTTACATTAAAAAAGCTTATGTGCCTTTACTTATATATTAAATAATATATTAAATCATGCTGGGGTAGATTTCATTTTAAAATGTATGCGTTTATTGTATGAAATACTTTCAATATTTTCAAAGCCATTAACCCATTATGAGTGAAGTGGAACTTTATGCATTTTTCGCCTGGCTTTTTACGTAAAAACACCGGTATCTTAAAGACTGGACAATATAGCGGTACTCAATATTTTATTTTATAGGGAACCTTCCAAGCTTTCATTTGGTGTATATTTGTAAGCTGTCATTTATTAAATATGAAAGTTATGTAACTTCTAATATTAGTTTATGTACCATATTTGCATAATATTTCGTAAAAATTCGTATTACACAGAATCTTTAGTAAGTGACGCCGTGGTTCGAAATATCATAGAAGACAAAATCTTTGTGTCCGCTGTTTCAGTAAATAAGTGAAATATCGTATTTCATACGTTTTGACTTTTTGTGTGCTGGGTTGTCTTCAGCTTACGAACATATTTTTCCTGATGTCAGACATGTCGGCATAAAAGGTTCACTGGGTTTCTTTTGCTGTCGACACACATACTTTCGGTCCGAAGTAGGGCAGAAAGTCTGCATTAGATGCCGAATTCGTACTCGAACACGGTCCATATGCGTGGTTAACAAGAAAACGAACCTCTTTGTCTGAGAAAATTCTAAAAACTTTGCCGAAACTCTACGAATTCTGACGAATCTTTTAAGGAATTTTCGACATGTCGCAGAAAACTCTGATCTAAAATTATAAACTTATCAGAAAAATTCGCAAATTAAATCAAAATATTGTAGGAGTAAAGAGGAAATTTTTTTCAGCAAGCTACGAAATGTAATTTCGTGAGTGCGTGAAAATTACATTTTTAAAATCACGCACGGTATTTAATTTGTAAATCACGCTCACGCACGATTGCGTGATTATTTTTTAATTTAATCACGATCACGCATGAGTCACGCGTGAATCACGCCTGACACGAAAAATTCACGACATTTGCACATTTCTAATTTTTATATAAATAATAAAATTTTTGTTATAAATAATACAACGATAGAATGTATTTCCCATTTCTTATATTCTTTTCTATAACTTTTTTTTTATTAAAAACACAAGTTCTAAAAAAATTTTAGCACAAATACCAAACAAAATAATTGAACTAAAAGTAGTAAACAAATGAGCAAGGTAGTTTAACAGCAGGCAGTTGCAAGAGAATTTGCCGGGAAGAATTTATGTTAGGGCTGTCAAAAAAGCTGACAGTTCAAATATGGAAAAGAATTCGTAGTCAGGTGAGCTCTCGAAGCCACCTGGTATTAATTCGCCTTGCAAATGAGCAAAACATAAAACAGCTGATTCGAATATCGATTTATTTGGTATTCGAAAATAACAAAACCGAATTGTTTTCATGACACCAAATGAAACCAATATCGATTTGCAAAACCAACAATCAGCAAAACCGACTTGGTTACTATGACACCCCTGATAGTGACAGTAGTTGGTGAGTGATCTGAAGATAAATTTTAAGATGCTTTACCACTCCAAAAACAATAACATCAGGTATTTTTCGGCGATCTATTGGCCAGTAAGTTGGCTGTCCACATGATATAACATTCAAACACAGTTTAGAAATTGTGTTAAACAAAACGCGACCCTTTGGTGTGACTAGACGAGATCCCCAGAACGTGTGCTTAGCGGCCAAAAACGTGCACCTAGTGAATGAAAAAAATTTACTATGTATAAGAGTATGTAATAGAGTACCTGGAGGAGAGTAAATTGACGAAATCACCAGGTTTTGATGGACAGCTTCAATGCTTCAATGTTAGTTGCTTGAAGATAGTCTTCCCAATGATCACCCATTAAGTAGTGTTGTAATTGCGATTTCAATAGTATAGCCGAGCCACCGAGCGTCTCAGAGATAAGCAAAACATCAATTTGTTTCGTTTGCGTTCCAGAAACAGATTTTTAAGTTAATGGTTTGTTTAATGCAACCTGCAACAATGTAGACTGTATTTACAACACTTCCTGCATCATGCAGGTCATGTTGGTTGCAAAAAAATTACTGTTTGTATTAAGTTTTCTATTGAAGCCTCATTTCGATCAAAATTGAAACCAGTGTTTTCGTTATCAAGAGGCCGTTTTTGACCTGTGGGATGGTTAGACTTCAAAGCATTATCATATAAGAACTGACTGTTTCGTATGTTTTGCGCTATGTCCTAGTTAGCCTTAAAAACGACTGTTCTCTTTTAATAATACTTAAACAGTTCAAAAAACAAAACAATAAAATATACATTTTGTCATTTATTTGGCTTCAATGTTCGCTCTGGCTATGAAAAAGCACCACCGAAAAACCTTAAATTAAAAGTGCGATTTTCTCGGTTGTTACTTAATTTGGTCGACTTTTTCTCTTTTGTTAATACTTAAACAGGTCTCAAGTACAAATAAATGAAGAAAATAAAAATATGTATAACGTATATATATATATATATATATATATATATATATATATATATATATATATATATATATATATATATATATATATATATATATATATATATATATATATATATATATATATATATATATATATATATATATATATATATATATATATATATATATATATATATATATATATATATATATATATATATATATATATATATATATATATATATATATATATATATATATATATATATATATATATATATATATATATATATATATATATATATATATATATATATATATATATATATATATATATATATATATATATATATATATATATATATATATATATATATATATATATATATATATATATATATATATATATATATATATATATATATATATATATATATATATATATATATATATATATATATATATATATATATATATATATATATATATATATATATATATATATATATATATATATATATATATATATATATATATATATATATATATATATATATATATATATATATATATATATATATATATATATATATATATATATATATATATATATATATATATATATATATATATATATATATATATATATATATATATATATAATATATATATATATATGTATATATATATATATATATATATATATATATATATATATATATATATATATATATATATATATATATATATATGAATCACTGTAAACAGAACCTAATTTTGACTAATTTCATCATATCAAAGAAAATATCGCACAAGGGCTGCTTAATAATTCAGGTCGAGGCTATGCTTAATTAAGGCTAATATGGTAATTGTTTTTAAAAATTTGCATCCATCTGCCAACAGGATGAAACCAATGCAGGTCGATAGTACAGAGCATAAGGAAATATAAAGGAGTAAAATTTTATGAAATTGTATAAAATTGGCCCCTACAGCTCCTGGGATGCCCCTAGACCGGTTAAATTTGTGACCGACTCCCATTAGTTAGGCCGCACAACATTTTAGCTGAACATACCTACCCCATATCTCCATTCCCATAAAAATTTACAATACAGACTACAAATATATGTATAGAAGAAAAAGTCGCATAACACTCAAGTCCCATGACTGCAAAGGTGTCCCCCACGTTGGCTCAAATGTATGACCGATCTCCATTAGTTTTTTCCCTAACATCCCAGTAAAAAAAGACATTCCAAAGAAGTAATGAAAATGCCGAGTTTACGATCCGGTAGTAGGGCAAATTTGGATAATTTCTAATGGTTTTCATATAGGGTTGTTATTGCAAGAAGTTCTCTTTTTCGATTCTTTGCGTTTTATAATAATATTTTTCTCTAGGAAAAAAGGTAGAAAGTTACCCATTTTCGCAAATTGTTTCTATTTATGCGAATTTAAACGCAAAACAGTGTTTTCATGTAAATTTCAGTAAATAACTATTAATTTTTCGGCGAAACTTTGTTTATTAATTTCTTTTTCAAAAATTTTTTTTTTCAAAAGCATGGTGCGTATTTTCTAAAACTATGAAGGAAATACAAACTTTTGTATGACTATATTACATTTTTACTTGCTTTTCTATTATTTATTTGCATATTTTTAATATCGACTCTTCGGAAGCAATGAAAATGTAGTTCCTTAAAAATAACTTAAATTTTTTTATTGGGATTTTAGGAAACATACTTGCCCTTGTCTCCACCGCTTAGGAGGGCTCCCATACAAATATGATGGTTTACTTAAATTGTTCAATTTGGCCCCTACTGAGCCTAGGACGCCCTTAGGCGGGTCAACATTTTTGCTAAACATACCTAAACCCATTGCCATTCCGTAAAGGGGCTCCCATACTAAATTTACAATTCAGACTAGAAATGTATAGAAGAAAAAGTCCCAGAACTGTTTAGGAGTCCCCTAGGGGGGTACAATGTTTGACCGATATCTACAAGCTTTTTGTTCCCAATATTTTCTCTAAAATGCTTGCCCCGGTATCCCGGCTACCGCGGCATCCGGTTGGCAGATGTTTGAAGTTACGTTTTGGGTGGGATCTTTGACTATTAGTACAAGTAAGACTTATATTAAATTTTTAATGGACATAAAGTACTAAGCAGATAAATACACTAAACTATATGGTATACGTGGCTGTCTATTGCACGCAAGCAATCAAGTAAAATCAATAAGATTCCGTTTTAACAAAGTAATATAAAAACAATTTAGTATAAAACAAATTTTGTTACTAAAAAGTTGCTTAACAGCCATTTTGAAAAACGCTGCTGGGTGCTGGTCTTAAAATAATTCAATGATAAAATAAAATCTTGAATTCGATAAATATGTTAAATGTGCAACTCGATCTGAACAAGTACGGCATAGATAATTTTCTGGAAAAAAAACATAAAATTTCGAATATTTAAGTACGAAGTCAAACTGCATCCCAGAATCTAAATTGAGTACTGAGATATCACATATCTTTTCATTATACACATACATACATATCTAGCAAAGCTATTGACCACTTTCCACAGTTTTTATTTTAAAGCTGCATCAAGTTCACCAAAAGCAATAGCACGAACGATAACAACCTTTACATATTTCACAAATCAATTTTGCATACAAGTGTTATCTTTTTTATAAAGAAACTAAAATTATCAACATCCAGTTGTCCTGATGGCGTTCCTAACAGTATTCTGATGAATCGTGGTGAAAATTTGTCTTTCCCTCTTACTATTCTTTTCAATTTGTTAATTAAGTGTGGTTGTTTTCCTAAACTATGGAAATAATCATTTATTATACCATTGTTTAAATCAGGCTGTAAGTCAAGTGTAAACAATTTCCGAGGTATTCATCGCAAAACTTTTTGAACAATTTATTTGTGAGCCACTTTGCCACCATATTTCATCTTTCGTAACACCAGCCCAGAATCATTAATCATGGATTCACGAATGGAAAATATACAGATTTTATAAAAAGTTCTTTTTTTTTGGGAATTATTAAATTACATTAATTTTAATTTTTAACGCGCTTTTTCCCAACTTAATATTTTACTTTCTAAGTAAAATATTAAATTTTTATTAAAATACATAGATTTTACTTATGCTGACTTCAGTAAGGCTTTTGATACATTTAATCACTGCCTCTTGTGGCAAAAATTGTATTTAATGGGATTTTCCAACAGAACTTTGCTTTGGATAAAATCGTATCTTGAAGAGAGATATCAACGTTCCGACTAGAAATTTTTGTGGAAACACATTTGGGATCTAACTGGGATCCCAATTCCGATGTAAAGAAGAAACGTATTTGGGATCCGATTGGTTTCCTGTGGGGAAATATCGAAATCTTTCAAAAATTTTCTCAAATCGGGAAAATATCAAACTCTAATATTGAATTAAAATTGCTGAAGCTATCCAAGGGACCAAAGTATGTAACATTTACCTCTGTTGAAGATGAGCAAAATATACGATTAAAAATCTGTGTTAAATTTTCCCAACAAGTTCCCAACAGTTTCCCACTTGGGAAGAACTTTTCTTAAGTCACTAATTTGTAGATTGGCTATCCCAATAAGTCCCCGATCAAATCGCAAATGGGTTAACCCTTTTGGATGTGCTACATGCATTCCCAATCGGGCCCCAATATGAGTATTGGGAAAATTTGTAGTCGGGGTGTTCGCTTCATTAATGTTCTTTCTAGAAACATTTATGTGAAATCTGGTAGTCATCTTGGACCCATTTTTTCTTGCTTTATATCAACGACTTACCATCATCAGTACGATTTTTCGATAACTAATCTATGCTGATGACGTCAAGATATTTTTGAATTCGGTTAATCAACTTAGTCAATCATATCTACAGCGAGATTTGGACAAATTTTTTTATTTGGTGTAAGGAGAACCTATTGGCTTTACGTCTCAAAAATGCAATAATGTGCATTTTTCCAGAAGAGTTATTTCTAGTGGGTGTTTTACTTTAAGAGGTTGCATATTGGAGTGCGTCGACGAGTTTCTTGATCTTGGAGTTCATTTTGATCGAAAGCTTCTGTTCATTAATCACATAAATACGTGCATTAATAATGCCCGTGGTGTATTTGATTTTTCTTTAACGGTGGGCCAAATAATTTAATGATCCAGCAGCAACGAGACAACTTTATACTTCCTTGGTCAGACCTATGCTGGAATATTGATCCGTCACCGGGGACCCTCATTATAACATCCACAGTGATCGTTTAGAGTCTGTACAAAAGCAGTTTCTACTTTTTATATTGCGTAATACATACCCCAACCATGTGTCAAACTTGTCATCATATGAATTCAGATTACAACAAATTAAATTGCCTACATGAAGAGCCGGACAAAAGTTTTAAATGCAATATATGTTACTAAACTTATAAATGGTGACATCTGATCTAAGTTTCTGGTCAATGAAGTGACGTTTAATGTACCGCAACGTCCCCTACGTCAATTTCATCCTCTGGCACTGCAATATTGTCGTCAAAACTATGCTAATACTGATCCATTCTGTAGAATTTGTGATAACTAATGTGTTTTCATATAAATGTGATTAAACGTAATTGTATACTTAAATAACTACCCGACTAGAAATTTTCACGCAAACACATTTGGGATCTAACTGGGATCCCAATTCCGATGTAACGCAGAAACGTATTTGGGACCCGATTGGTTTCCTGTGGAGAAATATCAAAATCCTGCAAAAATTTGGTCAAATCGGGAAATATCCAACTCTAATATTACATTAAAATTGCTGAAGCTATCCAAGGGACGAGAGTATGTAACAATCACCTCTGTACAAGATGAGCAAATATACGATTAAAAATCTGTGTTAGATTTTCCCAAAAAGTTCCCAATAGTTTCCCACTTGGGAAGAACTTATGTTAAGTCACTACTTTGTAGATTGACTATCCCAACAAGTTCCAGATCAAATCACAAATGGGATAACCCTTTTGGGTGTGCCACATGCATTCCCAATCGGGCCTCAATGTAAGTATTGGGAAAATTGCTAGTCGGGTAGTTTAGTTTTAACGACTACCTGACTTCTTTTTTAAATATGTTGTCTGCAAGGATTTTATTAATCCATAGACTTAAATAAATAAATACTAAATACTAAGGGTCATATGCGCAACGAAAACTTGGCTCGCAGTTAGCATCAATGACGAAATTGAACTAGGTTTTGCTGAGTTTTCCATATATTTTGAAATTAGAAATCGTTACAGAATTAGCCATGATTCTCGGCTACAATCTGCATTGATTTTTAAATTAAAATTTTATATAAAAACTCGTTAGTCTCCAGTTCAATTTCGACATTTATGCTAACTCCATGTCAAGTTTTAATTATGCTTACGGCCTTAAGTTTAAGGCAAAATATTATTAGTGCATCCTCTAACATTAATTGAAATAGCTTGAGTTTTTGATGTGCTTATTTTAAGATTATTGTTGAAATACCATTCACAAATCTCATTAAAATCTTCATTAACACGACGAACTAAGTCCTCAACTAGTCCCAAAGTGTGTTATAGATAAATTTGAGCACTATCTGGATATAAATAAATGTTGGGGCTTTGAACTCCATATAACACGGGCTTTGAACTCCATATAACACGGGCTTTGAACTAACAATTTTATTGGCAATCCGAAAGATATAATCTAATAAGAGTGACAGCATATTTAGTAAAACCAAAGTACGTTTTCATAGTTAACAGTATGTATCCTCCAAAACCTTCACTATGGCAGTACCAAATCGTTTCGCAGGCCGGTAGCCGGATTGATTCTCTGATAAAAGCTTTTCACATTGAAAATGATATATACGGCCATGTCACAGAGTTCAATTCCGTCCGGAAACGGAATTCAATCTTCCCAATTTTTGTAGCAGATGGTGCTAAAAAATAAAATTAAAATACGTAAATTAGTCAGGTTTGTCCAGACTGTTGGCGGCGCTATTATGCTGGCTTATGCTCCAGCTGGACCTGACATCTTGGGGTGGATTCAATTCCGTTTCCGAACGGAATTGAACTCTGTGACATGACCGATAGTTTGGTTAGAAGCTTGTCTTTTAAAAAATGTTCGAAAGAGATATAAGGGTGCTAATAGGTTGATAGTCTTCAGAACTAGTAGCCTGGGCTGAATCTTTTTAGCAACTGGTAGAATGATTTCCTAATTATTATGAAATGTTGATGTTGTAATTATATGGTTAAAGATTCGAGTGAGATGAAGGAAATATAAATGGTGATATAAGCTTCATGAATCTAATACTAATTCCATAATTGCAGAAATTGATCTACTAACTTCTTAAGTGCTAAATGGGCTAAAGAAAAAGAGATTACCATCAAATATAGTATTTTGATTAACACGGTAGATGCCAGTAGTATTTACTACGATGATTTTAACAAGTAGTCTAATTCATTATTTCAGGACAAATATCCCATTTTCCATATTATTGTAAAACAAAAATTTTATTTTTCTCATCATTCAGTTATTTGTTTCTCTATCCAAATTAAAAAAGGAAATAAACAAAGTGGTAATAAAATACAAATATTTTATTAATTTATGTATGCAAAACTACTCAAATATTCACAAAGCATAAATTTTTTCTTTCCTCACTGGCTGTACTTGATTTAAGAAACTTTTCGGAAAAAACTTTTTACGTGTATCTTCTTTACTTTTTTTCTCCTTTAAACTTCAAAATGAAAAACTTTTTCTTGAATTAAACAACAAAAAACATAAAATAACAAACCAGAAAATATAAATCTATTAGAATTATTAAGTGTGTTGCAAACACTTGAGTATAAACGCATCGTACGAGTATCAGAAGAACAAACTTTTAAAAAGAGCGTGCAACAACTGACTTAAAATAATAATACCGACTTTTGTGCGAAAAATTATGGTGGTGTTTGGTGAAGACTTTCTCCCCTTTTTTGCTTCGTTTAAGGATTTTGTTAAATGTTCATTTCTAGTGTCAATATTTGTTGGAAAACAAATAAACTGAAACTCACAATTGAGTTGTGTTCATGATTAAAACCCAATAATTTTATTTACTTTTGGAATTTGTTATTTTGTCGGCATGTATAAGTACAGCAGCCAGAAAAAAATCAATGTATGTTTTTTGTTAATAAAGTAAACTAAACTTTTGGACAAACCAAAACTTCACTAAATGAAGAACGTGACAGAAACAGACACACAGAATACAGTAGAAAACGCATCTTTTACAGTAGTTGAAATATTTGATTGAAACCATTCCGCGAACGGGGAGTTATATCAGGAATGATTTTCTAGATATCACGCTAGTTAGTTCTATGTATACGCATTTGATTAGAAACGGAATCTCAAGTGATCGTTCTTTCTCTGATCATCGTTCTTTCTCTGATTCCCTAAAGGGATTCTGACACCGGGCTAAGCCCATAACCATAACAAATGGGAAGAAAACAAATTAGTAAGAGCAAAAGCTTATTCTCTCTGATTTTCTTACACAATCGCCAATTATTAACGAAATGCTTTTAACTTAGCTACGGGCGATCCTGCAGATCTAGTGTACTGCGGCGGAAGAAAAAAACCACCATGGTGGAGTCTTGAAATAGCGAACGCTCACAAAGAGAGTCGCAGACTATTAAATGAGGCAAAAATAGTGGGTAGCTGGTCAGCCTATAAAGCCTCAGCAAGCAGGCTCAAAAGCCTCGTTAGGGATGCGAAACGGGCATCATGGATGTCTTTCTGCAGCAATGTAGAGGAAGCCTCTGAGAGTAGCCGCCTTCGCAATATCTTAGCTACTCTTTCAACTGTCCCCAGTTTCATTAAGAAATCAGGTGGCAGTTGGACTACCAGTAGGCAGAAAAGCCTAGAGGTACTGATGAACACGCACTCTACCGGATACGCTAGCTACACGGGCGAACTTGCAACCATACAATCATTAGGTTCTAACACGGCCACAATTACCCTATGTAGGGAAAAAATAATGTGGACCATCAATATATTTGACTCATTCAAATCACCGGGTCCAGACAGCACTATTCCAGCAGACCTACAGTGTAATGCAGACATAATGACTCCATGTCTCATTCGGATATACTTGGCCTGCCTAAATAGCATGAATAAAATGCTCCGTGGTCTTTATCCCTAAAGGGGTAAGACCACTCACTTAAACCCGAAAGATTTTAGACCCATCAACCTATCATCTTTTCTCCTAAAAATTCAGGAACGGCTAATTGATCTACACATTACATCAACAATTTCTCCGAATCTTCTATCAACCTCCAAACATGCCTATATGAAGGGCTCATCAGTTGAGACGGCACTTCACTCAATTGTCGGGTTTATTGAAAATCCTTTGCAAAAAAAGAATATACATTGGTGGCATTTCTTGATATAGAGGGTGCTTTTAGCAATGTAAGACCTGAATCCACTGGAAAACTAAACATTGATCAGTCAACAATTTGGCGAGGTACCCCGAAGGAGGTGTTGTGTCCCTATTCTGTGGAATATCGGTACTGAAGGAACTAGACTCCATGAGGTTTGAATCAGTAGAATATGCGGATGATGTAGCAGTGCCAGTATCTGGTAAATTTGTAGATAGTCTATCTCAGCGTCTTCAATCGGCATTAGGTAGCATAAGTAGATGGGGCGTTGCAAGTGGTCTTAATGCTAACCCTCAGAGACGAACCTTGTTGTCTTCACGAGAAAATACAGGACCCCGACTTTCACGTTACCGAACGGAGTTACCCTTAGGTTCTCATATAGCGTGAAGTATCTCGGTATTATAGTGGACTCCAAACTTTCATGGTACCCCAACGTGCAAAAGTGCGATCGGCAATAGGTGGGACGTAAAACCCACAAACGTCAGTTGGCTTTTTGAAATGGTGGTAAAGCCAATACTAATGTATGGGGCTGTCGTCTGGTGGACTTATGTACTTAAATAAAGTCAAATACTATAAAATATTGTAAAAAGGTTGTTCGAAGATCTGCTGCATCCAAACACCTGTTCACCATACTGCTGCATTGGCTTCCTGCCGACCTCAAACAACTGCAAACTCAAACAACTGGCCATAAACTCGGCGGTTAGACTAAATGCCTCAGTTGCATAGAAGAGGGGTAACGTCTCTGCTCTGCTGCCCGACAAGAGATTCGTGGTGGACTTCTCGGACACATCCTCTGAGACAAATTATATACAGCAATATGAAGATGTGCATATGATTTACACCGATGGATCCAAGTCAGGCATTGGAGTAGGTGGGGTCATCATCATCCCACACGTACAATCAATGAGCATCACACAAGCTGAAATATCGTCAATCAAAAGGGCGGCCAACAGGTTAAGGTACTACAGGGTATTCGATCAGGACATCCGAATATGTACCGACAGTAAAGCTGCACTACATGCTCTAGGTGATGTTTACAAATCAAATGAAAATCAAATCAAGAAAACCGTAAAATTTTTCGTGAAATCTTAAAACTGCACTCGAAGTTGGCAGTTTGAAGTAAGATACAGAAGTTCCTCAAAAAACCACCAGCTTTGTGTAAGTCTTGACAGAACCGAAATTAGTTGCCTTAAAGCTTCGATTATAGTGAATTCTCAGATTCTGGTCAGAACATCGCATCGTGAGAACCCAAATAACATATTTTTAAACAAAGCGAAAGAAAACGTTTGATTTTTATTCGTTTGTTGGGCATGAGTGGTAATAATATCATAAAATGGGTTAGAATTAATTTGTCCTTCAAACTGCATAATTAGTTTTTTCATTTTTATAGAAATTTTAGAAGTTATAAAGCGTTATTTACAACATTTATGGAAAAATTAAAAAAACCTAAAGGAGCAAATTCATTGCCAAAACTTGTAGTTTTTGCACACAAAAATAAAGCTTGGACAATTTTCTTTTACTTGTTTCCTCAAAAATTAAGAAAATCATGCTTTTTGACAAAGTTATGAAGAAAACTCAAAACTGCAGGCAAACCCGATTTTTGAAAAAAAATTCGACTTGTGCGATCTTTAAAGCTTTAAAAAAATTTTTTTTTGGGACACCCTAGTGCCCCTTTGTTTTCTGGAGATAAGGGTTGTGTTTGTTAAATTTTTTTTATTAAATTCACCTTGTATGAGACATGTCACGCTCATTACTAATGCTGACTTTAGACGACATGTTTTTTACATATGGCTTGTTAGGTGTGTGAGACATATGTAACTTCGCATGTTTGTCAAAATTGTCAATTTACAGACGGTTTATAATATTTGCTTTTACACGTACATGTGCAATTACACTGACATAACCTCTGAATATTCACAACAGCTTAGTTTTTGCACAATTTTCGTAAATATATAAAGCGCTCTTTGCTTTTTAATGTTTTTTCAGCCAAACCACACTTGGTAATTTAATACAGCTGATGTCAGATACCTTGTCAGATGAAAATAGAACACGCTCTAATTGAAAATTTTTCATCTGACTTTGCTTCTGTAAATGTCATCTGACAATGTTTCATATTTTCACACGGGATGTATCACTTTTGCAGTGGGAAATTTGACAAGTCAGATGTAAAATACATGTCGTCTAAAGTCAGCATTAGAAAACATTATTCCTAAAAAGTTTTCAATTAATACATTAATCAAAAATTAAAAATACTTTCAATTAATTTCGTAATTGAAGCAAATAGCGTATTCATTTAATCGGGTTTCTGCTTTAATCGGTTAATCGTTCGATTTAATTATCGAGGTTTTTGCTTAAGCGGTTAATATTCGATTAATTTCGTTGTTAATCGGCTAACCGATTAATATAATTTTTTCGTAAATTCAGTTATTTCAATAAATAAAAATGCATAAATTATTTATTATTTTGAGTTTATTACTTAAAAAAGAATAACATAACAAACATAACAATTCTTGAACTAAATCAAGCAAAAAACAAAAAGAATTCTTCTGCAATAATTATAATTTTTTTTGAATAATAAGAGGCTTATAAAACAAATTTTTGTATGCAAATTTGTTTTATTAATCTGTTATAAGTCAGAAATATTTATTTATAAATTAAGACATTGCGATTTAAGCGATTCTTTTCTTTAGTTTTGATAATTCTTGCCCTGGAAAAATCCTTTCAAATTAAAGTAAAGTTAAGATCATTGAACACACTCCTTGTTTGTATGAAATAATTATTTCTAAACACATTCCTTTTGTATATGAGGCGAAACAAATAATTAAACTCACAAAAAAATATGTTATAATACTACACAAATGAAAAATTTTGTTACATCGGTTATTGCCAATTTTAAATTAACCGATCAGTTAATCGGGTAGTAAATAACCGTTTAACCGATTAACGGTTAACCGAATGTATACCCTAGTTTGTATGGTTATCGGTCCAGTATTTTAATATATTTTTATTTTATTATTAAAGTCTTGTAACGAAGATTTTTGAAATTGAAAATGAAAAGGTGTTCTACTTAGAAACAAGAGAAATAATGGAGCTGTTATAAAGCGTTTTCATCCAACGCATTATTTCAAGAGGCGGAGATTTTTTTGCCTGACGAAACCGCTCCCGAATTATTTTAGAGGTCGTGCATACGTAAATAAGAGCATGAACCAAAAGAAAAAATAAAGTTCGAGGTAAAATTTGACCGATAGTTTCTAAAATCTTGAAGAGTCATGAAAAGTCTCGAAAATGTCCCTTGCTGCATGTTCGTTGCTTAGTAGTAGTATTTCCTCCCATTCTTAATTTCCCAAATATTCTTTGCAAGAATCTGAAAAATAAAAGAAAAACATATTAAATAATGGAGCTATAGACTTTTGAAACCACTGCGTTTATTTTGGGCCACTGTGTATATACGAAGATTGAAGACTCTAGTTTATGTACTTATTTTCTTTTTACAAAACTTATTTTTCTTGCTAAACTTAAGGGGACAGGCATATTGTATACTTAAAAGTTTTGTTTTAAGAATAATAAAACGAACACAAAACTTACTAATCATTCCGAAAATAGATTATTTCAATTTTTTTACTGCGTTTCTCTAAAAATTCATTTCACCAGACAATGTGATATTTTTGTAAAACTTGCATACAGGGAGTGTTTTTTGTTGATTTTAATTTTTTATGCCAGATTTTATTTATTTAAGCCAACAATTGGGTTTTGCGCTTCGCTAATTCATGAATTGCTTAGCACACATACTTGCTCATGTGGATACTAAACAGTAGTGGCGGTATTGTGTATCGAGATACGCATACCTAAATATCCTTATTTTGTGTTTAACAACCATAATTAGTTTACATACTTGGCCAATACAAAAGAGTATACAAACAGATAGCAGCAGCAACAACACCCACGTCATCCTCATCATCATGATTATTTTGTTGTACGGAAATTGTTGACGTTGTATTGCAAGTTTTGGCTAAAAGTACAAAAAAGGGAGACAAAACAAAGCAAAATAAAATTAAAAAAAGAAAACCGATGATGATACGTAAATAAACATTTGGCCTAATAAGCAAATACAGCAAATATAAATATTTACAAGGGACAGACACCACACACAAATAACGATAAGGAAAATGTGCGAGTATGTATGTTGCCGAATGCATCAGTTGCGCACAACCAGGCTACAGATAAAGGATTGGAAAAACAGACAAACGGTCTAAGAAAACGACGACATACATATATTAAAGTTGTGCTGGCACGAATTCGGAGGAAAATATAATAAAAAGGGTGAAAAAGGCACCTATCGAGCCTTACAAAAGGTCTATATATCAATATTTCGACCGACTGACTCTCTATCGCTTAACGGCCTGTTTTTGAGAAAATTATATTGGTATTTGCGCTACAACCACAGAAGCATTAGACAAGCTTTTGCAATTGCTACTACTACATTTAAGCCGCGTTCATACCATGACTGCAACTGTTATGATAGTACTGCTACGGCAATTCATTTCCATGAAAAATTGTTGCAGTTATTGTCACTATCGAAATTTCAAGTCCAGTTTGATCCACGACAGTGATTTCTGTCATGGTATGAACGGGGCTTTAGTGCAAAACTATATGGCAGCGACTAGTACGTTACATTGACGGTGTAGCTCTCAGTGAATTTTAAACACTTTAATTCACGAACTTTCTACACGACCCATGTAGCATCTGACGACTCATGAATTAATAGAACATCCATTAGAAGAAAAGTTGTACATTTTTGTATTGATGTAGTGTTGCCATGGGACTAAAATGTCCTTATATCAAAGATACTTCCGGCTCACTACAGCAATTTCCAATCAAAGATTGTAGAGGCAAAATAGGTTGCTGAGATTGCTATCTTGCAAACTCAGACTTGTGAAATACTGAAGAAATTTTTCCAAGAAAACTGCTATAAAATGCCACATAATTCTACTCATGCCAAATCACAGAGTGTACTACCTCTATTCTAAAACCTGGCGCTAGCTGATACTAAAAACGCGCTAGGGTTACGAGTTTAGTGTAAAAGTTACTGGTACAGCTGACAAGATACAGAAAAGCATGAAAGTATAGAACAGTTCATGTGTCACTATCGCGGTTAAGCGAGAAAATTGTTGATGCCGCCAACACTTGTCATTATACTCATGCGTCTCTTCAGTTATATAAACGAGGCGAGAAACCTATAGATCCAATTTGAAACCATTGTAACCCATATTGATATCCAAAAGAAATCAATCTCATTTTGCTTACCTCAGGTTCTTGCTTATGTTGTGGCGGTTTTTTACTAATTGTTCCACTTAAGTTTGTCCACAATCATCAGAATTTTGACATCGGTGCTATAACAAATGCCATCGATAAAATGAAAACTGACTTCAATATAATGTTATACATCGTGATAGAACTTTGTAGTAATTATTGTCATCTATGACATGACTGCAACGACATCAATTTGATGCCACTTTTTTGTATTATCAACAGACAAAATAAAAAATAGACTTGGTTCTAATTAGGGATAGGCAAAAAATATCGATATATCAATATTTTCTTAAAAATATATCGATATATATCGTCGATATTTTTAATTTCGATATATCGATATTTTTTCCAAATATATCGACAGTATCAAATTCGATATTTTTTTAGCTTTGGTTTTGTTTGTCGTGCAATTTTTAAAAACATTTCGTCACAGTCTTCATCAAATAGAATATTACTAACAAAATCTTTTGTTTTATTTATAATATTTTGTCTATTCGAAAAATTATCATTCTTTGAGTGTAATTTTGTTGATGTGTGTTCCATGAAATATTGGTGCAACAGTAAGGATCTTGGAAATTAACTCTTTCCACCTTAATTATTTATAAGACCAGTATTTTTTTGTTTTATTTAAAAAAAATTTGGAGACTACACATGAATTATCATTGTTGAAAAAATATCGATATTTCGATATATCGATATTTTTATTCGATATATATCGATGCCGATCGATATTTAAAAATATACCGATATCGATATATGTATATCGATATATTTTTTTCACTTGTATTTTAAAACAAATAAATTTTTTTATTTATTATTTGCGCTTTTAAACGAATTTTTAAAAATTCGAAAAAACTAACATCGCATTGGTGATATCAGTGTGATTATGAAAAAGCAATGAGTACAATCAACAAGCATACAGAACAGTATATATACATGGACGTACAAAACACGTAAGCCAACAAGCCACGTCATCTTCATATTGATGACACTTTGTCATCATATGTATATCGCTTCGACATCAAAAAGAATGATGTTTATATTGCCTTTGTGCTGCCGATTTTTTAAATGATGACGTAACTGAGGTGGTTACTAAATACATTGGCTTATAAATATCCGATGATATGAGAAGGCTGAAGAAGTATATTTTGCGTCATGCTATTGATTGCAAAATTGTCATCATTGTCATTGATGATAAGATGACCAACTCATGCAAAGGTTGACATCGCAATTATTTGGTATTTCATTTACTATAATCGAACGGCTAGCTCTAGAGTTCTAGCAAATTATGTGGTGCAGAGCCTCCTTAATTTTCTATATTACGGTAATTGTCGAGAAATATAGTCAATTCAAAAAAAGTAATTTATAGGTATTTAAGCTCAGTACTATGTGTACCCAAATTGGCTGAGAAACCCCAAACCATAAAATTCATGCTCTCATGTGCTATGTATTCATATATATCGTAAAACCTATGTTATGAGAAGTTCATTTGATTAGGTTTAACATTTTAATAATACTTTTTAGCAGTTCTCTCAAAAACTGCTAATAAAATTGCGTCTATTAATAAAGGATACTTGGACGTGAAATCTGTACTAAAAATTTACGGAAATATTGTACCATTATTTAAATAACTTGTTGCACAACAAATTTTGTACAAAAACAGTGCCTTTTTATTGACTCTTCAGAATACGTTTATGATTAATTTTATAAGCTCGCACTATAACTTCACCGCGAATGGACAATTTCAAATAAGCTTTTAAACTTTCTAAGCCTTTAATATGATTTGCAATATAAATGGGTTCAGCAGAATCTTTATAACCTTCATGGTTAAAATTTTTCGTATGAAAAGACCACGTATTTTCATTCCTCATCATTACGTAAGAAATTACTGATATATTTTTGACTTTCATCAACTATTTTACGATTTGATCGTGAGCAAGACCGTCCTCAGCATAACACTTAACTTTAATCCTTTCAGCTTCAGATAACGATTTTCCTTGAACCATTTAAATAGCAAATTGTTTTAACGGCTTATAGTGCAAACTAATAAAATTAATCATAAACCTATTCTTATGAGCAAAAAAAGCACTATTTATTTATTGAGAAAATTTGTTGTGGAGAAAGTATTTAAATAACGGTACAATATTTCCGTAAATTATTTGCACAGATTTCACGTACAGAATATCCTTTATTAATAGACGGAATTTTATTAAGAAACCTTATGTTACCAGCAAGAAATTTCAGTAGAGCCAAAAAGAGCTGTTTGTTTAAATTTTGTCGATTTTAAGATTATGACTGGTATCACTGCTCAGGTATTTAGAAGGGAAATTATCCCTATATTCACCTCCGAAATTACTTAAAAAGAGATCTTTCCCAACCTCTACCTTTAGACAGAAACTTTAAAGCTCATTTGCTCAACACTATATTCAGCCGTGTCATAGATTCCGTTTTAATTCTGTAGTTGTCATTCCGAAAAAGTTAATTTTTGGTGCTTTAGATTCCGTTTATTTTGTATTTCGATTTTACAATAATAATGTTTTTATACCTTGAGGCGTATGTTTACTCTTGTTTTTAGAAACAAAGCTGACATGGAAAACATAAGACCAAATATTTATTTGACGCTCCTAAAACTATGCACGTTATTAAGTAAGAAAAGTGTTTGCCAATTCGTTTTCGTTTTCTGAAGAATCAGCTTACGGTATTGAAACCACTTCCGATCGGAATGGTATTCTGTGACTTATGCAGCTGGTTATTACATTTATAATATTCTAAAATTCATATTTCGGTAAATTTTTCGCTGTAGAAAACGGCATTCTTATCAGAATTTTATCTAGTTTTAGGAAATGCAGCTAACTCAATTTTGGGCTCCGAAAGATAAGGTAGCTTTTCATCAGGATCATCACATAAAAATAAATTAACCAAATATAGAAAAAATAAACCTATGTGAACCGGCAAAATCTACCCGATCGTATTGCAAAACTCTGTATCTAATACAAATGCTATTTACTTTTGAATGGCTTCTGTAACCAATATTTTCAAAACATAAAATTACAAATATTTGTCAACTTAGTTGTCTTTGCTCTAATATTCACAAGAACACGTCACACACACAACACAAGAATGTTTAAATTAAAAATTGATAACTGTCAACAGAAGTTTCAAAACCGAATTTGGTTTTGAGCGTAGCCAAAAAAAATTCAATTAAACTTTTTTTCCCAAAAATTTGCAACTTTTTACAACTGCGTTCTCTTCTAATATGGAGCTGTGAGTAGATGGAATAAGGCTGTTTGAGAGGAATATAAAATCGCATTTCGCTATTCACGTTATCGTTCATCAAGCGAAAGACATATTAAATATGTATAATTGACACTTTGCTTTCGTATGCGAAACTCGGATATACATGTACTTTGCATGCGTTGTTATATAGTACATATATGTTGTACATATACATTAGGGTGGGTGATAATATATGAGAAATATTTTTTGTGTTTTTTTCCAACGCAATAGCGATAAAAAGTTCCTTTTCAATGGCTGAATTAAGCTTACGAAAAATTACTTACTCGTCTTGATGTTTTGAGGTGCCCCAACACAATTGACAATTAGGAAAAATTACCTGTTTTTCATATTCTCCTCAAACTATCTGATACGCTATAAACTTTAGTTTATGATGAATATAAAGTGAAGTACATAACAATCCAATAACTAAAAAAGTGTTTTTTTTTTGTTTACTTATTTTTTTATTTATTAAAGATGTTTCATTTTGTCATATAGCTTTAAAGAAACAAGATAAAAGTAATTATGGTAACCTAGATAATTATTCAGAAATACAGTAATTAAATTTTAAATTGTTTTTTGTATCAAACGTACGACATTTGTTGGCGCGATAGTAGTCTTGCCTAGAAATGAGATGGTATTGTACCTGTCAAGAACTTGGTCCTTATTTTGATCTCAGTACTTTTTACGGCCGAAATTTTTGGATAGGAACTTGGCCTTATTTTCATATTTATGTTTTTGTACGGATAAACTTTTAGACGAATATTAGTTCATAAATTTCGTTTAAAAAATCGATTTTCTAAAATTATAAAGTAATTACATTTTAATTGAAGTTGTGTGTATTTAGTCGAACTATATGGGTTTTATCCAAAGAAATTTATTATTCAGGCTTTTAAGTTCGTTCAATTTAATTTTTACAATTAAATCATTTTTTATTGAGAAATAATTTTTCAAAGCATGTGGCAATTGAAAAGTACAAATACCAATTTCTTGACTTTTGTAAAGGTCGAACTGAACATCGATGTTTACGGGATTAACCACAATCCCATCGTCAGAGCTCTCTATACTCTAGGCTACTCAGCCCCCAAAGTCAAGCGGTAAATATCTGGCATTAAACCAATTGCATTAAAGCTCTATGTTTCCTGGCTTTAAAATTATTTTATGGGGGCTTAGAAATTTACCATACTTGGCACTTATCCTAATCAACAACCCCACTTTTGCTTTTTTTGTTTATATTTCTCATCCAAGATTGAGAAAGCTCCTTTCTCTAGTTCTTAGGGTTTACATATGTTTTGTTTTATATGTTTTGTTTTCAATTGCCACATGCTTTGAAAAATTATTTCTCAATAAAAAATGATTTAACTGTAAAAATTAAATTGAACAAACTTAAGCCTAAATAATAAATTTCTTTGGGCAATTACATTTTTTTATAATTTAAATAAATTTTTACTTGCTTTTCTACTAACTATCTGCATATTTTATATGGATTCTTTGGAAGCAATACAAATATAGTTCCTTAAAAATGAGTTTGATTTTTTTTCTGGATTAATAGCAACTTTAAATATTAATAATTTCGTACACTGTAATATTGTATTGGTAATAAAAATATTACTCTGCTTGAGTTTTGTTAATTTTAACTTGAATTCAATTTGAATATGCGTATCGGCATCGTTATCCCCATCGCCGATATTTCTTTTGGCGTATTGATATCGTATCGGCAAAAGACACCCCTAATGTAAATCACATCAGCGAAGTGACATATATATTAAAACAAAAACAAATTTTAAACGTTGGTGTAGAAAAATAAATTAGATTCATATCGAATATAAATTATTTGCTGGGTTTTGTATAATTTTCAAAGCCTACTATGCTTATTTTTGAAAATCATTTACATATTTTTGAATTCTAAAAGGGGTTTTGAAAGTTTATACATAAGATAAAGGGTTTGTAACTGTTCAAAATTGTGTTTGAAGTCTGCTGACGATTTGGCAAAGCACCAATGAAATGCATATAGACAATGCTTAAACACCAGCAAATAAATTTCATCTAAAATAAAATTATGACAATATGTCAAATAATAAATTTCTTAAATGTGAATGATGTATTAACAAAAAAATATCCTTATATAAAAAGGCAAAAAGACAGGTTCAGATGAACCGATTTCATTAACACTGCCGTCAGATCAGTGATGTGAGAAGAAATTTTCAAAAATCCCTACGTATCCTAAAAAAAATTCCCTCTTTTGCCCTACAACCACATTTTTATCCAAAAACTGTGAAAAATATATGAAGTCGCTTTCATTTTTATATGTTTAGCCCATTAAAATTTTCACCAATTGTGTAAAATTGTGTTATTCTAGTTTGCCATTAAAATTTGTGAACCTTCATAAATGTTTAGCTAAAGTGGATATAATTTTTAAAAATTTAACGTAACGTAGCTATGCCAAACGCGCTTTTTCTTCATATCATGTTTAATAAAAAACGCACTAAATTGGCGCGTTTTTAGTAGAGTAAATATTGATATACCAAAAGAATATTTTAAATTCTTTTATCGCTTTAAGCTTCTTACATTTTCTTAATAGTTGTAAGTAAATATCTACTTTTTGTCCTTAAATGAAATTTAAAAACAAATATGTAGATAGTTATTTATTTTGTTTCAATAAATATTGAATTTTTTGCCATCGACTTTTGTCCAAATTTAATTTAGCGCGTTTGGGAATAGCGCGTTTTGGTTATGAATATTTGTCAGCCCTGTGTGTGTTTTGGTTATAAAAAGTTGATAACCCCGACTATCAGATTGTTAAAACATAAATAAATAATCCTCGTATTCTGTCTTCATTCACGATTTCTATAAATAAGACTTGCGTTTTGCAACAAACGGAGGCATATAAAATGTGATCAAATACATAAAATATGTACACATGAACACTGAGCAAAGGGTGTGTAGTCTCCGAAACATCCTTGTTATGTGCTGATAATAATAATAAATGATAATAAAATCACGTCAGAGAAATTATAAGATTTCTTTTAAAAAGTTTTGAAATTATTTGAATGTTTATACTATAAAACAAACGAAAGATTTTAAAATTCTCTACATTTTGCATAATATTAAAAATCTGTCCTTTTTTCCCTACGCATGGAATTTTGTAGAAAAATCCCTACAAAAAGGGAAAATTTCCTACATCTGACATCACTGCGTCAGATATACCAATCGCATACGTTGTACAGTTCTACTAATATCTACTGGTATGAATGACAGCTAAAGTTGTCGGCTTATTTTAGTTCTGAGTTTGCTTTTCATTCAGCCGATTAAACTAAATAGACGCTTTAAAATTTAAATTGCTCTTTTAAAAACGCCATAGGAAAAAATACACAATTCTTCGACTTGTTTTTCATTAATGGACTAGCTATGCTGGAATACTTTAACGCAATTGTACCCATTTTTATATCCCAAAGTTGGTGAAGTATATAGACATTACGAACTTTCCGAAGAAAAATTTATTTAATCTATAACATTATTAATAGCTTCGTAATTTGGTTTAAGGTATTATTTATAGAAAATAAATTGATTTCATAAAATTAAAAAGTGCCAAGTAATTTTAAAAAAGTGCTAAATTGAAAACATTAGTGCTAATTGAGATAAAAAAGTGCTAAATCTAGCACTAAAAACTCTAAATTGGCAAGCGTTGGATGACCCTAATATACAAATGTATGTAAAGGGTGGCGCATAAGTACCGTTAAGATTTATTCAATGTATAACTCTTTTCTTTCTGCTTTTATTTAACGTTGGCATTTATTAAAATTTAGAATATAGTTTGGAAATATGTTCACATTATGTTTTAAAGATAATATCTTTCAAATGTAGCCCATTGTTTGATTCTACCTGACGTGCTCTTTCCAAAGCATTTTCCATAACTTTTCTTAGAATTTCAGGTCACTGATCAAATCTTAACGTTACTTATGCGCCACCCTATACTTATGTATTTATGTAAATTTCTGTGAACAAAATTATTCAATACATTTCATTTATAGTCAAATGTTTGGAAATATGTGCGAAGAGAGTATGGTTTAACAGCAATGTCATGATGTACACGTTGAAGAGTTTGGTAATACTGCAATTGTCTTTGATTGTATGACGCGTGTAAGTACTTCTAAACATTAACGCATCAAAGGATCGATAAATAAGTATTTTGGCATTTATTATTGTTTGTCTTGAATAGTGAATATGAAAATATGTGTTTACTTGTGTATAATAAGAAAATCTTGGAGCTTTTTGAATAGTTTCAAATGTAAATCAAAAGAGAATTGATTAAAAATGCTGTCTAAAATACAGCCAGTTGTCGAGTTACCTCTTGATCGTTGCGTTTGAAGCTATCATTGAGTCTAGGTTATCATTCGTTCCAGGCTTATATCGACATTTAATATGTCGACATTTAATAAGTCATGTAGCTCTCAGCCTAGTGCTAGATAGGGCAGCATATTCACAGTCAACGTGCACTAGCGTCGCAGCCAGAGATCCAATTCGTCGCATAGTTGCCGGCTGCGGCTGAGCAAAGAAACGTCGGCGGTGCCTGAAATTCGGCAGTAGCCGATATTTCTATTAATATCTATTTAAATAAAAGTGATATAGACTCCTAAACCAGTGAACCGATCTTGCTGAGATATATTACTGGTGCTCTGGAAGGAGCAATAGACTATATATTTCTGGAATATTATTTTTAGGATATTTATGGAACTAATTCAGCTAAAGATTTAAAAATTTGTGCAAGTAACTCTTTTTATAATGCTTTTCAAGAGATATTATTAAGAAGTGGATACGTGGGCGTGGCACCTACCATGTATAGCAATTATATATTTTGACAAATCATGGGAACTAATACGGTAAAACAATTAAGATAGGAGTTACTCCATTGACTTTATGCATTTTTGTAGAGAAAATAGTAAAAAATTAGTGGGCGTGGTACCCATATATATTTTTTTAATATTTTTGGAACTGATGCAGCAAGAAACTTGAAATTTTGAGTGAGCAAATCTTTCTATAGTGTGCGTTGTCGCTCAAAAATAAGTGCGGATTGGCCATGATTTTATTTCAGATATATTAAAAACTAATATAGGGAGAGCCTTGAAATTTTATAGGGATAACTCTTTCGATATTGTGCATTGATTCTGGAAAAATTTTCAAAATTGGACAAGTGGGCGGGCACCTCTCATATAGAGCAAATATTTCCTAATACCAGCGGACCGTTCTTTGTGAAATGTTTACAGGATATTACTGATAGCACTTGCCATATAGAAGCAAAATTTACTTTAAAATATCTTGGAAGTCAAGACAGTCATAATTTCGAAATTTGTTCGTGAGTATTAACGTCAACAACGAGAATAGCATTGTAGAAAGGAGTCAACCTCGCAAATAGATTAAATATTTATTTTTTATTATTTAATTTTAAATAAAAATAAACAAACTTGAAAAATAATTAAATACAAAAGTTTTCTTTTTCTTTTCATCAAAAGCGGGGATATTGTGATGCGAAGCACACGGGTTTTAGCTAGTGTTGTAAATAAAAATTTTATGTATAATTTGTTTACTATGTGAAAACGTTTTCTTGATAAACTGTATGTAATACATACGTATGCACTAGACTGTCCCTTATTTTTTTGAGTTTTAAATGTGTTCGTAATTTATTGGCTATCACTCCGTAGTTCCAGAACTATGATTTAAGAAACAAATTACATCGTCTTAATAACAAATAAAACCATACAAAAGTTACAAATAAAACATGTTTTATCATGTCGTATCGCAGTACCAGCGTAATTTGTATGAACTTGATGTAAGAGCAAGTTGGCACGGGTTAGCGTTCCTAAAAATGGTCAATATTTTTTCCAGGAGTACATTTCATCGTTACAAATGTATTTGGGGGGTATGCGTAAAAAATAAAAAACGAAGCCGAAAAATAAGGGCAACTTCGTGAATATATACGTATCATATATTCACATATGAGCCTGTCTCTTATGCTTCGAAATCGATTTTTTTACGCATATCCTTTAAATACCTTCGTAATGACACAATGTACTTCAGGAAAAAAATTTGGTCCTTTTTATTAACATTAACCCGTGCCAACTAGCGTTTAAATCAAGTTCATATAATTTGCGCTAGTACTGCGATATGACATGTTCTATTTGTAACTTTTGTATGGTTTTCCTTGTTATTAAGACGATGTAATTTGTTTCTTAAATCCTAGTTCTGGAACTAAAGAGTTATTAGCAATTAATCACGAACGCATTTAAAACTCTAAAAATAAGGGACAGTCTAGTATGCACTCTTGGTTAAATAATATTCCCCCTACTATTTCTCGACGTCACGTCAAGACAATACCACAAAATTGGCACATGTCGACAAAATCAGTAATACTAAATTGTTGCCGATGACGAGTAGAAATGAACTAATTTTTTGGTATTGTCTTGATGTGACGTCAACAAATAGTTACGGAATAAGGGGGATTGAATTAGAAATTTATTTCTAACTTGATGTTTGTTATGTTGAATTTATCAGTTTTTGTACAACGACTGATTCACACTTGTTGAGACCGCTTAACTACTTACATATATTTCCCAATAATTTAGCTAAGAGTCCGTTCAACAAATTTTATTAACATTTTGTGCCAAAAAATTATATTTTCCTGAACTTTTTTTTTTTAAATATAGGAAACATTTTTTTCACTCTTTTCAGCATAACTTACAGGGACTGATAATTTTTCACTAACAAGATTTGGCGAAATTGTAGATAGAGTAAAGCTGAAAATCTTTTGTGAACATGTTAATACAATCTGAAGATGCCTAGCAATCCTAAGTAGTGCCTAAATACCACTTTGTACCTCAAAAATTTTTTTATTTCACTAGTTAAACGATACTTTTAATGCATTTTGTTACATTTTTTGTTATTGTTGGATTTCTTGTGTTGCTGGTTTTAGTTGTAATACATATTGGTAGTGAAAAATTAGGGGTCTCTGTAAGTTATGCTGAAAAAAGTTAAAAAATAATTGAGGGTTGTGTTTTTCTTCCGACGGGGCTTATTTGAATTTGGAACGATTTTCCGCCATTCCTCGTCAAATTTGGTGGATAAACAGACTGGTGGTCTATTGAATATTCAATGGAACACTGAAGATGGCACATAGCCGAAACCGGTCTGTTTATCAGCCAAATTTGACGAGGGATGATGGAAAATCGTTACAAATTCAAAGAAAAAATAAATGTTTCCTATATTTTTTCTTAAAATGTTAATGAAATTTGTTGAACGTACTCTTGGCTACATTATTGCCAAATATAGTTAAGCGTTATCACAAAATCTGAAACAGCTGTTGGACAGGCCCAAAAAAATTTTTTCTCCAAAATCCCTAAATTGAGTATAGAGTTTTCATACGCTTTACTAGTAGAATCGAACCTATACTGGCAATTCCATTTATTTTTTTCACTATTGCACTGTGAAGCAATCTTCTGTTACTTTACTAATATTTTTCATTTATTTCTGTTAAACAGCGGACTCGTGCAAAGTTTGAAAAGGCATAACTGAAAAAATATATTCATAAAAAATAAAACTAGATTATGCATATTTTTACATTGCAGATATTTATTTTAGGAAGTACCTACCGTCTGGATGTATAAAATTTGTGAAAAAAACTACTACTCCCTCTCAAGCAGGAAGGAAAAAAATCTGCCGATTTTTGCTCGTGCTCAGCAATCAATATTGCTGTGTAAAAGTATTACAAAATATTGTAAACTTTAAGTCTCAAAAATTTTCTAATTTAGGGTAAAAAACGTCAAAGTGCAATTTTTAGAGCTTAAAATGACGATAAATCGTCGAATCTGGCAACCATGAATACGAGAATACTGTGAGTGTTTTAGCGGTTTATGCATAAACTTATTTAAAAACAGGTAAGCTTGATGGGATAATATCAACAATTTTTAGAATTAAACAAAAATTTGTGAGGCTACAATCGGCTCTAGCGGTTATTTCTTTAAATGCGGCTGGGGAAAATAAGCCGATTCCAGCCACTCCATCAGCGGCGGCTTGATCAATGGAAATAGGACCGGCGGCGGATTGATCAATTGAAATAAGGCCAGCGGCGGCTGCCAGCCGCACGAATTGAACCTCTGGTCGCAACCTTTTTTATGTCCAGTTTGAAAATATCACCTTTTTAGATTTTCATCTGCATCAGATTATAAATGAACTTTCCGTATTCTGTAAATAGAATGGCGTCTTACAGAGCTCCTACTACTTTTGACCTATACTTCAGTTTTGATGCTTCCTAGCTTTATTCATGGCTTGCCAATCCTCCTTACGAAGCCTATGCATATCAACCGTCATATTCCCGAGTGTCATATTCCCGAGTGTGCTTTAAAAGTTCCCCCAATACATATATATTTGGAAATATAACAAAATTGCTAACATTTTAATAATTTGATTTTGTTTTTCATAAAAATCAGTATATTTGGCACTAACTCGAGAACGGTTAGTCCGCTTGGAATAAACAAACCACTGAAATATACGAAATAAAATTATTCAAGTCATCCATATATAATTTTTCATATTTCTAACTGTTTTGGGGCTATTCAGAAATTAGCGGCGAGAAATTCGCTTTTGAAAAATATACTGTTTTTCGTTTTCAAAAACTCATAAAAAATTACAATTCGATCATTTATCAGAAAGCTAGGCATATTAAGAATAAAATAAGCCATAAATTATTAAAATCGATGGGCAAATGTCGATTTTATGCATAATTAACTAAGTGAGAGAACTTAACTGATAAAAAAATGCGGATTTCGTACAAGACACATGCGCACACAAATTAAAATTTTACTCAAAGTGAACTTGGGATGACTTAAAGGTAATTGTGCGCTGATCATGTGGAGGAAAAAAAGGTTATTTCGCCACCGCCATCCAACCATTAGATACTATGATCTTGCTAGGAGTCTTCTTCCAGTTGTCAATTAGAGAAGGTACAATCAATACTTATAGCACTACACGGTACTCCTTCTGTGTACTTTCCAGATGACAAGCAATATTTCCGTAAAAATATAAATATCAGTTTGAGTTACCGAAACGCTGAAAAATAATACTCATAGGAAACTGGTTGCTGTGCTTACACATGGATATGAAAGAAAGTCCATTGTAAAGCTAAGGGCAGAGATGCAGGGGTCTAATCACGGCATTCGATATGGATTACACTATCGTATCGAATAATATTTCGACACGTGTCAAGTAAGCAAATCACCGCATACGATACGAAGCGAATCGTAATTTTCTAACAAATTGTAAAAGATTTATGAACACATGTTTTCCAAATGTAAACAAATGAAAAGAAACAAGCAAGAGTCGTAAAGCAGCTCTCCACGAGTCAACATCAAGTGTCGTTGTCAATTACGTCGTAAATACAACCAGGCCAATATTCGTTTATTGGCCTTCGGGAGTTTTGCGGCTCAATCGCATAATTAGTGGTTGGCGTCGGCTAACCGTATCGAGTTACTGTTTCGCGTCGTTGTCGTTAACCGCATGCAAAACATGCATTTTTGTTACCTAGCTTTTTAAAAAAAGTGTATTTTGGTATATGGTGGAGAACCAAACAAAACTCATTTAAATAAAACAGGAGAGGAATTTGAGAAATCCGGTTTCCTATAGAACCGTGTAGGTCGGCACGATTTTCTTGAAGGAGGCTCTTTTGGCGAAACCCGTAATTGGTGATGGAGTCATGGAAAATTCTGAGTCCAAATAATTCGTTGCTACTGGCTTAGGCTGTTAGCAAAGTAACTTAAAACTAAACAAACAAACAAGCAAATTAAACAGAAATTGTGTGCGAAAAAATAGTTTTTACATAAAATAAAAGTCTTCAAAATAAATCGTTTATTTTTCTTTATTTATCTTCATCAAGCAAGGAATGTGATACTCATTAGGAAGAAAATAAGAGATAAAAGTACTTTTTTCCACATTATGGTTTGCTTGAAGTTTTTAAATAAGATTTAGACTAATAAAGGGTCACTCTGTGTAGTCTTTACCAGCTAAATTTAGGACAAAACACAATTTGTTCAAATAATTTGATTAACTTTGAATGCTGGGCTATAAATTCTGCCATTAGCTCCTTTTGCAATGTATTGTAGAAAAATTTATTAATCATTTTATTTTACATATTTCTATATTAATTAAAATTATATATTTCTTCCCTTTTTATAAAAATAAACTTACAAACTAGAAATTCTTAGATATTTTTGTCTCTAAATATTAGATTATTGTGTATACGATAGACTCTTGCCTATCGAATGACAACTCGATAGTGGTAGATGTTTGATTAATCGATGTCGAAAGCTATCATCTCAAATTATGATACTTTTCGATATCGAATGTCATGATGCCAAAATAAAATATTTCCCTCATTTCTGCTCGATATCGTATGCGGTGACTAGACCCCAGTTAAAAAATAATGTCATTGTAAAACCGACACCGCTTTCAACCACAAAACTGTGAATGGTTAATTTCCAATTCAAAATAGTGAAGTAACGCGTTTGTATTTGATGCAAAATTTACAGATAATATACGAGCTTAAACCAAAAATATACATTTACTTATTCATTCACTCAATCCTACAAATGTACAAATATTCATTCATAAAATCACAAACAAAATCAGCAACAATATTAAACATATGAATCGGTGTGTACAGAATGACAGTGTCAATAATATATTATTTATTATCTCTAGTTCGAGAGGCACAAACAAGGATGAATGCCAAATAAATCAAATAGAAACAGGCAACCAAAAACACTTTCAACTCCAGTCAAGTCATCTTGTCTTTTGGTTTTAGTTCTTATGGAAGTTTCTTTCGAACCTTGTTTTATAAGAGAATCTTCTAGCATGATGACTTTTGAGGTTTTTCTACTACATTAGAAGGCATGAATGTACAAAACCAAAAGTTGTTGGTTGTTCTTCGTGTTTATCAATGAAAACTAAAAAATAGTAAAGAAATATATTTGTTATATGTATATATATATATATACAATACATACATACATACATTTGTCAATACTACAAAGGAGCGCTGCAGAAACTTAGGGTTTAAAATGAAACTTAAGGCATCAAAATGCTTATATTACAGTTAAATCTCGCCCATAGCCACTCCAAGAGCTTCTTGCAATCAAGTTATAATAACCTCTTTTTAATAACCAAACACTTGGACTTAGTCGGATTAATTGCCAGACCATTAGAGGTGGCCCACTCGTAAACACGATCTAGCACACATTCATCAACCACGGAGCTACTGCAACTAATATATAGCAGAACATCATTAGCATACCATCTAACCTAGTACTCTAGTTTGCCCTGAAGATCATTCACGTATAAAGAGAAAAGTAGAGGGCCCAAGATCGAGCCTTGTGGAACACCTCGACCTAATGGCAAAAAACATGAGGTTGAGGTAGGTTTTTCAACATATTGATATCTATCGATTAGATGAATATATCAAACCAGCGGCACTTGGTACAAATCTAAACATATATCGTCGTTGCTCCGACAAAATTAGTTATGTGTTTTCTACTAGGTTTTCAGGAGAGGCAAAACACTGTTTTATGCCGTAACCATGCGATATTTTTTTTAAAGTTGAACAGTTTATTGAAACAATATTCGCATCACTATAATTATGTATGAAAATACAAGATACATAATTGTATACTAGCGTCTTATAATCAAATTGCTCAAAGAACTACACATAACTTACTTTGTTGGAACATTTCTAAGAAAATTATTTTTTATTTCAGAGTATTTTTGGGCATGAAACTATTTTTTCTCGCAGGATTTGGTAAAAATATCCTTAAACCCTTTGGTGGGTAGACGTATGAATAATAAATGTTTAGATTGGTGCAATAAAACATTTTTCGACAATATTCACATAACTAATTTTGTCGTAGCAACGACGATATTTAAGCTTAAGACGCAAAATGTTATGGTCAACCATATCAAACGCTCTGGAAGGATCCAGATGAACTAAAAATATAACGTTACCGCAGTCTACCTATTGTGTTATATCTTCTGTAATAGCTATGAGGGCCATTATGCAAATGTGATTTTTACGAAAACCAGATTGCCGGTCAGTGAGCATATTGTTGGTTTCAAGATACTGCGTAACTTGATTATGAATTAATCTTTTAAAGATCTTAGATAAAAATGACAAAATTGCTATCGGCCTATAATCAGAAGTAGATCTAGGAATGGAAACAATCTTAGCAAGTTTCCAAATTTTGGGATAGCGGTTGGTAGGAAAAATCTTGTTGAAAACAATAGTTGTAAAAGAAAGTAGTTTCGGACTGAGAATTTTTATAAACTTAAGATCCATCAAATCTACACCAACTGCATTGGGTGTTATAGACAACAGGCTGGATAAGATATCGCATTGGCTTACGTTTGCAAAATTGAAGTAAGTTGTTATTTAGCATATCATTAGAAAAATCGTAGTAATCAGGATTTGGTTGAAAATTTGAGTACATATTTAAAAATTGTGCATTTAGGGTGTCTTTATCGACTACACAGTGCGCTTCGCTACAAGGTTTGCCAATACTAAATTACATGATCGGGTAAATTAGAAGTTCTTTTCAATTTATTTCTGTATATTTCTCCAAAGACCTTGAATAGTGCAAAAATATACTTTATAATAGATCTGTTCCAGATGGTTAATGAATTCGCATAATATTACCCAAACCTGTTCAAACTTACCCCAAAGCGTTTCAGAAGACAAAAATTGCGCAAGTAAGAGAGCTCATGAGAGAGTAATTAATTTTTCTTCTTACCCAAAGTTACACGATTTTTTTCTTTGGGTAAGTTCGGACTAGCGTTTCTTTCCATTGTTAGTAGGTTCCTACCAAATTTGGTAGGAATTTGTTAGTTTGGTAGGATGGTAGGCTAACTCTTTTTTAGGTAGGTTTGAGAATATATTTATGCATAATTATTTAAACAAATTTTCAATGCAGCTTGTAAAAAACTATACAAACTGTAAAAATTCTTTAATTATTATCCAAAAAATGCATATTAGCGTTCTTTTAAGATATAAGTAAGTGTAATAAATTCAGTATTTCAAAAATTCATTCTATCGCAAATTTTCACTGAAAAGGAGAAAAATTTGGAATTTTTTCTACAAAAGAAAAGGCCAATAATAAAAAAAAAGTTTCACATCGATATAAAACTATTTTTATTTTATTTATGTAGCTGGTCTGCAAAAACACCCATGGTCTATATCGGGAATCGAACCCGAGACCTTTGGACTGACTGGCTAGCATTGCTACCAAACAGTCCATGAGTTGTTTGTCTTTTTCTTAACGAATTTTTTTTTATTTCTTAATGATCATCTAATGCACTATTTTATTTATATATTAAATACCATGATAAACATTTTTTATGGATTGGATTTATATTTACATTTTTCAAAATCAGCTTATAAATCTGAGGAAAATCCCGATTCTGTATTTAGATATTTTTTTTTCTTAAGAAAAATAAAGCGATCTTCCTATCTTTGAATTAATTCAGTGTAATTGCTTAGCAATATGCTGCTAATTGTAAAACTTAGTGCTAGCTTTGCGTATAAAAAAGTTTAAAAGGACCTTCTTGAGGTATGATAAATTTATCGCTGTAAAATTAAATACAAAATGAACGGAATCTAAAGATGGTAAAAGAAAACGATAGGAATAAAAGTATGGAATTAAGAGCACTCCGATCGCAATATGTGTGTGCGATAAATCCATTAAAACTCAGAAATTTTTTAAAGAAGATGTATTTCAAACTTGACCATCAGAATGCTTTAAAAAACGTAATCAATAAATTTTAAGAAATTGGTAGGTTTTAAACGGTTTTGGAGATTTTTGTAGATCTTTTGGGTACATAAACAACAATTGAAATACTGAAATTAGTTTAAAAACTAAAAAGGAGTGTTCAATACTTAAAACTGTTCTTCAAATAAATGAGTTGGAAAGCATTTTTAGTTTATGCGAAAATTTCATTATTTACGTTTATTAATCATGGAAAACTGTACATTACTCAATTAGCATCTATGAAATATTTGGGCTTGAAATGTGGTTTTTCGCGATCCTGCAGTTTTGTGTATATGCCCAAAGTCTTCTGAAAGAAACCTTATGTATGAAATCTTTGAATAAAAAAAATATTCACCCCTATCGTTAATACTTTTTCCCTCGAAATGTTTTCCCTTCTTTTGCGATCGTGATTAAAAATATGAAAAATTCCCCTTATCATGAATGATATATTTAATGTGGAAGTTTTCCCTTTTCCCTGTTTCTGTTCACTTTATTTTAGTAGCCGAACTGGATAAATACATCATGTTAATTGCTATATTATCCTCCCAATTAATTATTAAAACTTATAAATATCTATTTACCTTAATTTTAACACATTTATTTTAATGCTAACTCCTTGCAACACCTTTCTATCACACATGAACTAAATTTTGTGGTGATGGAATAGCAAATGCTTTTTTCATCGCGTCCAAAATATGTAAAAACACAGTTTCAGTCACTCTTGAGAAAATTTAATTTAACACCAAAAAACTATTTGCCTGCAATGGCTCGGGTACTCTAAGGCATTAGATGCATCTAGAAATCTTGGACTAACAATTCTAATTTGCTTAGATTTTTCATTGAATGCAAAAATAATTCCGATTCTTAGCACTGCATTTTTTATATTTTCACAACAATTTCTTACATTTTTATTTGATTCTATTAAGTTCTTCCTTATTTATATTCACTGAGAACTGATAGCGGGAAAAACTGTTCACGTGAACTTCACGATAGAAATTTTCCCTCGAAGGGAAGTGAAAATTTTATGGGAACATAAATTTTACTTGTTATTCGCGATAGGGGTGATTATCATTCTGTAAAACATTGAACTACTAAATGATTTAATTTTGTTTAGTTTTTTTTATAAATTACCTTGCAAATATAATTATTCACCGCTTCAAATAGTTTTTTGGTGTTGAATGAAAATTTCTCAAGATTACTTACTCTGGATTTTTATATATTTTGGACGCGATGAATGATTCTCTACAGACGCGGAAAAATCATTTGCCATTCCATCATCGCTAAATTTAGTTCATTTGTGCCGGGAAGGTGTTGCATAGAGGTAATGTTAAGATAAATGCGTTAGTATTAAGATAAATGAACACTATTTACTGAATTTGTCCTAAAAATAAATATTTATAAGCTGCAATAGCAATTACATGATGTATTTATCCATTTCGCCTGCTAAAATAAAGTGAACTAAAACAAGGGAAAAGGGAAAAATTCTACGTGAAAAAAATCATGCATAATAAGGGGAACGTTTCGAATTTTCATTCACGATTGCTGAACAAGGGAAAGGGAAAACATTTCGAGGGAAAAAGTATTCACGATAGGAGTGATTAATTATTTCCCTATGGAAAAACATTTCAAAACGAAGCATGATGATTAAACTGTGAACTAGGTTATTTACAAATAGATTTTTTTTTGTTCTTATCAAGAAAATGTATAAAATTGTAATAAAACTTGATTTATTTTATTTATCCATACAAAAATTAGAAAAAAACTAGTAAATTTTAAAATTTTCCAGAAGTTTTAAGAGTAGAAATTACTCGAATAACTCGAATGAAATAAAAGTCTTGCTAAATTGTTCTAGTAATTTAAATACCTGAATTTCGATTAACTGAATAATCGAACAATTGAAAATTCGCTTAAAATTAATACTCTAGTAGGCGCCTAAAAGGTTACCTAGAACAAATTTTTTTGATATGAACTACAGCTATAAGCGACCCATCCAATATACAATATTATTACATATGTTATTGTATATACTATTGCCTTTTTGACCCAACTGGCCCAATATTTTCAAAAAAAAATATTGCCCAATTTTCCTGACGGTAAAAACGCAAACATAACAATCAACAATGTTGCCACCACATTACACAATTTTTTTGATCGTACAACAAAAATCAGAAGTCTTTTTATATTGTGCCACCTTCTATATGACATACACATTGGCGATATTATTGTACAATACGATAAATTGCAGAATTATATTGCAAGTGGGTGGGCCGCTTTAGAATCTTAAATTTAGTATTTGTAGTGATTGTTATTCAATGAAAATGGTAAACCTTTTGAACAACTTCCGACTTTTTTGCTGGTATGTTCAACAATTTAAGTCTCTTTAATGTGAAAGCCACGTACATATGACCATGTGTGAGACGGCAGTCTCTATAGTACTTCTGTGCATAAACAAACAACTAAAGAGAAAAAACTTGATGAAACAAATAAAAAATGGAAAGATTCTATTCCAACTTAAATTCTTTACATAACTCTTGTGAAATTATCCAATCGTAGAAAATTTGTTGAAAATTAAAAAACAATCTATACACACAGTATTTGTATCAGGTATATTTATTCAGAGTTTGTATGTTTAGATGTGAAGAGCACTCCACTGTGTCGGATTTTCATAGTAGGTGTAACCGGATTTTAAATAAAACAATTGGCTGTGCTGAGCAGCGTTGCCATAATACTAGTGTTGTCATTCGTATAAGAATTATTCGAATATACGAACATTTTATTTTAATTTTTGTTCGAACGAACACAATTTTTCAATTAAGACTAAAAAAAATATTCGAATAGTTTTTGCCGAATATTCTAACAACATTTTTAAACTACTTTTTGTAAAAATTAGTTTACATTTCTGAATGTAAAATAGCGTTTTAGATTACATAACTACACCAAATTATAAATGGTGACAGAAAATACAACACAGAAAAAAGCATATTACAACTACTTTTTAATTAAATCATTAATTGCAAGAAATCAGGTTTTCAATTAATAACTTAATTGATATATACTTAAATATTTAACTATTAGTATCAACTAGAGATGGGCGCGTATCGTATTTTTTTCCTGACACGAACACGAACAACTAAACACGAAGTGTTCGTGACAGAAAATCTGATTTCGTTCATATTCGGGTCGTGTCGCGGTGAGCAAACTTGACACAAAAAAACACGAAACGATTATAACCTTAAAATATGTATGAATGCAGAAGCTTTCCGCACAAGATTATCGAGCGAAAATCTTAAGAAGTTACTGTTTCTCAACAAAAATATGTAAATAAAAATACAAATAGAACATGAAACGTTAAAATAACAGAAAACTATGTCTTTGAATATAAAAAAAATTTTATTTTTGTTTTTGGATTTAATTTTGGCGTGCCTGTTTCGTACGTGTTGGACATCCCGGTGTTCGTGTTCGGGTCGTGTTGGAAATTTTTGAAACACGCCCATCTCCACGCCCATCTCTAGTATCAACACATGGTACCAAGAAGAAAAATGTTTTTCTTTATGAAATATACAAACTAGAGATTGATTGCACCTTGTTTCTTTTTTATGTACACACAGTTACAGGGATTATTGTTATCAAAAACGAAACATATTTTTTCTGTGTATATACAAGTGTACATACATACAAATTATAGCGAATGTGTACAAGAACAAGAACCCAGCGGGAAAACTGAATATGCATTCTTATGTCAGACCTTATTAAAGGCCTGCTAAGGCAGTTTTTTTATTTAATTACCATTCTTATCTAACTGCTAATGAATGACTTACAGAAGGTCTCGGCTCTTCCGTATAAGACATAAGATACACATTCCACATACGCTTCTGTGAGAAGCGAGAGCAGAAGGAGTAGCATTTTTTACTTTTTTGCCAAATCAAAAGAAAGTCGGCTTTTCAGCGTTGTAAACTTATCAATTTCAAAAAGCACTGAAACAAGTAAAATAACGCATAATATTTGAAAAAAAAAGCAATGATTTTTTTTCTTTTTTTATAAAAAAAAATTTTATAATGAGTAATTTTTAAATTTTCCGACAAAGATCTTAATTTTTACCGTCCGGTTATAATGAAATTCTACATACATATATGTGACGAGCAAAATAGAAAGGGACCTAAGGGTAAAAACCGGTTTTGTTCAGGAGAACCATTTTAAAGATTTAAATATCTGTATCTTTGGTGTACCATCACTGAGCGTGTTGGTATTGGTTTCATTTGAAAGCGACAAATCTCATGACGTCAGGAACGTGTTGGTCAACCTTGAAAACGCGCGTAGGTCGTCCCTACCTCTTGTTTTGTGTAGTTGGTTTTTACTGTTTTCTACCTAGCGCGCTGTTTCCATGAGTTTGATATCAATTTTGCTCGCGTTTTTTCGAATCCAGGTTTATTTTCTGAAATTATTAATTGTGAATTATAATAAATACTCATTTATAATTCTTTTAAATCGTGAATATCACTCTGTTAGTAAGGACATTTTTTCACATAACCTTATTATGTTATTCGCGAAAATAATTTAAAACTAATAACATTCTTACTGATTGTTTTAGGATAAAATGGTGGACGAATTCGAGGAAGTAGATTTACTATATCGCTTCCCTGATTTCATAAAACGCGCATTTCTCTGGGAGGGAACACTTTTGGGGCATGGGATCATTCTCATTCGATGCTCAGATGTTGTCCACATCAAAAAAAAGTGAAAATTGATCTTTTTACCCTTAGGTCCCTTTCACTATGCGCTGTCACACACACACACGCTTTTACCAAAAGCGCCAATGAAATGCATATAGACAATTGCTTAATAACCATCAACAAATAAATTTCATTTAAAATATAATTATGACCATATGTCAAATAATAAATTTCTTAAAGGTTTAATTTGGTTTTTATTTTTCATTTTGCCTTATATTACTTTTATTGTTATCCAATGGATTTCTAATTGTATACAGGTGTAGAAAAATAAAATAGATTCATATCGAATACAAAATATTTGTTGGGTTTTGTATAAGTTTCTAAGCCTACTACACTTATTTTATTCTATTGTGATTTTCAAAACTATTATCGTTTGTAAATTTTCAAATGGTTTTTGAAAGTCTGTGCATAAAATAAGAGGTTTGTAACTATTCAAAGTTGTGGTTGAAGTCTACTGACGATTTGGTAAAAGCGCCAATGAAATGCATATAGACAATTGCTTAATAACCATCAACAAATAAATTTCATTTAAATATATATATATATATATATATATATATATATATATATATATATATATATATATATATATATATATATATATATATATATATATATATATATATATATATATATATATATATATATATATATATATATATATATATATATATATATATATATATATATATATATATATATATATATATATATATATATATATCGGAAGTCCAACCGGGTGGTTGGTATTATTTGTTTTATCCCATATAAAACATTTATGTCGATTTTTATAAAATTTGTTACGAATGATGACTCTGTCATAACTATTATTATTGTAAACTCTTAGCACGATATATTTTCTGATTCGCGAAATATAGCGATTAAAAAATGATAAATTAAAAAAAATATACTAAACCGATTTCGCATTCGAGCTTATTGCTCGAATGTACTTCATATAAATTTGCTATTTTTATTCTGTTGCAAAACTGCAAAAAACCAAGAAACCATAGGTCGGAAATTAGTTCCTAGGCCGCGCAAATCAATATGTAGCTTTATGTACAGGTAAAAACAAATAAAACCTTCTGATTTTTATAAAATTTGGTACGAATGATGCCTTTCGTGTAACTAGTATTAGTGCAAAATCTTGGATCAATATACTTTCTGGTTCGCGAAATATAGCAACTTGAAAATTTAAAACTTCAACAAAAATGTATTAAGCCGACATTACAAAATTAATTTTACTACTTACGTTAAATCTTTCGCTGTGGTGTCATGTTAAAAGGCACAAAATGTACTTTAGAATGACATATAAATATTACGATTTTATATTTCAATCTTCAGAGGTCCATTTTTACTGACCTTATGTCTACATAATTTGAGCTCTAGACTGCAAAATAAAATCAGAATAAATGAAAAGTCCATTTTGTACCCTTTAATAGTAAAGTCAACTTTGTTCCCTTTAATATGACACCTCAATGGAACATCTGTGGTAAATAGGTCGAAATATATACATTATTTTGTAAAGCCGTTTTAGTATATTTTTGTTGATTTTTTTTTTTTGGGATTAGTACATTTTTGTTCAATTTTCCTATTTTAAAGTCGCTATAATTCGCGAAACAGGAAGAATATTCAGTCAAGATTTTACAGTAATACTAGTGATACCAGAGGCATCATTCATACCAAATTTATAAAAATTGGAAGGGGCAAGAGGTAAAATTTTAGAGATAAAAGACCAGTAAAATTTTACCTCTGAAGATTGAGAAATAAGATCATAACATATGCTATTTTAAAGTGCATTTTATGCCCTATAATATGATACCACTATAGAACATGTAGGGTAAGTAGGTTTAAGTTTGGGATGTAACGAATACCGATACCGATACCGATATATCGGCGATACTACAGATTTTCCGATACATCGATATCGGCGATATTTTACTGTCGATACGACGATACTTTTAAAAAAATTTTTAGAGTTTTTTTCTGACAAATTATTTATTTTTTGTTAATTTTACCATTAACTAAATTCATTTCGTTATTTTTTAAATCTTATTAATATCAATTTTAAAAATTAATAATATTTTATGCTGTTATTTTGTAAAAAAATTGTTTATTTTTTCTCCAAAGAAGTCATGAAAATGTAGAATTCGCGATCCGGAAGTATTGCGAATTTGTATAATTTCTAATTAGTTTTTTACATTACCTTGTTCTGTTTTTCGATTAACAATCACCGAATTAGAAGCGATGCTAGGACAAATTTTTTTTTCCGTGTTCTATAATGATTTTTCCTCAAGGAAAAAGGATAAAAAATTACTCATTTTCACAAATTTTTTTTAATGCGAATTATAATTCAAAACTGTATTTTCATGCAAATTTAAGTGAATAAATATAAACTTTTAGAAGACTTTTAATAATTAAGCTATTAAGTTATTTAGAAGAATATTAGTTGATAAATGTCCTTTAAAAATCGATTTTTTAAAAAGCATGGCGATTATTTTTTAAAATTCTTGCTTTTCTACTAATTATCTGCATATTTTTAATACAGATTTTTTGGAAGCAAAGAAAATGTAGCTCCTCAAAAATTACTTCCAATTTTTTATACTGGGTTAATTGTAATATAATATCAATTATAAATATTAATAATCTCTTACACTGTAATTTTGTATAAGAAAAAAAAATTGCACTTGAGTTTTGTTAATCTAAACTTGAACTCAATTTCAATATTCGTATCGGTATCGGTATCGGCGATATTTATTTTTAAATATCGGTATCGGATCGGCAAAACGGCGAATCGTTACATCCCTAGTTTAAATATATACATATGTACATAATTTTGCGAAATCGGTTTAGTATATTTTTTTTATTATTTGTCGGAAGTTATTATTATTTGGCTTAAGTTCACTAATTAACTAAATTCAATTATTGTGAACTTAAGCCAAATAATAATAACTTCCGACTTATACACATTTTTAGTTCAAATAATAATTACGTACAAATATTAAAATTTGCGACGGCACCCGCAAAAAGTTGAATACATGTGTGGTTTCTGCGGTCTAATTTAAAACTGAAAAATCAGAATGCAAATTATGACACAAATATAAAAACCTGTTTAAAAACATGTACAACAACAATAGCTTGATTTATCGTAGGCGGAGCTTACGTACAAGCAAAAACCAATAAAAATAAGAGTTGGAAAAATTGGAATATAGAATCGGAAGGTGAAATTTGTTCGGCTCACCATATTAATAAAAGGAATAGGACTCATATTATATTTCTCCATAAAATTTGGTTAAATAGCTGATGTTTCATTAATACTAGTATCCACGATCAAACGTGGTAAAAGCGAACAAAGGACGCTGATGATGACAGCGTAGCAGCTGTCGAAATTAGTAGTATTAATCCGTTCTGCTAGTCTGATTAGATATTCTAATATTCCACTCTTAAAAATAATTTGAGTTTACATTAATTCAATTATTGTGAACTTAAGCCAAATAATAATAACTTCCGACTTTAAATATTTTATTTAAACTTTTAATTGTTAATAAAAAATTATTCAAAAAAATTTGGATTTAAAAATTTAATTGATATTAGCAATTCGTTTACTGGTGCAAAATTAATTAATTTTTTAATTGCCAAAACGAATCTTTTATGTGAAATCAATTTTTATTTTTTCTGCGAAAAAGCCCTATATAACATTTATAAAGTTTTGCAGGAGGCATAAAACTTGTTTAGATGAAAAATATATTGACAATTACTGCAAAATATATAAATATGTATAAAATACCGGATAAGTGCAACACGCATAAATGCAAAAAAACGCTTAAGTGCAACGTGTTTCGAAGCCATAAGCCTCTTTTTAGTACAACTTTGTATGCATAAATGCACAACTAAAATAGTTAATTTACACCTAAGCACTTTTTTCTACAAAAAGTAAAAAAAGGTACAAAAAGGAACGTAAAATTACATTGCTGGTATGTGTAAAAAGGTACCTAAAACTACCACGCTGGTATGTGTAGAAAGACAGATCAAAAGAGAAACGAAAACAAATTTATGTCAATGGCTCGTTTGCTGAAGAAATGTTGGTTTTTTGTAAGTAAAATACATACATTTTTATTACAAGTTTCAGAAAGATTAGAGTTTTTCTTTTCCCGTACTTTTTCATTTTCCGGGAAATCGGGAAAGTACAAATATAAGACGATAGTGTGGGTGCTTTGGTAGCACTAGTAGGCAGCGGGTAGCCTATCAGTGAGGAGGTTGTGTGTTCAATTTTGGAGCGTCAGATTTTTTGCGAATTTTGATTTCGAATAGCAAAAAAAGGTTGCATTTTATTTTTAGATACATGGGAAAAATAATGGAAAAAATATTGGGACCTACTTTTAGCCCTCTACCGCAGCATCAAGATTTTGAATATGATCAATTTGTGAAATATCATATGATGCAACATTATATATTCTTTATAGCTATTATAACTCATTACACTCGAAATATCCACTATTTTATACATACAAGGTCAGATTTCAGAAAAACTTCAGATGAAATAATGAAGCAAATTTTCGAACTTCTAAGTCTTTGTCATATCTTGCAAAAAAACACATTTTCTAAAATAATTTGAGGATATTCATTTATTTTTTTAATGCGCATTTTCCCGATATTCGCGAAAAACAAGTTTTTTTGCTTTTTTCAGTTTTTTCGTTTATTGGCAAAAATTCCGAGAACGGCTCATCTGAATAAAATAAATTTCACAATGTTGTATAGATATCTCTCTATTCTTTCATTCAATACACTGATTGTGCCGATCGTATACAAAATGTATAGAGTTACATCCATTAAAAGTTTAAAAAATAGATTTTTAGACCTTCTTCCAAAAACTATCATTTTAAATTGCTCCATTAAGATGAAAAAATATACTAAGTATATTTTTTTTCGGGCTGTATTTCAAAAATAATTTTGGGATGCAATCGCTAAACTCTGATAAAAAAAATAAGAAAGTTATTAGCCCTTAAGCGAAAACAGCTATATTATTTTTTAGTTATTTTTCATACAAAATTAATTTAAGTCAGTTTGTATTAAACATTTTTTTTCATTGAAATTAATTTTGTATGGGAAATATTTTTTTTTCGGTTATATTTATCTTCAATAAAATTGAACTAACAATAAGTAATCAAATCTTAACTCTAAAATTTTAATTTTTAAGTCCAGCCAGTGCCAGACAAAAATAGTTGTTTCAGCGGTTGGTTGTTTGGTTGTTTACGTCTCTCGTGTTCGGCTGAGAGCAAGAGTGCCCCTCCTTCTCAGCCGAGTGTGGCCTCTAAAGTTAATGATGTTTCGGGCTAGGGGATTTGGGTGCAACTCAAGTCTTTTTATGTAGCTTGGGAAATGCTCAGTTTTTTTCAGTTAATGACTTTCTTATATTTTATCAGATCTCCTCGATCTTAAACTTTTTTCATTCGGCACAACAATGTTTTTTACGTGTAGCTTTAAAAAATTATTAAAACTTGTTTTCTATATTAATGAAGTACATTAAAATAAAATTCATATAATGTCTCTAGTTTAAAGCCGTGGTAGAGGACTAAAAGATATATGGCAAAAAATTAAAAAAATATTTTTCGTATATAATTTAGCTAGATGCAACATTCCGCAGGTATTCGAAATTTATTGGATAACTTTTTTTTGCCTTCATACACCAACGCTCCATTCTATTGTAACATTTAATAAATAAAAATAATTAAAATAAAACAAATAAATGACTACAGAAATAAAAATTGTATTTCTATTAAAATACAGAAAAGCTTATAACGAGTGATTTTTTTGCTATTATCTTTTTGGCAACACTAGTTTTGACAGCTCACGCACGTTTTGTATCTTGTGTCACTGTCAAACATCTTCAGTTTGGTCTATAATTTAATCATGAATCGTCTTACAAACGAACAACGCTTGCAAATTATTGAATTTTATTACCAAAATGCGTGCTCTTGAATATCCACTTTTTTTATCGAAGAATTGTGTTCAGCGACGAGGCTCATTTCTGGTTGAATGGATACGTGAACAAGCAAAACTGCCGTATTTGGAGTGAAGAGCAGCCAGAAGCATTGCAAGAGCTACCAATGCATCCACAAAAAACAACCGTTTGGTGCGGATTATGGGCTGGCGGCATCATTGGGCCGTATTTCTTCAAAGATGATGCGAATCACAACGTTACTGTGAATGGTGAGCGCTACCGTGCGATGGAATGGAATGGAAGAGCTTGACTTGCATGACATGTGGTTTCAACAAGACGGTGCCACATGCCACACAGCACGCGAAACAATGGACCAATTGAGAGGCGAGTTCGGTGAACAGTTTATTTCACGCTTGGGACCAGTCAATTGGCCGCCCAGATCGTGCGATTTAACGCCTCTAGACTATTTTTTGTGGGGCTATGTTAAGGCTAATGTCTATAGCGACAAGCCCGCTTCGATTGACGCACTGGAAGCCAACATTGCCAACATTATTCGTGAGATACCGGCCGAAATGTTGGAAAGAGTATGCCAAAATTGGACTAAGCGGATGGACCATTTGAGGCGCAGCCGTGGCCAACATTTGCATGAAATAATCTTCAAACATTAAATTATATCGACCCAACTATCGATCCAAATAAATATTTCATGCATTTTTCTGAATTTTATGTGTTTTTTTATTTTTTACTTTCCGATAGTTCTTATAAAATCACCCATTATAAGAATAGCGATTTTAAGGATGAAATGATATAGAACCAAATATATTTGCGGCGAGCTCATACTTTTGGGTTGGAATATCTTAAAATAAGTTTGTAATACTTTTTTGAAGTAACTTTTTATGAATGTCTTTCAGAAATTTTTAATATTCAACCGGACTATGTATGTCCAAGTCGAATTCGTGACTACGTCAAATTGACATAGAATAAAGACAAGTTTTAATTGCTTTCTTTATTATATGACAATGTATCGTATTCAGAAATTCAGCTTCGAAATACATAATACGGGTGATTGTCTGTATTTTATCTCCTCGCTTTCTTTTCTTAAAGTCAATAATTGCAGATTATTTCGATAGTTTTGAAATTTATCGTTTAAAATTGATATCTTACATTAAGGGTTTGCAAATAATCGCAATTTTTATAATTGCGACTACGATTAAAACATGCAGTTAATCGCGACTATCGGTTATCGGGACTAAGCAAGAAAATATACTATCATAATTTTTATTACAAAGTCAAATATTAAAATTTTAGTAAAATACATTGAATTGATTGTAGTACGCAAGTAAAGACAATAAAAAAACATGATTGATTATGGAGCTCATGTTTTAACTCTGATATTAAAAACTTCTTATTCGTATGATTAGGAGTTTAATACAATATCTTTAGTTTATCTATGAGATTTTTGGGTAAAGGCTCCCTGACGATTTGCATCAGCCCCAATGAAATGCGCATAGGAACTAGCTAATACCCCTTCATAGTCAATTTCAATGTATTTTAATAAAACTAATATTTAACTTAAAAAGTAAAATATTAATTTAGTAAAAAGTACGTTACAAAATTAAAATTAATGTAATTAATAATTTCCAAAAAATGTTTTTAAAAATAAATTACGTAATGAGTTTAAGTCGAACTGTATGGGTTTAATTAGGGATGCCAATACCGAAATCCCGATCCCAAAAATCCAGGGATTTTTCGGGATTGACAAGTTTCGAATCCCGGGAGTGGTCAAAAAATCACGAGGAATCCCGAAATATTAAGATTACGTTTTTAAGTAAAATTCTTATACAAAAGACTCGTAATAAAAAGTAAACATTGTAACACTAATTTATGAATTTAAATATATTATGGTTTTCAAATGGTATCCTCCAGCCCATTTCCCTTGTCGGTGGTGATAGACGAACTTCTCCACGTTCGTAGTGAAAGTGCGGATGAACTGACTGAATACGCCGGTTATGGTAACTGGGAAATTCGGCTGGGTTCTCTCAGGCGTCATGAGTTATGTTTGTGCTCTACTTCACTCTTTGAAGCAAACTGGATTTTGGTATAGTATCGTTCTATTGATGTCAGATACTTATGTGATTTTTTTGGCAGAAGGCTGACTTGGAATACCTATGTAGAATTATTTATATTAAAAGAATCTAGAGTTGTGCTGGATGCAGCTGTATGAAGTATGAGCTCAAAAATTATCAGGTGGATTTTTGAAACTATACGGGTATGTTCTGTATTTCATGTGGAATGAAAATGATCGGAATTATCAAATCATTGTTGTTGCAAATTATAATTTATAATAACAATGCTATGACAACTCCGAACACTTTTGTTCCGCAAGTAATACAGAACATGCCTGAATATCAGACTATCACGCACGTCGCGATTGCATGGTGGCCGAGAACTAGGCTGGTTGTAGAAGCTACTAAGCTATGCAAGGTCAAGACGTTGACATATCTTCTTGCTACCGGTGTAATGAGGATATTTCCAGCCTTTGCCATTCAGCCCTTAATTAGTCCAACTCCTGTAAGCAGTGGCTGCTTACAGGATGGATCTTGGAAACTATGTTCATTAAGTTGGCAACAAGCATTCATCGATCCTGAGTACAATATCTTAAAGAGAACTATAAGCAATGCCGAACGACAGCATAAACCATGAACTGATTTTCAGCAATTTATTATGTCACCTTTCCGCTTAGGTCACTCAAGGCTACGTGTGAGGATGTTGCTTCATCAGTGTATTCCAGAAATATATGGTGGTTTGCGGATAGATCTAAAGCCCCGTGCTGCTGCGTGAGTCCTTAGACCCAATAATAAAATATCTGTTTTTTGTATGCAAATTGTGTACGATGCTTCAAGCGGAAATTGAGACAATTGCAACATGTGTCGTCATTACTTTAAATAAAAGTCCTAAGGGCTACACTTATAGCTATCTTTTCGGATAATCAGGCACCTCTGAAGACTCTCCTTTCATGAAAACTATCATCCGATCTTGTGCTAGAGTGCTTTGCCTAACTACAAAAGCTATAAACAGTTTAAAAAAAAGTAGATTTACTGAACACCTGGTCATAGTAGACTCAGAGCATTTTTGTGTCGTCATTTGGTCAACAGATAACTCAGTAATAGAGGGAAATGAAATTTCGATCGCTAAGGGATCAATATGATTAAATGCTGTTGTATCTAATTTATTTTCTAAGATCCAAGTTCAATGAACTAACTTTTATTTTGTAACACCCTCTTTCCGAAATGTATATATATTTCTGTTCCGTAAAATGTTAAAAATTTGTATTAAAATACATTAAAATTAGCTTTTCTCTCTTAATTTTTTATAGTTGTTATTAACACCCCGACCACACGCGCAATAAGGTTGGCAATTATTGGCGTGGAAACCGTCAAAGAATATACGAAAATTTCGTATATATTACGAAAAAACTCACTACGAAAGTTTTTTTCGTAAAATGTTGCATGTATTTTCAGTGTACATAAAAGAATACAGTGTAAACAACGCACAACCTTCTTCAGCAAAATTGTCAATTTAATATTTTAAAATTTGTACGTGTTCGCTACCAAGAAATACAAGCAAGAACATTGGCAATTGATGTCGCGGTTCTGCCGGCGTTATTGCTTGTATTAATGTAATTGCAACTGCTCGTGTGGTCGGTGTGTAAGAATACATATCGAGTCATAACCGCCAAAAAAGCTCAAGCGACCAGCTTTTCGAAAATCGTTTTGGACGAAAATCGATTATTTACGATAAATCGGACTATCTGTCAAAGTTTCAAAGCCCTGCCATGTACCGTTACGGAAATACAGCAGAAGAAATTTTAGCTTAAGTGCATTTAAATTTTTAATTTGTTTACATTTTTTGTAACAGAAATTTGTCGCTTAAGCTAAAATTCCCTTTTGCAAGTAGAGCAAAAGTAGTGTCAAACTATTAAAACAATTAACATTACATATAACAGTCCACTACAATCCTATATAGCCAATATAAGGGCTCTACTTCGATTTAAACCAAGGATAACTAAAAAATACTTCTCCTGTAAAATTTACTTTATGGCGCTTAAGCTTTTTTGGCGGTTATAACACGATATAATCAGAATATTTTACTTTATAAATTGAGTGTTTTATTAAAAAAGAAAAATCCCGGGATCCTGGGATTTTTCGGGGTCCCGGGAATTCAGAAATCCCGAATACCGGAATTTACAAAAATACAGTCCTGTTTGGCATCCCTAGTTTTTATTGAATTTTCCTATTAAATTGTATTTTTATTTAATTTTTTGCGAATCATGTGAAATAAAGTCCGTAAATCAGAACTTATGAGTGTTCAAAAACAATTCTTAAACTTTAAACTATATGTGGAAAAAATTCAATTGCAGGTGCTGCGCACACCCTATAAAGTAAGTGAATCATTTGATTGAGAAAATTCGAACACCAAATCACTTAATGCCCATAATTTCAATAAATAGATATCTAAGGCATAAATTGCTCATTATATAAACGAATATTTGTTTACAATACTTACCCATAAGCTAAAATTATCAAATACTTTTACACAGAGAGATATCTGTTTGATAAAATTACAGGCACAATCTCTTTAAATTTAAATAATATTTCACATAAACTCTTTCCAATCAAAATGTCATGAAAATTAAATATTTTTGTCGCAGAAATTTAAATCCAAAGAGATCAATTGAACTGTTTCTAAAGTAAAACAAACACTTGGAAACATTAAACTTTTTATGCTCTCTTTTTTAAGTTGGTACTTATGTTATTTATTTAAAAGTTTCTAGTTTTTTATTTTACTTTTATTTCTTTTGTTTACCCACAGGAGGTAATGTCTGGTGAAGCGATCTCATTAAAGTTTCTGGATGTGGTGCAAATTTTACTCAAATATTGTGGTAATCAAACGTCGGCAGCTAAAAACAGTGAAACCCAGGCAGTTTTAATTGATTTAATTGCAACGATTGGCTTCTTTTGTGCGAATAGTAAACAAAATCAGGTATACTTTCTTTGAAACAAAATAATAAGAATTTGTTTTTTTACTAACGATATTTATTTACAGGATCTCTTAACCTCTGAACAATGTTCCAATATTATTAAGAATTTAACAAAACTTCCCGAACACTTGAATGTTGTAGTTTATCCATGTTTAGTAACAGTAACGTTCCAAAATCAGGAAGCTCGTAATGTGATATCACGTGATTTTAGTTTAGAGGTAAGTTTTGAACATTTTACAGTGCGCTATTCTCGAATTCAGGATAACTGTCATTATGAGTGTTTAGTTACTTACTAAACACTCATAAATATGTTTTTATTACCCCTCTCAAATTAAAGATCTGTCTTTTTTAATGAGGTTTCCCAAAACATTTGCAATGTCCAGCGATGACCGCCCGTGAGCTGGAACGTGTCTTAAAAATTTCTATTTTTGTAGTTTTTGCATATTTTCGTATTTTCAAAAGCATAAAAACTTAAACTTAAATTTTTTAATTTTTATTTCTGCACTATTTATTTTAAAAAAATATCAATCCTCATATTTAACGATATATCAAATGGACTTTTTTTTATGAATTTTTAATTTAAAAAAATGTATTACATATGTGGAATATTATGGTACTACTATCATATTTCAGATATCGAGGGCTTATATTCAATTATTGGTATCTGCACTTTTCTTGAAAATCAGTTTATTATAGCAACGTGCTCTCTGATTGAATTGTAATCTATCATTTATTTAAAAATATATTTCTTAAGGGAATTTTTCATAAATTTGTTATTGTGGTAAGACGCTCCTTCCGACTACCCCATGAAGCCAGTGTATTTCAGGCTGAATTCCTGGCTATAAAGGAGGCGGGCAGAGTGTTTGTTGACAGGAGTGTTCAGGGGAGAGTCGGCATCTTTGTCGACAGTCAGGCGGCACTTCTGTCCCTAAGGTCACACACTACTTCTGCTTTAGACAGGTGGCGCAAGTTGAGCACGTGTAAGGTGGCTAGGAAGATGTGGCCTTGCTATAACGATAAGCGCACAACATAATTAACTAACAGAAACCGTAGGGTCATCTCGAAGCTCGTCACAGTAGTGACGGGGCACTGGGCGATCGGCAGACACGCTAGCAGGATAGGCCTTTCCTACAATGCGTTCTACCGTGGCTGCCGGTATCAAAGTAAAGAATAGAACAGTTTTTCACTTTCTTTGCGAGTGCCCGTCCTTGTACCTCTCGAGACACAAATTATTTGGGTAGCAACATACTAGACGCTCTATCAGAGCTAGCAGAAATTGGTCTAGGTGACCTGATTAGGTATCTCAATGCGGGTTGGATCTAGTACCTACAACGGGATCCGAGATCTGGGTTCGAACCTACATGGGTTGACACGGACGAGTGGAGTGGTCTATCAAAACGGAATCTTATTGATTCTACTTGATTGCTTGCGTGCAGTAGACAGCCACGTATACCAACCAACAAACCGACTAACAACCCGTTGTTTTGTTAGTAAACAGAAAGTGCTATCTGCATAAAAATACTCGTGTATAGACAAAATAATAAGATTTATTGTTATCAAATATACGGATATACATACATAAATACATACCAGAGCTGTAAAAAATTGCAATCAAAGTGATTTCAACCAAATTGATTTCATTCTTTGATTTCAAAATGATTTAAGATTTCAAAATGAAATCTTGTAAAAATTGAATCTTTTGTGATTGCAATCATTTTGAAATAATTTTTTTAAATCATTGAATGCAATCAATTTAATTGCAATCAATTTGATTGCAATAATTTTTTTGTTGAAATCATGCGATTTCAATCAATCCCCTTGCAATCACAACTATAGTGAAAGTCCAACAAAATAGTGCAACAAACGTATCATTTCATGCATTTTTTTAATTATCAGAATAAGCTTTATTTCTAGAAGAAGAAGAAGTATCATTTGAAGAGAACGATGATGTGATTCAGATTTAATTTTGATTGCAATCACTGGATTTGTTGCAATCAATTTGATTTGATTGCAATCAATTGATTGATTTTATTTCTTGAGTTCAAATTGAAGTCATGAAATCAAATTCACGATTTTGATTGCTATAAAAAAACTATCAATCATTAACATGAAATCATGTGATTGCAATTAAATTGATTGCCATCTTTTAGAGCTCTAATATATACATTGTAATTCGGGATCAACCAACAAAATGAATTCCCTACCCTTGGAGACTCCCATACAAATATGGTGATTTAATAAAATGTTTAAATGTGGCCCCTGCAGCGCCGAGGATGCCCCTAGACAAATCAAATGTATGACTAACCCCACTTACTTTTTCTGTCCCAAAATTATTTTCTAACAAACCTATTAAATATATCCATTCCTTAAGGTGTCTCCTATGCAAAATGTACAGTTTTTGTATGGGAGTCACCTAAGGGATGGAGATAAGAGGCAAGTATGTCTTGAGAAAATGTTGAAAACGAAAAACCAATGGAGGTTATACATACATTTAATACCCGTAGGGTTGACTACTAGACAGTTATGGGACTTCTTCTACATATTACTAGTCTGTATTTTAAATTTTGTATGGGAGCACCCTTAAGCTATGAAGATACGGGGTATTTGTGTTCAAATGAAATGTTGACGCTAGAAAACTAATGGGAGTTCGTTATACATTTGACTCGTCTTGGGGCATCCTAGGCGCTGCTGGGACCAAATTCAATAATATCAATAAACCACATTATTTGTATGGGAGCCCCGCTAAGGCGTGGAGATAGCGGGCAAGTATGTTTAAAGGAAATGTTGAGAACAAAAAGCTAGTGGAGGTCGGTCACAACATTTAACTCCCCTAGTGGCACTACTAGGCAGTTATGGAACTTTTTCTTCTATATATTTCTAGTCTACATTGTAAATTTCGCGTTTGAGCCCACTTAAGGAATGAAGGCAGGGAGTAGGTATGTTCAGAAAAATCTTTGGGAAGGAAAAATTATTTGGGGTTGGTCCTATATTTTGTTCCTCTAGGAGTAACTATGTGGCACTTATGAAGTATTTTAACCTGTTCAAATAGTGCTATCTGCTTATTTCAATGTTCGAATCGATGAAAATTCAATTTGTAAAAAGTGCTATCAAACATGTATAAGCGCGAATATCAGGATTTAGACATCGTTTTTAAATAGCATAGTAAAATAAAGTTTCGTTATTACTCTTAAAGTAAACGAAAAAAACAGTTTTTCCTTTTCCCTGTAAAGTTGCGATTTTGCAGATAGCACGATTTGAATATAAGACCTTGATATGCAATACACTTTTGCCCTAAAAAATTGAAATTTCGCATTTTCTTCGCCGTCTATCAATCAGCCAAGAAATATTTGAATTTGTCAATTGCAATACCTGCTATCAGGACAATATTGAAAGTAACCGAGAATCCGTATTAATCTATACCCGTGAAAAAACCCAACTTAATATTGATGAATTCGGTCCCATAAAATAATTTGTAAATTCAGATAAAGAGTTTACTAAATTTACAAATTATTTTACTGAAAAAAAATCTGGAAAATTTTTTATTTATTTTTTATATGTAATACATAGTGAAAAAATCAAAGTCAAACAAAATAATTTTCTGAATTAGATAATATAATTGTTTAAAAATATATTTTCATAATTAGTAATTGAATTAGTAAAAGAATTCATAAATTAAAAATATAATTATTGCAACGCGTTCAATGAATGATTTTTGCTCTCTTAAAAATAATAGATAGATTTGTTGGAAAAATGCTTTTTTCGCAGTTTGAAATACAAATCGACCAAGTATAATACCATTTTGGAATTCGGGCTAAGCCCGCCAACGTTTGATGTCATTCGTCAAAAGTACCTAGAACATTTTTTTTCAACACGGCCGGTTAAAGTCTGGAGTAATAATAATTTTAAGTACGTCGTTTGGCAAAACGTAAGATTTTATTTAAAAATCAGGCAACTGCAGTATGAATTCTTAACTGTCATTTACAGAAGGATATCTGACAATAATTTAGGAGAAAAAAAATAAGAAAAGTGAAGATTTATAGTCGCAGTAATAGAAAGATCATCACAGTGATTTTTTTTAATGACAACACCTTTTAAAATAAGTTACATGGATTTTTTTCTAACTTTTTTCGGAGCACTTACTACTTGCCCTATTACCCGCTTTTGGCTTGGCGTTGAGCTATGGGACACCCTGTATATAAAAGGCAAGAAGTGCTGTCTTTAGGGGCGTGGCAAAAAAATATTTCCTGTTTAAGAAACTTCATTCACATGTCTTTTATTCTAGCGGGTTGCCGGCACAACTTTTTTGTATGGAGGGCGACCCGCTTTAATGATCGACTCGGTTTTTCAACCGGTTTTTTGCTCAATACGGCTGTCGGTTTTTCCAAAATGTTGATTTTTTGAATAGTCCGGTTTTTTTTTAAATTAAAAAACCGGCCCAGTCGAATACTTTTCGATTCGTATATATTATTAGTTTTTACTATATTAAAACTCGACGAACTTTTACTGTTGATTTTTCTAAGTATTTTTGTTCAAAAGCATTTACTGAAGCATGCAATTAAGGTGAACTAATTTTATAAGATGGTAGCAGGGGCGAATTTAATTGGTCTTGTGATGTAGAGTTTATATCAACCTTCATATTTTATATGGAGTTCGACATCCATCATAGACGAAAAAGCTTGTTGCTTCAATGTCAAGAAATAAACAAGAAAAAGAAAAACATGTAAATCTGTACACTAGGGTTCCCCCCATATGTGTGGAACAATTTTTTTCGGATTTTGATTGTAAATCCTCCTGCAAAGGTCTTTTTAGTAAATAAATTTGTGCTGATCACGCAATGCGCAATTAAGAAATTATGGGAAATTATAGCGATGGAAATTTATAGTGTTGTACCAAACAAAAAATTAGAAAATAGAAGTCAGATCCGCACAAAAACATTAATGAGAATATAGGGCTAAGTTCCTATCCAAACGTTTTGGCCGTTAAAAGTACCGAGATCAACATTTTTAGGCAACCTAGTTATTTTGCAATATTTTTTTACATTTCTAATGTTGGGAAGAGTTATGCGGAAAATGTTTCCAAGTTAGCTTAGAAATTAGATGGTATCATACTTATCAAGAACTTGACCCTCATTTTGATCTCAGTACTTTTAACGGCCGAAATTTTTGGATAGCCCATTGGCCTTATTTTCAAAGTTATTTTTTTATGTGGATAGTATTTACATGAACTGTTAACTCTTTTATTTAAAGCAAATTAAAGTCAAAACTTTTACATTATAATTTTCTCACAAAAAAAATCCGGTCGACCTGTTTTTCTGAATTTTAAAAACCGTAACCGGTTTTTCTAAAATTTCAAATAGTCGAACTATTCGTAAACCGGTTTGTGGAAAATGTCGAATAATCGAGCACCCTAATATACACGTACGTACAGCTGTGTAAATTTCAAGACATGCTTATTGCATGAAAGCTAAAAAAAAACATTTTTTCTTTATCTTCTTCACAGTTAAATATTTTTTCGTATGAAATCATTCCATTGGAATGTGACAACAAAATTCATTTAATAACGTATGATTTTTGTTATTCAAACCGAAAACTGCTTTCAGAGATGGGCAGTTCTTATCTTAATTAAGGAATTAAGAATTTTTCAAAAATATTTCCTTCAAAAGTTTCTTTACGCAAACTATTATTGGTGCTGTCGTATTTTGCTGCCACTACGGCGACATTTTATTTATTGTGGCAATAGTTTGCAGACCCGTGTCACAAATTTACTTCATTAACGAATGTACCCAAAATAATGAATGTGTGAAATATTTAAGTAATTAGTTAACATTATCTGTCCTTTATCGACACATAAGAAAATCATAAAATTTACGAATTCAATGTTATTCATCTTTAGCTCATTTATTGGGATTTTAAAAACATTATATTAATTCTTAGTCGTATTCTTGGGCTTACAGATGATTATTGGAGCAATAACATGGCCTTAGCGAATACATCTATAAATTCAGGATATGACAAGTAACTTTTATATCTCGACCAGTACTGTTATTAGGCGTGAAACTTTATGAAATTAATCTAATGTATTCATGTTTTCGAATGCACAGTGTAGCTATGTTTTAAATAAGGAAATAAAAGTTTAAAATTAGAACTAATAAGAAGTGGCGTTTATTTCCTTCTTGCCAATGATGTCTTAAATGTTCTATAACGAAAATTGTACCTGTCACTTGTTCGAGAATAGCACTAGTACGGCTCTATTCACAATGTATGATTAGGAGTTACGTTGACTTTAACGACAACTTTTGTATGCCGAACTTGACGTTAAAGTCAACGTTAACTTTGAATCCAATATTATACAAATATGATTATACGAGTATTTAACCTCGACAAAAAAATAGTATAATAAAGTGCTTATCTGTCTGTGTGTTTGTCTGCGGCACCGTAGCGCCCAAAAGGTTCAACCGATTTGGATCTATCGAGAGTGTTACTATTTATGTTTTAAGAAAATCGGTCCAGCTGTTTGAAAGCGCGGTAGTCACAAAGACAGATATCGAGGGCTTTTAAATTAAAAACTTTTGAATAACATTTTTTTTTCTTTATATTTTAGTTTTTGGATGAATATAGTAAATCAGATAAAGCCAAAAAGAATCATTTGGTGGCTTTGCTCAAGGACAAAACATAAAAATGTTGTGATTTTGTTTACTTCTACTTCTTATTTTCAACATTAAAACTGATTGAAGCAACATCTTTTAAAAAGGTGCTGGATTATTATAATGTATTCTCCAATAAATGAATAAGTGATGACTGCCTAATTTTTATCTACAATACTCTAGAATTATTCTTAAATTCTTTCTTCGCTTAATTATTGTTTTTATTTTGTATTAGTTGCTTATAATATCGACTTCTTAATAGCTAAATATGTTAAGCGCCAAAAGAAATGTTTGGATAGTAGGTTTGTATTTTGAAAAATATATGTATAAAAATTAAAAACCGACTATTGGGATGCATTTTTAATCACAAATTCGATTACTATAGAATGAGTTGCCAAGCCTAGCCGTAAATATTGGTGGCTAATCTTGAAAACGCGCAGACAAATTGAAAGATTTACATGAAAAACTCATAAAATATTTTAAAAATTATTTTAATGTTCATTTTATTATTATTATTTTTTTTTGTTTGTTTCAGAGACCAAAAATAACTATTAAAATTATTTTTAAATTAAAAAAGTTACAATAAATCAACAAATATTTTCATTTCATTGTTGATCATAATTATTTGTAATATTTATATTTATACGTTGCTTATAATTTTTATTTTCAATTTATATGTTTTTACGTTGCCTCATAACAGTTATTATTGAAAAATTATTTTTTCTGTTGCTCATAACTTTTATTTTCAACGTTTATTTATTTACGTTGCCTAATAATAGTTATTATTCGAAAACAGTTTTTTACGTTGCACATGAATTTTACTTTCAACATTTATTTATTTTTTTTGTTATTTAATAACAATGGCGAGCGGCGAAGCATCACTTAAGCAAAGTCCTGCGTCTCTGCGCATTAACACGTAAACTTAATCAACGTCGAGAAAATGATAAAAGCTAAAAAAATTAGTTATGTATATCGCTAAAATTTGCAAAAAATTGCAAAATTGGAAACAATCCCAAAATTTTATTAAAAACAAGAAAAAATTAAAAAAAAAATAGGAAAAAATCACGAAAATGACGAAAATTTACAAAAGCTCGATAAAAGTGGGAAAAGTGATTAAAAATCTATAAAACTCTTAAAAGCCAGCGACAGGCAAAACTCACTTCTTTTGCGAAAGTTCGCGAAAATTTGCAAAATTTGAAACATTCTCAAAACTTATTAAAAACCGGTAAAAATGTAAGGAATGCCAAAAATTATGAGCAAATTGCGAAAATGACGAAAATTCGCAAATGCTTGCTAAAATCGGCAAGATAACAAAATTCTGGCATTGATTAAAAATTGGGAAACTGTAAAACACTCAGCAACTGGCCAAAAATCACTTCTATCGCGAAAATGGCAAAATTCGCGAAAAAATTTTAAATTTATTAAAATTCGCTAAAATTGTAAGGAATGATAAAATGAAATAAATGTTGAAAATAAAATTCATGAGCAACGTAAAGAACTCTTTTCCAATAATAACTATTATTTGGCAACGTAAATAAATAAACCTTGAAAATAACAGTTATGAGCAACAGAAAAAATTATTTTTCAATAATAACTGTTATCAAGCACGTAAAAAAATATAAATTGAAAATAAAAGTTATGAGCAACAGAAATTTTTTTTGTTAATTATAACAATTATAAACAGACGCAAAAACATATATGTTAAAAATAGAGATGTGCAAATGTCGTGAATTTTTTGTCTCATGAGTGATTCACGCGTGATCGTGATTAAACTAAAAAGTAATCACGCAATAGTGCGTGAGCGCGATTTAAAAATTAAGTACCGAGCGTGATCGCGCGTGGTTCTAAAAATGTAATTTTCACGCACTCACGAAATTACATTTTGTAACTTGCTGAATAACATTTTCACTTCGATTAGAAATCGGCAAAAAATTTTTGCAGGTATGCATATCAAGTACGTATGTTACAACAAAATAAGCCCAATAAACATTTTTTAGCCGACATGTCTGACGTCAGCAAAAATAGTTCTTTAATCTATTGAATATAAAGCTGAAGACAACCCACCACAGACAATTTCAAAACATTTGAAATACGATAAATCGCTTATTTACGGAAAGCTTCTAAGAAAATAAAATTTGAGTAGCGCTATATCGGTCAGTCTTTGAGATAACCGTATTTTTCCGTAAAAAGTTAGGTTAAAATTTTTTAAAAGTAGTTCACGTTAAATTTGATCGAAGATTATACATCTGAATTGTTTTAAATTCGAAATATAGTATGTGTTCATAAGAAAATGTATTGACCGTTACGTTAAAAAAATTCTTAAATATAATTTATCTATAAATTTTAGGACGGTAAAAAAATTAATAGCAGAGAAATTGCGGAAACGATATAGAGAGCATTATCCGTTAAGAAATTTTCGATTTCTTTTCAAAAAATTTTGATTCTACCGCACTGTGGGTTGTTATATTTTCGAAAACCATATTATCAGGTGGGTTGTGTTTTGGTACGAATAATTATATTTAAAAATTTCGGTCGATTTTATTGAAACTTATCTAATTTGAAAGAAGAGTTAGCCTGATTTGTGCTCATGTATAAATCTTTGTAAATAATTATCTTAAAAGATGTAATATTTTACTTTTCCATGTTAACCGAAGTCAAAGTAAAACAAATAGTCATACATTTTAATTTAGTCCTGCGATTTGTATTTTTTAGAGAGCGGATATATAGTCCTTTAAAGTCCTATACTCACTTTTTCTGGTATTTTTTTTTTTGCAAAAATTAGTCCCAGAACCACCGAGAAAGGAATGGTAACGCTCAATATACAAAAATTTAAGAAATCGAAAAATATTTTATATTGTTATCCATTAAATACGGTAGAAAATATGACATGAATTCGACCTTCTCATATTTCTATTAATTAAATTGGTAAACTAAAAAAAATAATAAAAAACACAAAATGTACACTCAGAATGAGAACCGCGCATGTAAATTATTTCATTGGCCCAAAAACTCGTTCTTATATGAGCACTAAAAAATCTTTGAAACTTTAAACGTTCGATTTTGTTTACTAGGATATAAAAAAATTAGTATCGTGAAAGCATAAGCTTTGGTCATGCGTGAGCGTGCGTGATAACACCAATTTTTATCGTGAGCATGCGTGATCGTGAGAGTTTTAAAATATGCTGTGCGTGAGCGTGCGCGAAAAAAATATTCTTGTCGTGATCGTGCGTGATCGTGAGCGAAAACTCACTCACGCGCACATCTCTAGTTAAAAATAACAGTTATTTCAAGACGAAAAAAATATTTCTCATATTTTAACAGTTATGTCTCAACTTTTTTGCATATTTCTTATAACGGTTCGGTCTCTGGTTTGTTATGTAAATATTCCAATATAAATTTTTTCTTATTAAATATTTACGAATTCTAGTTTTTAATTTTACGAATTTTGTGGTAGGTGCCATTTCCGTTAAAAAAATATTTGAATAATAAAATAATAGAATACGAACTATAGTTTTTTTGTGCATTATAGAAATTAAATTAATGTGAACATTTTTTTTCGCTTTTCTCTCTATTAGTAAATATTACATTTTTTATGGCAAACAAAAACTCATTTTTAAAATTATTGCAATTCTTTTCACAGACGCGTTGATAAAAATAGCGATCATTATTTATATATGTAATCGTATAAGTGTGTAGTTTTGGTAGAAGCCAATGGTATACATATGTTGGGCCGCGATAGATCTGTTTTGCAGTACTATAACTTATATAATAAATTTAGGAACAATTAAAAACTTCATCAATTTTATACCATCGACAGATACTCAAAATTTCTGTTACAGCAATAAAAAATATGTAGGTTACGATAATTTGGCGCTAAGGAGTCGATAAGTGAGCTATTGAATTCCATAACATGAACATTTTTAAAAAATTTTGTATTTGATTGTATGAAATACGAGTGAAACGTGATCCATAAAATTTTTTTCAGCTTTTATAAAAATTAATTTACAAATAAACTTAGTTTTAAGTATTTTACAAACTTTTATTCATTTTTCCTATTTACCTCTTTTTCTTCTTTTATTTACAAGTATTACTTTTTTATATTTTTATATCCGGTTCTATGTGCTAAGTTTTTTTTTATTAGTTGCATCTATTTTTTTTTTGCATAATTTTATTGTGGAAAATTCGATAAACTTTTATTTGTACGTCTTAAAAAAACAGAGCACATAGTATCGATAGAATAGTTAGTATACCTTGTGAATTCCATATGTATTTTCCTGTTGTACTATTATTTTATTATTACTTTAAGAGTTTTATTCATTTCTTTGTTGTATAAATAATGTATTCCTTTCTAATTATTATTTAGTATAATATCTTGTTCTTTCATTAATCTTTTAAAAATATAATTTTTATTAATTGTTTTTGCTTTTAATGCTAATTTTAGACTATCAAACAAGTGGGTCGACTTCTGTAGAAAATGCAACCCTGATATAAGGTGTTGTTATTGCTTTTTCAAAACTTTCCATAAACTTATAACATCAGGGCTGCATTTTATACAGAATTCTAACGGCTTCTGATGTAGTGGGCCTGGTTGTGTTAGCCGCTGGCGTAAACGCCTAACTCGTTTTTTGCAGTAGATTCAAGAACATGGGTTGTGTATTACTTTTAATCTATTACAAAAAACAACATAGACGCTTAGGCCAACGCCTTCCACAATCAGGCCGATTGTAAAAAATGCTATAAAGAAAAGAAGTATAACTTAAGCTAATTTTAGACTATCTTACAAGTTGTTCGACTTCTGTAGAAAATGCAACCCTGATATAATGTATTGTTATTGATTTTTTAAAACTTTCCATTCCAACTCATTACATCAGGGTTGCATTTTGTACAGAAGTTGAATGGCTTGTGAGATAATGTAAAAAGCTATTAATGCAACTAATCTATTCTTAGACCATGAACTAATTGATATTATTTAATAATAATTTTGTATAAATATATAATAGCTGTAAGTTACAATAAAAAAAATTACTTATTTTGGAATACAAAAAAAAATATATATATACATTATTCAACCTTATTAAAAGTATTTTTCACTGACTAAAAAAATTATAATACGATTTTTAAATAAAAAAACTGCAGTTTCAATTCAAAGGATAACAGGATTTTTCAGACGATGTCATAAAGAAATAAATTTCACCAAAAATCCATAACAACGTTTTCACGAGACAATAAGTTTGGAAATTTTGTGTGTTAGCAATTGTCAAATCTCTTTCCTAAAGCATGGTATTGTGCTCAGCATTTCACGTGAAATGCTGTCAAAACATTCTGTTGGCAGAATAGTTAGCGCTTTTGACTACAAACCCTGAGGTCTTGAGTTCGAGACTAGTTTCAGGCAAGCCAACAACATCATGTATTTTTCTCATGTGCATTGGTGTGTTATTGTGTTGGTAGTTGTTGGACTGTTAAAGTGATGAAGGCATAGCACTGATCACTTTGGCAGTACCGGCAGCGAGTAATACTAACATATACTAATGCACTTCACAGCACCCTCCTTCGTCGGCATTGTAGCAAAACCGTCGGTGAAGTAAAATAACTAATAAAATGGCTACACAGCATAAGCAACTCAATGCCTCTACTTGACACCAGAGGGGCTTGCAACACTGCTCTCCAAAAAAACGCGCAATAGCAGGGTTGTAAATCAATTAAGCTTTCTATATATCTCCCACTTCACCACCTGTTCTCTATACACTATCCCTTTCACAAAGAAGTTAACACATTAATTAATTAACTGGTAGGCATTAATTGCCTGATTGTGTTACTTCTCTTTAAAAAAAAATAAACAAAATTCATGAAAAAAATGCAGTACTCTGTTTTTCTTAAGGAAAACATATGAGTGATTCCACGTAAAACGGCCCTATGCAAGGAAAAAATAATTTCTTCATTTTTAATAAAAATCTCTCAATTGATATTTTTATAGAATGACCATTATAGAAAAAATAAAAAAATACACTATTTAATATTTTTTAATCAATTTGAAGCACTTTTAAATGATCATGTAAGAAACATTTTGTTCTCCCTCTTTGTATGTTTAATATTTATTTCAGATTCTCTTTTATTCCCTTTCTCATTATCTCTAGTATTCCCTTTCTCGTTATCTCTAAAAAGAATATACTTTTTTTGCTTTTTATTGAAAATAAAAAAAATATTCAGCTAGAGTATTCTGCTGTCTATAATAGAACGGATAGCAAATAATTTAATGTCTTATTATTTTCTTATGAGTTTATCTTTATATTATTTATATTAATTAAATCAATAAACAGTTTTATTTCTTCGAATTTTTTAATTTTCGTACTAGGTCACACCCGTCGGTCGCACCCGTCTCATTTTAAAAATGATTTTTTATAAGGAAAATAATTTTTTGTCAAACAGTAAATACATAATACAATGTGTACCTGATAGTAAAAATTTTGCAGAATTTATACTGAAAGTCATAATCCTTTAAAACTAAGATCTGTAAGGTCACACCCGTCGCAGCTTTCCGGCGACCATTCTCAGCAGAAATCGTGTTCTATCAGTGTCTACCCGATATTCAACAACTTTAAGCTTAACGTCCTTGTGAGCCGCAACGTTTTTTTTAGTAAAAATGTTATATTTTTGATTTATAACAAAAAATGTGTGTAAAATGGTCACACCCGGCTAAATGGAATTACTCATAAATATATTGGCAATATTTTAAGTTTTCATGCGAAATAATATGGGTGGCACTTGTTTTGCATGGAATTGAGAACAGACAAATGAATATTATAACAAACGTACATGTAAAATTTTTCTCATGAAATAAACAATGTTTCCCAATATTTTTCACAAATTTGAACACAGTGCCAGGCTTAAAGGCTAGTTCTATGTAAAATTTGTGAAAAATGTTGAGCAACATTGATTATTTCCCATAAAAAATCTGACATTTAACCAATATTAACTAGCCCTTAAAACTAATCTGCGATTTCTTCCGTTTATGGAAAATGTGTTTGTTGTAAACTCCAAGCGAAACAAATGCCGCTCTCATTTTTTCGCATGAAAACTTAAAATGTTACTTATAAATTTCATATGTGTAGGCGGGAGGTAAACTGTACCAATTCACATTTTTCACAATTTTGCCTTTGGCAATCAAAATAAGTAATGCCATGTCATTTGAAATAACAACGGCAATACAGCGCTGTCAACAATTCAAAAATTTCGATGTAAGACTGAATTTACACGATGAAATATCTCATGAAATTAATTGCATGAAATTTGGTTTTATTGGCAAGAGCAGCGTTTCCAGTTAAGGGGATTTGTCTCCAAACCGGGGATTTATTTTTGTGGTTGGGAATTAAAATTCGAGTTGATGATCAGGGGAGTTTTTATTGATGTATACTATATTTATTTACCCTTCATTATTTTTATCAAAAAACTTTTTGTTTACATATTATTTTAATCACAATTTAAACTGAACACAAAATAAATCGGACTATTGCTAAAAATTTCATAATATAAAATTGGAACTCCTAAGATATCAGTATGAAATACAATTTAACAATTATAAACTCGATATATGTATAATGAGTATTTTCGCATTTCTGCTGCTTGCTACTTTAAACTATTGTGATAACTTTATATGTGATGATCCTGATGAAAAGGACCCTTATCTACCGGATGCCGAAATTGAGCTAGCTACATTTCCTATAACTAGATATTAATTTTAAAATATTATGAATATAAAAATATAGTTTATATATAGCAATATAGTGGAAGAAAAAGGTAGAGGTTAAGAAAAATCATTTTTTAAGTCATTTCGGAGGTGCATATAGGGATAACTACTTTTGTAAAGTGGTGGAATACGTCTGAGCACTGATATACACCAACTGTTGAAACAAATCTTAATGATAAGCCCGTCTAACATATGAACTAAAGTTGAATTTCAAAAGCTACCAAATTTACACAAACAGCTATTACTGACTCTATTGATAATTCTTGCTGGAAAGAAAAGATCTCTCATATTGTAATAAGCGTCAACCTCTATATATATGAAAAACATTATAAAAATAGAGCAACTCCTCCAGTTATAACGTTATGGATCAGCCTTAAAGACTTTTATCAAATATCTATTTTTTATAAAATGGGAAACAAGCAGATAATTTTTAATAGGAAAAAGCTTTCTTACCAAAAACTTTTGATTAAAAATAGTTTCTTGTGAATTCCCAAATAGATTTATGTTGGCGTGTTTCAAATTACTATTTTTCTTCATATGTATTTAAAAGTGCACAGCACAACCGATCATACAAATGAATCAAATCTTACGGATTTTTGAGGATGAAAAATCGAAAAGTGGGCATAAGGTATAAAATAAATCTGGGAACCCTGGGCAAGACGTGTAGAGAAACAAACGGGCTTGGAAAAATTTCATGACTTAAATTTTTGTATACATATCAATTGTAAGTGCCTTTTCATAATATGTCTTTTTTACCTAGATTTTGTTGGAAAATTTTCTTTTAAAACCCATATGAAAACTCACGCACATTTATATTACAGACTTTTTCTCCATGCTGGGAGTACGAAATTGACAAATGGGAATATCAAATAACCCCTCAAAATTCAATTTGTGCCTTTTTTCTTACCCATTAGCTTCTCACCACCTCTCTCTCAAACTACAAAAACCTACCTTTAAAGCCATGCGGAAAAGTCACAGTGCAAATCGCGTGTAAGCAAGCAATTTCGTATTGAATAATTGTCAAAGACAAAGGACAAAATTTTCATGAAAAAAATCATCGTGTAAATTTAGTTTGATAAAAAAATATCTGGAACAAGTTGTAAAAAGTAGGACAACCCCGGACACTTGCTAAAAAAGAAGTAGGACTACCCCGGACGCCGTAAAAAAGAGGACAGTGTCCGGGGAAAAGAGGACGGATGGCAACCCTACCTGAGTATGACTTCAATTTCTTGAAATTTTTGTATACATATCAATCGTTGGCAATTTCGTGTTGAATAATTGTCAAAAAAAGTGCATGGAAGTTTCATCGTATAAACAGACGATGAAATATGTAGATAGCAACTTTAAAAGAGGAAGGAAAAAATTCTCATGCAAACAATTCATCGCGTAAATTTAGTTTAATAAAAAAATATCTGGAGAAAGTTGTAAAAAGTAGGACAACCTCGGACAGTTGCTAAAAAAGAAGTAGGACTACCCCGGACGCCCTAAAACAGAGAAAAGTGTCCGGGGAAAAGAGGACGGATGGCAACCCTACCTACACTGCCAACGACGGCAGCAACAACATCCTAGCGAAAATCCTACCTACGTTAGTAAACCAAATCAACAGATTTTGTCGCCACCTCGCGGCGAGTCGTACCTATTAATGGACGTTTGTAAAGGTTCGGAAGTTTACTAACTGTTTTTTCTTTATCATGTTCAACTATTTTAACCTTATTTCTATCTTACCATCGTGAAATTGCATTAATATTTTCAATGCTTTGATCTCTTGAATGTTTATTTTGCTCAAGTTTTTGGAACAGTATACATTCATGTTTTTAGCTAAGTCCCTTTAGAGTTTTAATAATTGAGTTATGAATTTTAGTCGAACTGTATGCCATTTTGTTTAAGAAATTCATATTAAAAGAAATAATTTACATATCGTTACTTTAATTTGCAAAAGGAGTATAAACAATTATCAAGTTTGAAACAAAAAACTTAATAAAAAAAATATAAAAAAGCTTATGTATAGTTTTAGAACTATAAGAAATGTGAGAAATCATCCAGCCTATATATTTCATAACTTTTAAAATATATATAATACTGTTTTGTAGTTCTTTTATTAAGATTTATGTCTCAAACTTAAATTTTTTATATGCTGGGCTCAAACTTTCATGCAAATGCATGTTTTTTGTGGTAATAGATAAAGAGGTATTGGCTAATTATCTATGCGAACCATCAAACTTTTGGTAGTTTGGCATCGATTTGTAACTGCATACTTTGGTGGTAAGTGCATATTTTTGCATATTTTGGCAATAAATGCATAATTTTGGAGCTATAAAAATGTTTTAATGCATATTTCTAAGTTTCCTTTTTCAGGGTGGTTTCCTATAGGAACATAAAAAATGCCATCATCTGTTTCATAGCCTGCGTCCAGGCTCCCGCTTCTTTTACTGTTGTGAGTAGTTTGCAGCATCTAGATCAGGTTTCTTTGACCGTAGAATATACTCGCAGTACTTTGATACTGCGCTCCAGTTTCTCTCGCTTGCTGCCATGATGTCAATGATATTTTTGACTGTCAGTGTTCCAACCTGGTGTTCGATCTCTCTTCGCTTTTCAGATTAGCGGGTGCATAATAATAATAATAATAACAATAATAATAATAATAATAATAATAATAATAATAATAATAATAATAATAATAATAATAGTAATAATAATAATAATAATAATAATAATAATAATAATAATAATAATAATAATGATAATAATAATAATAATAATAATAATAATGATAATAATATTTTTTATTTTTATTTATTTTTTTTTGCGGGAAGAGGTGGGAAAAATGCACTTTTTGCATTCACGTGAATCGTCATCCAGCGTGATATGTCGGGCTCGACCGACTAAAAACCCACCTTGCTCCTTTTTCGGAAATGAGTTCCACCCCGGAACTGCGTTTGTATTACTTCAATGTGGTTTCCTATAGGCACATAAAATATGCCATCATCTGTTTCATAGCCTGCGTCCAGGCTCCCGCTTCTTTTACTGTTGTGAGTAGTTTGCAGCATCTAGATCAGGTTTCTTTGACCGTAGAATATACTCGCAGTACTTTGACACTGCGCTCCAGTTTCTCTCGCTTGCTGCCATGATGTCAATGATATTTCTGACTGTCAGTGTTCCAACCTGGTGTTCGATCTCTCTTCGCTTTTCAGACCAGCGGGTGCATAATAATAATAATGATAATAATAATAATAATAATAATAATAATAATAATAATAATAACAATAATAATAATAATAATAATAATAATAATAATAATAATAGTAATAGTAATAATAATAATAATAATAATAATAATAATAATAATAATAATAATAATAATAATAATAATAATGATAATAATAATAATAAAAATAATAATGATAATAATAATAATTATTATTTTTTTTTGCGGGAAGAGGTGAGAAAAATGCTCTTTTTGCATTCACGTGAATCGTCATCCAGCATGATATGTCGGGCTCGACCGACTAAAAACCCACCTTGCTCCTTTTTCGGAAATGAGTTCCACCCCGGAACTGCGTTTGTATTCCTTCAAGGTGGTTTCCTATAGGCACATAAAAAATGCCATCATCTGTTTCATAGCCTGCGTCCAGGCTCCCGCTTCTTTTACTGTTGTGAGTAGTTTGCAGCATCTAGATCAGGTTTCTTTGACCGTAGAATATACTCGCAGTACTTTGATACTGCGCTCCAGTTTCTCTCGCTTGCTGCCATGATGTCAATGATATTTTTGACTGTCAGTGTTCCAACCTGGTGTTCGATCTCTCTTCGCTTTTCTGACCAGCGGGTGCATAATAACAATAATAATAATAATAATAATAATAATAATAATAGTAATAATAATAATAATAATAATAATAATAATAATAATAATAATAATAATAATGATAATAATAATAAGAATAATAATAATAATAATAATGATAATAATAATAATAATAATAATAAACTATACCCCACCTGTTGAACAATTGTACAACGTTATTGCCAAATCATTATAAACAAAGGCACGACAATATCGGAATGATATTGTACATTAGTATAATAAAAAACCTAAGAATGAATGAACAAACAACTTATTATTTCAAATACCAACCCAAACTGGGACAGATCAATACTACTCAATAATCCAACAAACACAAATATACCCATTAGATCAGATACTATAATCATAGATAAACAGGAAAAAGTTGCACAGATAATTGATTTTGCAGTACCGTATGACAACAATATTCAGGAAACAATAGCCACCAAAAAATCCAAATACACACAACTAGCACAATATCTCAGAAATACACAGAACCTATCAAAAATTGAAATCACACCAATTATAATAAGCTCCTTAGGAACAATACCCAAGGAGACCACAAATGGAATCAAGAAGCTACATCTAGATGAAAAAATATTGGCCGTAATGCAAAAAGCAATCCTTATAAATACGACTAATATTATGAGGGAAACACTTAACTGATGGTTATAAAACATGGATTATATCCCAACTGAGCGTAACCTATGGTCTAAGACCCGGTACGTGAATTCCAGCGAATGCTGAGAATGTAGAATTCTATAATAATAATAATAATTTTTTTTTTGGGTGCAAGGTGGGAAAATGCTTTATGCATGTTACGCGGATCGTCATCCACGCCGTATGCCGAACTCCGTCTAGCGATACCGGCTAAAAACCCGCCTTGTCGCGCTTTGGGATATGTTTCCCACCTGGGTACCGTTTTAACATTACTTCCAGGTGGATCCCGATGTTTGGTGTGTGTATTTGTACACCTCCTCTTGTATTGCCTGCGTCCAGGTCACCCTCTTGTTTTAGCTTAGTTTTGCGGTCCTAAGTTTAAAACTGCATCTAGGTCTTGTTTTTTGAGCGGAGAACGTGCTCAATGTATCCTGCAATTGCCTTCCAGTTTTCTTTACTGCTTATCATCCTATCAACGATGTTTTCGACCTTTAGTTCGGACGTATAGTTTTCTAATCGCCTACGACTCTCATTCCAGCGGCAGCATTTGAAGAACGTGTGTTCGGCGTCATCTATTGTTTCTTTTTCTTCGTAGATGCTGAAGGCTGTCGTACACTTGCCCATTTTGTGCAGGTACTTCCGGAAATATCCGTGCCCAGATAACATCTGTGTTACGTAGTAGTCTACTTCTCCGCTTTGCCGTTCTGTCCATTTTGGAATATCGGGGATTAGTTTGAAAGTCCACCTTCCGTGGATGTCATTTTCCCATCGCGTTTTCCATTTCGCTATAGTTTGCAACTTAATGGATTCTATTTCTTCCTCTGGTTCAGAGTTGCTTATTTTAGCGTTGTATATGTTCATCCGTTCAGCTGCCTGTAGATCTATAGGCTTCATTCCCGCTATAACAAGAACAGCGGGTGCAGACACGGTGCGGTATACGGACGTAACCCGTAATGCTGCTATCCTCTGCACTGCCAGGAGTTTTTTCGCTCTGCTTTTGGTGCTTAATGTTTGGGCCCATATTTCACTTCCGTATAAGAGAATGCTATTTGATGCTTCCATTAGTAGCTTCCGTTTTCTTGGGAGTGGTCCCCCGATATTTGCCATTAGTCGGCTGAGCTGCATTGTTATCTTTGCGGCTTTTTGTGTTGCGTAATGGGTCTGGTTTGAGTAGGTCAGCTTTGAGTCCAGTCTTACTCCGAGATACTTGACCGATTCTTTAGTGGGTAGTACTATATCGCCGATGTGCATATCTATCTGAACTGGAATTTGTCGCTTGGTGAGTAACAACAGCTCTGTTTTATGCATTGCGAGCTGTAGTCCATGTGTGTCTAGCCAGTTTTTGGTTCTTATCATCACTTGTCTCAGTTTGCGCTGGGCGTCTTCGGTGTTTCTTGCTGTGATGACAGCAGCAATGTCATCGGCGTACCCCACAAGATATGTGTGTTCCGGCATCTCTTGGTTAAGTATTTCATCATAGGTGGCATTCCAAAGAGAGGGTCCTAGTATGGACCCCTGTGCTGCTCCTGATGTGACCTGTATTTTCCTCGTACCTGCGCTCGTGTTGTATATGAGTATTCTGTCGTTCAGATAGTTACTAATGATTCTTATAAGGTATTCTGGTAATTCGAAATTTCTCTTGAGTGCATATAAAACATCTGACCATCTGAGGCTATTAAATGCGTTCGTTACGTCTAAAGTAGCCAATAGGACTATTGGTCTAGAATAGTGATTTCTTTGTTGAGCGGCGTTGACTGCGTCTACTACGTCTTTTAGGGCGCCTACTGTGGATTTTCCTGATCGGAATCCATGTTGTCTCTTGGACAAATTTCCACCTGCTATGATAGCTTCCTCTAGCCGGGGTTTTATGAGTCGCTCAAGCAACTTGCCTGCCGTATCCAGCATACAGAGTGGTCTATATGAGGATGGCGATTCGGGGTCCCCTTTCCCTTTGCTGATTAGTACCAGACTTTGTTTTTTCCAAGCATTTGGAAAAACACCTTCCCTTAAGCAGCTGTTATACATCTCCAATAACAGCCCGGGTTTGCTGGTTGCAATTTCCTTTCATTACTTCGGCTGGTATTCCGTCAGGTCTGGCCGCTTTCTTATTTTGGAGGCCTCGAGCGGCTGTTTTGATTTCGTCCAGTGTAAACGGGGTAAAGTTAGTGAGTATTCCAGTTTCCTCTTCGTCTTCTCTCACTTCATGTTTTGGGAAAAGCGTTTCGACGATATTTAGCATGGTTGTTTCGTCCATTTCCCTCACTGTATTTTTCATCCCCAATTTTTTCGTAACAATCTTGTAGCCGAGACCCCAGGGATTTCGGTTTATATCGTCTCTCAGTTCCTCCCACTTCTCTCTTTTACTGCTATTTATGGCATTCCGGAGTTGTTTTTTTGGCCTCTTTATATTCCATGTGTTCCATCTCTGCTGTTCCTCTTCGCTTGGCTCTTGTGCATTTTCGCCTTTGTCGAATACAATTTCGTCTGCGTTCATCTATCGAGTCGTTCCACCCGTACACTGCAGCTTTGTTTTTTGGCCTCTTCATCTCTGGCATTGCTTTGTTGCATCCCTTCGTGATGATACTCATAACTTGCCTGGCGATAGTGTTAGCCTGTTGATTTCTGTCAGGAGGGCTAAAGAGTCTAGTCTATTTACATTCCACTTACGGGTGGATGACTTCGCTTTTCTTGCTGAAGTAGAGCCGCTGCAATTGAGGGAGAAAGATATGTACTGATAGTCGCTGGCTGTGTATATTTCAAGGACGTTCCAGCTTTCTATTCTGCTTGCCAATTTCTCAGATACCAGAGTTATATCGGGAGTGGTGCCATCGCACCCGGGACGTCTGAATGTGGGTACATTTCCACTGTTAGCAACGATCAGCCCAGTTCTAGCTAGCATTTCCAATACTCTTCTTCCTCTCGAATTGGTTGTTTGCATTCCCCATTCTACGGCTTGTGAGCTGAAGTCTCCCGCCACTACAAGGTGTCCGGCGATCTCTCGTGCTGTGTCTTCGATGCCATCGAGCTTCTCTTGAAAGTCAGCTGTGCTATCACTGGGTGTGAGATAGCAGCTAATTAGTGTAATGTTTTCGAATTGTATCCATACGAATCCGTTTTCAGCTTTTTGTTCTATGGCTATTTGCGGAAGTAGAGCATATGCCACTTTTACTCGATGCATGTTTGCTTGTAATATTTTCACTGCGCCTTTGGTTTATTTGCTCTACAGTTTCTTGAGCCTGGCAGATGATTTGCCATGCTGTTTACTTCTTCCGAACAGATGCAGCACTTTGGTGGGCTTTTGCATTCTTTGAGCTTGTGGCCCTTTTCGCCGCACCTAATGCATAATCCCATACCTTTCCTGTCAGGGCCCTTACATTCCCAGTGCATGTGACCAGCCCCGAAACATCGGAAGCATCGTTTTGTCTCTTCGAGGTATCTTATTCGACAGTTTGTTACTGCAATTTTTATCCTCCTGGTTTTGAGAAGTTTGTTTGCTCCTGGTGCTGGTAGGGAGACAAAGGCCCTTCTTTGTTCTCTGCTATTTATTGCTGTTAGGCGAACAGTTATATCCTCTTCCGCTGTATTTGTTTCCTTATTTACAGCAGCAATAACATCTTCTTCTGTAGATAGGGAATCAAGGTCCTGTATCTCTATAGTGGCTTTGGGCTTCAAGTCTTGCACTATGGCTGCCTCTTTGAGAGTTCCTTTAATAGCATTACAGAACTCGTCTTTCTTGCCTCCTCTTCCCATCACAAGCAGTATTGCTCCAGTTTTAGTTTTCCGTATGGATTGTACGGCTACCTCTGTCTCCTCCGGTTTCACATTTTGCACGTCCGCATAGCTATGGCCTTCTTGTGGCTTTATTATTACAGCTTCTGGGCGTTCTCTAGGCTTCTTCTGTAGTGGCTTTTTTCTCTGGTCTTTATTTTTATTTGCCCTTCTGGGCGTTTTAGCACCTTCTGTGTTGTTGTTCAGCTTTGGTGGCTTGTTTCTGTCATCTGCTATCTTCTTTTGCTTCTTGCCAGGGTTGGATTCTACTGGGCTAGATGCATTGCGCTTATTTTGGGGTGTTGAAGGCAATGGCGTCGTATTGATACCGCTCACGCTTGACTTGCGGATGACTTCCTATTGCCTTGGCTGTGGTCTGCTTTTTTCTCTTTCCGCATTTTTCCAGTTTCTGCGATAGTCTGTGATAACATCCATGAGTTCCTCTAACTCTGACACTCCATTTTGGACATCCAAGCTGATGTTTCTTTGTTTGGTCATTGCCAGACGCATTTTTCGGAGCACCTTTTTAAAATTCCCAACGGCTTCTTCTTCAGACAGTTGCATTTTTGCTATGAATTCCTGCCTAGGTGAGCTGTATGTCGCTGTGGGTTGGTCTGGCGTGCTTATTGCCGTAGTGTTTTTTCCTTGAGGAGTATCAAGATTTCCTTCTCCGATCCGTATGGAGGAGGGTAGTCGATATACTGGAGATCGTCTAGTTTTTGTGCTACTGGTGAAGATCGTTTCCGTTTCTCTTCTCTCTTTATTTTTTGGTGTTTCGTTATTTGACATTTTTTTTTCTAAAAGGGTCCCATCTTGAAGTCGTTATCTGTACCCGGTTGTGCAGTCGTCCTTAAAAATGATCCCGAGAGTCCCTTTGCATGCAGTGAGGTCCTCGCGAGGGTTGACACAAGTCCTTATGGGAGCATGTGTTCAATGCCAGATTGGACATTAATTAGGATGTTGTATCAACTAAACCTGCACTTGCCAAGGTTTTAACGGGACGGAGGGCAAGTGTGACATTTGCCTGAAAGCCGTTTCTACAGGATTTCACTCCTGTATATTAAGGTAACAGAATACCCCACCTGTCGACCCAAATTCATCCAATGCCAGATCGTTGCTTAAATCATGTTTCCGTGTCATTGCCATTTCGTTATCATATAAGTATAAATATATCTCTTTTCTTTCCAGCTATAGTATTCATCTGCACGGGGTGCCTGCTTTGTAGCATCATCCTGTTGCATTTGTCATCAACATCCTCACCGAGCGTGGTGATCAGCTGTCCAGTATTTTGGTCCACGGGTGGTATTTTATTTCCCACCTTCCCTGCGAATCTGAAAAGATCAGCCGAGAGTTTCCCTATCCGCCACCTGGGGACGCGTCCGATGGGAGACTGGAATAACTCCGCACGGATAATAATAATAATAATAATAAATAATAATAGTAATAATAATAATAATAATAATAATAATAATAATAATAATAATAATAATAATAATAATAATAATGATAATAATAATAATAATGATAATAATTATAATAATAATAATAATAATAATAATAATAATAATAATAATAATAATAATAATAATAATACTAATAATAATAATAATAATAATAATAATAATAATAATAATAATAATAATAATAATAATGATGATGATGATGATGATGATGATGATGATGATGATGATGATGATGATGATGATGATGATGTTAATAATAATAATAATAATAATAATAATAATAATAATAATAATAATAATAAAAAAATAAAATAAAATATTAATCAAGCCCAATTCTTTCTGAATATAACGTTACGAACATTAGCATAATAATCAATTTAGATTCACAAAGCAAATTCGTTCGAAATAATCATATTAATAAACAATTAGCTACTGGCTTGAGCTTTTCACATGTTTACATGTTCATATATACTTAAGTATAAAATTAAACCAAAAAAGTTTGTCTTGAGTAGAAAAAAAATCAGAAAAATGGGAATGAAGAAAAATAATCCGATGGCAACGCTGGGAAAGTGCACTTTAATATCAGTTTCACACAGAAAAATTTCCATGTAAAATCATCGAAAACCAGGTTAATTTAACATTTTTCGGTAGTGATTTTGCTTCATAGGTGTTTTATGTTAAATCAACATGATTTACAATAATCTTGAAAGAAATTTTTTCCTTTTGAATTAACTATATTTCATGTTGGTTTAATATTCCAGTACAGTTAAATCAAAATGAAGTTGATACTGAAATAATACGAAAAATCATATTGATTCAAAGTAATTTCGAGTTGAAACAACGTGAATTTGATATTGGAACAACACGAAGAATCATGTTGAATCAAAGTTATTTCAAGTTGAAACAATGTGAATTTGATATTAAAATAACACGAAGAATCATGTTGAATTAAAGTTATATCAAGCTAAAACAACCCGAATTTAATGTAGCTATTTTATTAATTATTTTACTTACGTGATAGTCACCAGAAAACTTTGCCTTGTAGCTGACTGCCCCAGCCAACATTTGAACTCGTGCCACCTGCATGATAGTCCACGCGCTAACCACTGCAGCCACAATTAAAGTTATAGTCATGTCGATTGAAAATGAAACTTAACGTTTATAACAAAATTGTTTTAACGGTGATTTAAGGTTAGATTAATAATTTTCCGTTTAAAATAAATATGAAACAATGGTAATTTTTAACCAGCAGCATTAAATTTTCGCTGGTAATTCGTTTTTTGTTGTCTACATAGACGACACATGTAAGAATAAACAACAACAAGTCACTCAGCTAAGCAGAACAGTGAATTGTAGCAATGAACAAAGCAAATAAACACTAACACACTCAAACGACAGATTATTTCTTGTAAATTTAATATGATTTCCAATGAAAATTGCGGCATGTGGATTTTACATTCCTTTTTTTCTTTCAACACAGTGATTTAATTCTCGTATTCAATTTTCACGAAAAAGTTTTATATATAAGAATTAAAAATCACATTCATCAGAGCCACCTGACAAGTGGTGATAAGCAAATACATGTGACCACTGACGATGGAAGTGTTTCGGCTTCCGAAAGTGGCGCTACTCTGTTCTGATGTGTACGTTGAAAAATTAAGTTGATGTTAAATTTGCCCCTTGTTCCTGGGAATATTAACCAGCCCAATTCTTTCTGAATATAACGTTACGAACATTAGCCTAATAATCAATTTAGATTCACAATATATTTTCATATTATTTTAGTTTTGGTACTTTTGTAAAGGCATATTTTAGTACATTTTTTTCATTTTTAGCTACATTTGTTAAGCGCTTAAAACCAATTTTTAGTTGCATGAAAGTCCGAGCCCTGTTTATTTATATGTTTGTAAATTAAAGTAGCCATATGTACGTACATAAAATAATTTTGTTATTATAACATTATAGCCAGGGAAACCGCAAATATGCAATTGCATATTTAGGCACAAATAAGATATTTATACGTTTCAGAACTTTTGGCATTAATTTATTTCGCTATTTTCATGCATATTTTGGTTTTTTAAATTCTAATATGAATATTTACAAAAAAAATCTGTTTGCCATCGAAAATTTTTAAATTTTTTCACATATAAAAAATTTCTCTTTTACGATTTTAAATTTACTCTAATGTATTTTCCCCAATTTCTTACAAATTTTCCTCATTTCACTGATTTATTTCCAGTTTATTCACAGCTTTTAAAGCTTTCAATTATGGTACATAGTTTTGCGGATTTTTGAGCAATTCCAATTTAGTCGATTTTGGCTTATTTGCACTTCATAGAAAAATAGCAGAAGAAGAATAGTCGTGCTTGGGAATATTTAAGCTATTTATGCGATTTTGATGATTTATTCCTAATATCGTCGCTCGCATGACCAACTAACGGAACTGACATTTACAAAATTTTACAGGAGAGCAGTTTTAATATTTTTGACCCTTTATTCCATTGTCCCTGTCGCAAGGTATGCATGATATTTTCAGTCTGCTTTTCTAATTATGTACTCTGACGTCTACTATTCAATATTATTATGGCAAAATGGTATTATATTGGATTTTAATGCGATTTTTTGATTCCAAAATCTGCAGATACGTTGAAAATGTTATGGCGTTTTCTGAGATAACGGTACTATATATAATCACATAATTTACACACAAGATGCGACATGCCTAAAGAAGTCCCATAGTGGTCCTAACTCAGTTTCGGAAAAAATGTCAGTTCCGTTAGTTGGTCATGCGAGCGACGATATGAACCACAAAAAATGTCTAAGTGTCTTGTTGCCCAATGTTTTATAATCGGAAAAATTAAAGGCCAGGCTGGCATTGTTAAATCGACTCCCGTATCCATAAAGAATATATAGGTAGCATGCAATATCGTCCCATGAAATAGTGTCAATGGACGTTATTTTCATTTTCAAAAGGAAATAATGACCATAAAAAATGCAAATAAAGTTCATGCAATAGTACTGCAGAACTAATATTGACTGCATTGCCGGGCTTTGGACGGGATTAATTGTTTTCTTCTCTGGGTATGTCGAATAGTGACTTCGCAGAGTTCAGATTTTTGACTATGCAGCAAATCTTTACTCTGCGAAGCCACTATTCGACATTCCCATGGACATTATTCCTTTTTGAATTGAAAATAGTGTCCGTGGACGTTATCTTCTTGGACATTATTGCATCCCACCAATATACATATGTATGTAATTCGTGGTATCATAAATGAATATCATATAAATTATAAACGAAATGATAAAGTTTTAAGAGTATATTTATTACATTTTGGGATCATATTTTTAAGTTTTTAGTGCATGCTTAGTGCGCATAAAACATATTTTGTGGTCATATTTCCGGTTTCACTGATTACAACCTACAAAAATATTTATTTATAATTAACTTAACAGTTTACAAATGCATATATAACTTTAAAGTAAATCAAACTTATATAAATGTATTTATTTTATTTGGAAATATAAAATAAGAAATTTTCAAAGGACCTGAAGTTTATTTCTAATTAATACTAAACAAATACTTTGCTAAAAAGGAAGCGTGGTTTTTTAAATTAATTCTGAAATTGTTGTATGCTTGCCAAGTGCTGGCGAATTCGTCTGCTTTGAAATTATCGTATCTACGTTGGTGTCTGTATCTTTGAAATCAACAATCATACATATCTCTGTATATAATTATACCAACTAAATTGCATCCAAAATAATTACTTACAGAAGACTTTAGAATTGGAACTAATAACGTCAACAGTAGGTGCATCTGGAACTACTTATCTCTTTGTAATATGTTTACTACATTTGAATTTACAATACTTTACGTAAATTTTTCAGTGGGACAGCGGCAAACAAACTTATTTGTTAGACGAAGAATTGATTGCTTTGTGTTGATATTTTGTTCTTAATATGTTTATTATCCCGTTGAATTGAGCCAAGTAAAACAAAAATTAAAGTGCTGGTTGCTTTAATCAAAGTACTGGTTCATTGAATAAAACATTTTACTATTCTTCTTGAAGTTAAAATCAACGTACCTTACTTAAAATCATTCATTAAATCGTTCATTGAAATAGCATGTTCCTTAAATTCAACGTTATATACGTTAAATCAACGGAATAGTTCATTGTTTAATTCAACGAATAAAATCAAAGAATGGTTAAAATGTTCAGTTCATATCTACATAAAATTTTACTTTGAATTTCAATGAATATTTTTTTGAAACAACGTATTATACGTTGAATAAAGCCTTTTTTAAGAAAAATTTCAACGAAATTAAATCAATGAACGTGAGTTCGTTGAATTTATTTAAAAACGTTTGTCAGTGTATGTGAAATTCTTCACCAATGTTATGAAACTAATATCGTCATATCTGTATGGTAGAAGCCAATCTGTATATTATTGTCCTAAAAGATCTATAAGCTGTTCTGTATTACTAGGTGTACCACAGGGGTTGTCCTAAAGGTTTGCCTCATTGCATACAAAACACTCACTACAGGTACTGAATTTAATATTCTAAGACTGTTGTTTGTCTCAAAAATTATATCAGACAACCGTTTAAGCGCATACCATTCAGTTCTTTGGATCACTTCCCTCCAGTGATGTCAGATGTAGGAAATTGTCCCTTTTTGTAGGGATTTTTCAACAAAATTCCATGCGTACACAGAAAAAAATAAGTTTCGTTTTTGATAACAAAAATCCCGGTATTCAATAATTTTTTTTCAAATTTCCTGTGATAAAGAATTCCCCTATATTGATAACAAAATTATTTCAAAATAAAAATATATATATAAATTAAAAAAAATGTTGACATGGCTGGAATACGAACCCGGGCTTTCTGGACGTAAAGCATACACTCTCTAGCTGAGCCATATCCCATTTATTTTTTTATGGGATACAACTTGTTTTAAGTACTTATGTATAAAAAGAAAAGAAATAACCGGCATGGAAAAGAAATACTTACAACGAAATATTTTATTATGTTAAAGATAAATGTTATTGAAATTCATATTTTTTTTTAATAACACGGTCTTATTGAATATAATTCTTGTCTATTTTTTCTGTGTAGGGAAAAAGAACAGATATTTAATATTATGCAAAATGTAGGGAATTTTGAAATCTTTCGTTTGTTTTATATAAAAATTCAAATGATTTAAATATATTTTTAAATATAATTACTCTAAAGTGATTTTTATTATCATTTATTATTATTATCAGCACATACACAGAAAAAATTATTGTCCAATTTTTTTAATTAATGGCTTCCTCAGTAAAAAACTTATTTTAAATAATTTTTTCGTTATATCAATATTTTCTTTTGTTGATTTTGCTGTTATTTAATAAAAGTACTGCTAACAAAATTGAAAACCAAAGACTAAAAATTTTTATATATTAAATGCATGTAAAAAATATGCAGCGTTGTCAACTCAGTGCTTTTCGTACCGTTTTTAGTGCTTTTTCGACTCTTCGACGCAAAAAAATTTTTGAGTTAGTGTTCGGTGCTTTTTTAATCTAAATTTCGGCGACGGTGGCACTAAACCCAAAATTCAAAAATTTATTTCCTTATCTAAAAATTTTTTTCAAGTGTAAAATTCTTTGGTAATGCAACTATTTCTTGAACATGTTTTTGCAGTCATGCAGAAAAATGAAAAAAGTGGATTCGAGCAATTAATTGTGCTTCATATTTTATCTCTTAAAAGCGTCAAAACCCATAGAAAACGAATTCTTGTACGTATTTCGTTTGCTTAGCACTTCAGATTTCAGAAACTATCAGTTTCAACGATATTTGACATACATATACATTAGGGTTGATGACTTTTTGGATTTTTGGCAATATACAAGCTCCAGCTCCAAAATCGTGCAGGGCACGGAAAAGTAATAAGAACTGCGATCTCACTTTTTCGCGATCATGAAAAAAGTTCACGCACCAAACGCATTGATATTTTGTATATACGTTATTTTTATTAAAGGAGCCATGTTTTAAAGTTATTTTTTTACTCAAAATGGTGGGTAACGATTTTGTAAGAACGATTATATAAAAAAACACAAAAATTTAGTTATTTCGATTAAAATATCACTTTTTTAATAAAAGAAAAAATTGGGCTGTTTTTACTTATTTTCCATCCCCAACACGATTTTGGAACTGGAGGCTGTCGCCAAAAAATAGTCATCACAATAATATAGATATGTATATTCTACTCTTACGTGCGCATCACGTGGCGGTATAACTGTTCCGATACTTTTTATGGTTTCTTTTTATAGCTGTCTAAACTTGGCATCTGTGCCATTTTTTGAGAAATGTTCGTCATATTCAAGATTGAATAATTTTAGAGCGCGTCATCGGATATTAATAAATTTGGTGTCATTCGAAAAGTTTCAGTCTCCTCTTAATAAGTAATGATTAAAAAGGACATAGCTTCCCGCTACAAGATCCTCTAAAATCCCAAAATGTCCTGGAAAATTAATTTTCTTTAGTTTTTACAGAGTACAACTGAAAGGTCTTTATTGTACAAAGTCTTTAATTAGGGATGAAAATAGATTCAAAAGTTACAGTTTTTTCTTTATGATAACCCGATAACTTCTACGAAAAACTTTGATGATCATACATAATCAAATAATATCGGATATAATATATTAAGCTCTAAATAACATTAAATTAAATTTTTAAAAAGCCCCCGAAGAAAATAGATGATAACTTCAAAACGGCTGGACCAATTTTATTTAAATATAGGTAAGAGGATTTTGGATCAAGTCACCCTTCAAACAAAATTCACTAAATTAAAAATCGATGTACCCGTTTGGGAGCTACGGTGTCAAAGACACACAGATTCAACAGGATACATGTAGAAAAGGTGTGATATCTTCTAAACGCTGGACCGACGTTCTTCAAACATAGCTAAGAACACTCTCGATCAAGTCACTTTTCAAACAGAAAAACCAAAATCCAAATCGGTCAGCCGTTTGGTCTGTACGTGGAGTCATACAGATAGATACACAGACCCACACTACAAACTTATAAAACCCCTTTTTTTTGATCGGTGGCTAACAATAGGAAACTACAAAAAGTCTGAAAAATTTTTGTTTTAGTGGATTTAATTTTATTTAATTAATTCGTTTTAAATCTGCTCGATTTACAGAAGAGGCAAGTATATAACATTATTTTTAAATAAAACTAAAAAATTAAAATTTTGTGCTTTTTTCCAAGAATTACGCGTTTTTTACTTGTTTCACTGCTTTTGAAATCGCTGGAGGCTTATTCTGAATCGCGATGCGAAAGTCAATGCGATTCGAAAATTATAAATGCGAGCAATTGCTATTCTGTGTTACGATGTTTGTTTTTTCTTCGCATTTAAAATCTGAATTGCGCAACTATTTCTTAAATTAAAGTAGACAGATTTTATAATCCAAACTAACAAAAAAAAAATTTTTTAATTTGACGTTTATTTTAGGGGTGTAACGAATACCGATACCGATATATCGGCGATACTTCAGATTTTCCGATACATCGGTATCGGCGATATTTTACTGTCGATACGACGATACTTTTAAAAATTTTTTCAGAGCTTTTTTAACAAATAATTTATTTTTGTCCGATTTTACCATGAATTAAATTCACTTCGTTATTTTTTAAATCTTATTAATATCAATTTTAAAAATTAATAATATTTTATGCTGTTATTTTGTAAAAAAAATTATTTATTTTTTGGTAATTTTACCATGAATTCAAGTTCAAGTCGTTGTTTTATAAATCTTATTCCAGCAAAAAAAAGATACTCCAAAGAAGTCATAAAAATGTAGAATTCGTGATCTGGAAGTATTGGCAAATTTGGATAACTTCTAATTAGTTTTACATATCCGTGCCATTGCAAGAAGTTCTGTTTTTCGATTACCAATTCGGTGGAAGCGATGCTAGGACAAATTTCTTTTTCGGTATTCTATAATGATTTTTCCTCAAGGAAAAATTATAAAAAATTACCCATTTTCACAATTTTTTTATGCGAATTTAAACTCAGAACTGTATTTTCATGAAAATTTAAGTGAATAAATATAAACTTAGAAGTCTTTTAATAATTAGCTATAAAGTTATTTAGAAGAATATTAGTTGGGAAATGTCCTTTAAAAAAATCGATTTTTAAAAAAGCATGGCGAGTATTTTTTAAAATTATAAAGGAATTACACATATTTTCTTGCTTTTCTACTAATTATCTGCATATTTTTAATATAGATTTTTTGGAAGCAAAGAAAATGTAGCTCCTTAAAAATTACTTCCAATGTTTTATCAATTTTAAATATTCTCTCTTATAATGTAATTTTGTATAATAAAAAAATTGCGCTTGAGTTTTGTTAATCTAAACTTGAACTCAATTTCAATATTCGTATCGGTATCGGAATCGGTATCGGCGATATTTATTTTTAAATATCGGTATCGGTATCGGATCGGCAAAATGGCGTATCGTTACATCCCTAGTTTATTTGTTATTTTTTGACCAGTGTTGCCCCGATTTGAAGTAAAATTCGAATGCGAATGCGAAAGTCTTATAGAATACCATATTTCTTTCGCATCGCATTTCATTTGCGCATCGCAATGACTTTCGCATCGGAATTCAGAATAAGCCTCCTGATGTTATGTCTAAAAAGCCTAAAGATTTTTAAGTATGAGAAAAATTATTTAAAAAAAGAGAACTTTCTGCTTTTATTCTCTTGCTAAACAAACACAACTATATACCTACATACATATTTACCTAACAACAAACTTTCCATCAAGGTACAACCATACCAAGTAGGCTCGCTAGTACGACATCTACAAATAACACAAGCATTTTGTTCTTGAAATATCATTGCAGGATGTCAAAGCGAAGCGAATCACAAACCAAATAAAGAAATTTTGACGCCCATAAAAAATATAAAAAAAAGAATGTCAACTTCGTCTGTTATGGATGCCCTTGCTTTTGATTGTTATCAATCATTCAATGATATAAATATATTTATATGTAAGAGTAGGTTTATATGAACTTCTTGATGCCGTTTTCTAACAGTGTTTTTTGGCAAAGTGGTTGGATTTCAAACCTGAAGGAGTTTAGTTCGATACTAGTTGAAGTTAAACTACAAACAGTGAGTAAAAATACAAAATAAAACACGTTGACTTAATCGATAATAAATTCAAACATGAAATAAATTAGCTAAAAATTTTCTAACAGAATTTTTATAATTTCAATTTATAATTTTGTTCGTTTTTTTTTAATTTTCAAGTAAATTTTTTGTTAATCTCCTATTATATCAATTGAAAATTTTAAAAAAATTTCAACTAATTTCGTTTACTTGGATATACGAATTTTTTCATAGGTTGTAATCTAAACATTTTTTTACTCAATTCTTCGGATTTTTTAATCAAAGCGCATATTCATTTTGTTTCTGTGTAAGAAAGATGTTTCGGAGACCACACACCCTTTCATCAGTGTTCATGGGTACATATTTTATGTATTTCATCACCTTTTGTCTACCTCCGTTCGTTGCAAAATTCAAATCTGATTTATAGAAATCGTGAATGAAGGCAGAATACGAGGATTATTTATTTATGATTTAACAATCTGATAGTTGGGGTTGTCAACTTTTTCTAACCAAAACGCTCTATTCCCTTTCTCAAAACGCGCTAAATCACATCGTTGACAAATATTTTTAACCAAGACGCGCTATTCCCAAACGCGCTAAATTAAATTTGGATAAAAGTCGATGCATATATTGCAAAAAATTCAATATATATATTGAACAAAATAAATAACTATCTACATATTTGTTTTTAAATTTCATTCAGGGACAAAAAGTATATACATATGTATGTACTTATAAATATTAAGAAAATGTATATCAATATTTACTTTACCAATTTAGTCAATTTAGCGCGTTTTTATTAAACGTGGTATGAAGAAAAAGCGCGTTTGGCATTTCTAAAACGCGCTAAATTGGCGGAGCGGCTGATAGTCATAAATAATCAGTTTAGGTTACGTTAAAACTTAAAAAATTATATCAACTTTGGCTAAAAATTTATGAAGGTACACAAATTTTTATGACCAACTAGAATACATATCACAATTTACACAATGGCTGAAAATTTTATTGGGCTTAGTGATTTAATTTAGTTTGCCACAAGACATGTTTATACTATCATTCGAAAAGCAAGCTCTATGGCAAGCTATACTCACATTGTGTGGAAACACGTCTGCAATTTCTTGCAGCAAGTTCGTCATTATAACTTCCACAAACTACTTCTGGAATCAAATTTCCACAATTTTCGGTTTGAGTGGAAACACTTCAGCAAATACTTGCAGAAGTTCTTCCGCAAGTGACTTGCTAGTGGACACTCGCCTTTAAGTTCATTGATGTTTCACCAGAAATAGAACTACATACTTTTAGCTGAGTTCATCAATGCTGTCGCTAATGATCTGTATGTTAATTTTTTTATGGGTGCTTTTTCATTTTATTTTTACTTAATATTTTTTATTTGTATAACTTTTAAATTAATTTAACATATGTACATGTATATGTATATCAATGTTATCATTTAGATAAAATTATCTATACGCATATATATGTATGTATAAATGTTTTGAATAATTGGTAGTTTATTTATGTATTTCGTAATTTCACAATTGTTAACAATGTCTCTGCAATGCTATAATATATAAGATTAACTTCTTGTTGTACTGCTTTTGTCCAATAAATAAATAACCGGTACATATTTATTTAACAGTTTTATAAACTTAAACCATAATGATCATTATTACTTTTTTATTGATGTTATTGTTGTCCAATACAAATAAACCCTGTACACATTCTTAAAAAAATCAACATCAGTCTTTTGCCCTCCCTTTATATTATAAATTTTTTAGAACTCAATTCTGACAATGAAAACAAATGGGGGAGTTTATGATTTAAGCTGACATGTTTATTAAAAAAAAATACAAAATTAAAAAATTCATTCATATAATCACAATTCCAATCATAATCAGTCACCAAATCGTGGTCCCTTGCAGGTTTGAATTTGTTTTTGTTCTGTTATTTCCAATTCACCTTTTGTGTCTCGCTTTTTAAACTGAATTGTCGTCATACCAGGGATCGATACATCTGCATTATTGTACTTTTTTTTTGGTACCTTTTGCTTAAAGAAACAGCATGATTTATACCATTAAAGCAACTACTGTCCCACTTTATAGAAGAATAATTTAATGTACGAGCAGGTGGTAGCATCGGTCCATATCTCTACAGCAGAAGAAATATTTTATGAAGAAAATAATTATCCATTATATTCTATCGATTGTTCGGCTAAATATACATATGATATTTGAAATTAAATATTGGGGAGTGCATACACGATGCTAACTAGAGTTGAGTCGTTGAAGTACCACCTAGTTCAATTGAACGATTCAATTGATGAATTTTGAATTTGTCTTGACAAACGTCAAAATCGATATAAGAAGTCAACACAATTTTTATCATGGTGTTTTATATGTACATTAGTGTAGCTCTATATTTTCAAAAGTGCTCCGATTCTAGTACCAATTTTTAGACCGATTGAGCGACTGAATTCTTAAGAAATATAACTGTTTTGACCATTTTTTCATTTTGTTCAACCATATGTGACTACAGTAATTTTGACTTAACTGCACAATCAACTTTTCACGATTTTGGTGCAGATAAGTCAAAAATGCTGTTAGCTTAAATGTACTTATCTTTATTAGTGTGCACGTACACAAAATTATTTAATGTGTGCGGCTAACCTTAATTTTGTATATGCAAATAATGAAAAACTGTCAACAATATGTTAAATGTGCAGGTATACAAAGTGCACTTAAAAAAGAAGTTTGAAAAATAATCACAGAAAACAAATATTTTGTGCATTTAAGTCAAAATGCAGCTAAGACTGATTTTTTTGTATGAAAATAATTTTAAAATGTCAAAAATTTAAGGCAGTTATCTTAAAAGTGCAGGTATAGAAAGAGCATTTAAAAAACTAATTTCTATGGGATTTTAAGGAATAGTGACACCAGATAATAATTTTGCACAGTTAAGTCAAAAGTGCTCTTAAACAAAAGGCAGTTAAATCAAAACTAATGTAATAGTATCCCAAAATTCTTAAATTTTTTTTTCTTTTCAAAATCCTGAAAATCCAATAACCAGTAATAACCCAGTAAAAAAGTTGCTTCCAATAAAGCAGGTTTCTACTATTATGGAATAAAAGTAGCGCTGACAAACCTGCTGATATCACTGCTGATTTTTGTATGGCGACTTCCCGGATTGGAGTACTACATTTTTGTTCACAAAAGAGCATTTTCAGCACTAGAACTGAAAATATATGAAAAAATGGTTCGATGTGGATTGGCGTCGTTAACGCCATTTTGAGTTTTTCTTATTTCTTTTTTTTATTTATTTTTATTAAAGTCATATTTTTAGTCAATGTTTGTTATTTTAACTTCAACTAGTATCGAACTAAGAACCTTCAGGTTTGAAGTCCAACGTACCAATCACTCGACCATAAACACTGTTGCAAAAGGGCACTAAGAAACTCAAATAAAATTACTCTTTATTCTCGCTTAAAAACCTGCTTTGGATCAGCACTATAAAATCAGTTTTTTTGTATAGCTTATGTACGAAGCTTTTGTATAAGTAAAAAGCAAATACTTTTCTCGCTTCAAAACCTGCATTGTTGTGACGCTATGAAATCAGCTTCTGAACAAGCTCATATTTTAAAGCGCATTATGAAGCGCTTTATTTCTTTAGTGCTTCAAAAAACACGAAAATTTTTTACTGGGAATAGCCCAATTCACAATCTAGTGCAAATGGACTTGCATCGTAGCATTTGCAAAAATGGTGCAGTATATTTATACTCACCACTAACAACTGTCAATATGCCATACCATTTTGCAAATGCTACGATGCAAGACCATTTTCATAAGATTGTGAATTGGCCCAATAAGTTTTAATGGTTTATTATTATATATAATGGTATTTTATGTGGCTAAGGATAGTTTTTTCTGTCATGCTAACTACACAAAAAAAACAAGTTTCGTTTTTGATAACAAAAATCCCGGTATTCAATAATTTTTTTTCAAATTTCCTGTGATAAAGAATTCCACTATATTGATTAAAAAAACTATTTCAAAAGAAAAAATATATATAAATTTAAAAAATGTTGACATGGTTGGGATACGAAGCCGGGCTTATTCTCTACAGCTTATTCTCTACAGCTTAGCCATATCCGATTTATTTTGTTATGAGCTTAAACTTGTTTTAAGAACTTATGTATGAAAAGAAAAGAAATAACCGGCATGGAAAAGAAATACATACAACGAAATATTGTATTAAGTTAATGACAAATGTTATTGAAATTCATATATTTTTTAATAACATTGTTTTATTGAACATAATTCTTGTCTATTTTTTTCTATGTATCTACTGAAAACATTTATGTTGGTTACGATGAAATTTGATGTTAAAATATTATAAATGTTTTTTCGCTTCGTTTTAATGATGTTTATTCATGACAAAAGCATTTTTTGGTTCTTATAAACAAAGTTAATGTTTTTGTTAAACATTATTAAAAAATAAAAAAAATTTGTAAAACGCATTATAGATCTTGAGCATTGGCATTTTTTTATATTGGTATTGGCTTAATACAATTTTGAGATGTTTTATTAGATACATAGTTTACATTTTTAACATTTAAAATAAAACTATGAAAATTGCAAACAAAGAGATCTTAGAAAATTAAATTGTTCTTAAAAGGATTAAAAATAAAACTTAACATTATATATAACTACAAACATAAAAATGTCTTAACAGTAAATGACAACAACTACAATCCTTAATTGTTACCCGCTTGGTATATTTCTATTAGTGAATCTATAATTTATTGAAGATATTTTAAATTCATATAGATTACATGTTGTCACAGTGAAAATACTCATAAAAAACGACTACTCATAAAAAACGACCTGTAGGTCTTGTTGATTAGATCATTTTGTCATTTTAAAAAATTGCAATACGCCCTAAAAATTGGAAGTTATCGATTAAAAAAACGATTTTTTGGGAGTTCATGAAAAAAAATTTTTTCACTGCGTTTTTTCTGCACTGATTTAACATTTTTAATTTGACTTATATTTCATAGAAATATCATCAAAAGAAAAATTAAATATTCTATTTTTTCCTATTTTTTTAAAATTTTGCGTATTTTTTTTGCAACAGTTTGCTTGAGAATCTATCAATTTCTTTACTTTCTTAAATAGTGTATCTTATAACGATTACATTAAGTCCTAAATTATTAAAATCGGTTGAGAATTGGCAAAGTTACAATAAAAAAAAATTCAATGGAAAATTATACACGCAGTACGTTCCCGATGCACTGTGGAGCTGCTCACAAAATAAATGGTGAAATATGTTTAGCTGCTAAAGCTACTGTTTTGATCAGTGATTCTCAGCCTTTTTTTGTTGCGGCACACTTTTAACGATTTCAGAATTTGGCGGCACACAAAAAGAAAAATAAGTTTAAAAATATTTTACTTACTTTTAACACACTGCGTAAAATAGTTTATGATAATAGTTTTAATGGTGCGAAATAAAAGAATATGTACTAAATACAAAAATAACAACGTTTATTAATGGATTAATTACAAGTTAATAATAAGAATACTTTTAATGTGAAATTTGAGCTTGAGGTTTTTCGATAATTTCATTTATATTTGGTCGTAAAAATGATAATGCTGCTCTCATATCGTCTTCTACATTGAACAATCTTGATCTTTTTTTAGTCTTCATGTTGGTTAAGGCTGAAAATCCGAATTCACATAAATAAGATGTGGAAAATTGTAATAATATGCTTAAGCTTTTTTGGATTTCATTGGATAATCGCATCTAATGTTAATTCAAAATGAATTTATTGATTCTTCTGAACGTTTTAAACTTAGATCTCGATTATTGGAAAGCCAAATGTTAAAGTTAAGTCTAATACAGAAGTATCCGTTATGAGAAATGGATTACGAACCCAATAAAATTTCGTTATATCTAATTCTGGGAAATAATGAATAATTCTTTCCTCTAATATTGTCATTAACAATTATTTTAATAGTTTTATAACATTGTTGATGTTTTTATAGAAAACTTTATATTATGATTGTTCGTGCACATTTTCGTAACAATATGAACATAATTATATCTCTAAAATTTTGCGGCACTCTTCTAGAATTTCGGGGCGCACAAAAGTGCCGCGGCACAGTGGTTGAGAATTACTGGCTTAGATTCATTTGAAATTTGGCATATCAATAGATGAGGGGCTATAGCCAAGACTATAGCCAAGGCTATAGACTCTACAGTGTGGGCTAAAACTAAACGCATCGCATGTGGAAAACTTTAAAAGTCTTGCAACTTTGCAAACCTCAACCGATTTTAAAAGTTGTTATATACTTTTGCTTTGGAAAAAAGGATAATATACTGAAACAATTATATTCTAAAAATGCGAAAAAATTATGCCTAAATATGCAAATTAATTTTTGCATTCAAATATCTTTTATATAATAAAATTTATCAGAGTATAATTTTCAAGCTTTCTTCGTATTTTTGAGCTGAGAAAAAATATATAAAAAGTTTTAAAATTGGTTGAAATTTGCGAAAGTTACAAGACTTTTAATGTTTTTCATATGCGATGCATTTAGTTTTAGCCCACTGTAGAGCCATTAGTTCATATCCTGCAAATTTCTGGAAACTATAGTGTGCAACTATAGCGCCTCATCTATTGATATGCCATCTTTCAAATAACTCTGGCCAGTAGTTTAGCAGTTACATATCTTTTACCATTTATTTTGTGAGCAGTTCCACAATGCACTGGGAATGTGTGCATTAGGGTGATGACTATTTTTTGGCGACATCCTCCAGTTCCTAAATCGTGTAGGGCATGGCAAATAAGTAAAAACAGCGATCAGACTTTGCATTGAAGTTTTGTTTATCCAATTTTTTTATTAAAAATTGTGATATTTTTACTCGAGTAAAATTAATTTTTGTGATTTTTTATATAATCGTATTTGCAAAATCGTTACCCGCCATTTTGAGTAAACAAATAACTTTAAAATATGTATTTTTTAGTAGAAAAGTACATATATACAAATTTTCAACACATTTGGTGCGTGAACTTTTTTTCCGTGCCCTACACGATATTGGAACTGGAGCTTGATTATTTCCAAAAAATGCAAAAAGTCATACCCTAGTGTGCATGTACTATTTTTTTTTTGAAATTTTGTTTAACAAAATTTAACTTTTCCATTTCCCAACCGATTTAAATAATTTAGAGCTTATTGTAATCTTTATAAGATACAATCTTCAAGAAAATAAAAGAATTGGTAGGTTCGCAAGCAAAGAGTTGCAAAAAATACGCAAAAATCGGAAAAAAATAAAAATTTTATTTTTCTTTTGATGATATTTGTATGAAATATAAGCCAAAATAAAATCTTTTAATTATACACAGAAAGCTTAAGTCCTCCTCTTTAAAAATGTAAAAGCGCAGAATAAACGCAGTGAAAAATTTTTTGTCCGTGAAGTTCGAAAAAAACGTTTTTTTCAATAACTTCCGATTTTGAGGGTGTATTGCCATTTTTAAAATGGCAAAATGATCTTCTCAACGAGACCAGCAGCTTCCCTAAGTCGTTTTTCACGAGTATAATAAATATGCTATTTTGTAAAAGCGTGTTATTATCATTTTTTGTATACTGTTTTCAGCGAAGTGTCTTGAGATCTTTCTGTGTGAATAATATTTAAAATATTATTATATAACGGCACAGGCCCGTTGTGAGTTCCAGAGTTAAGTCTATCGATTTTATATCAGATTTTTATTTCGGAGTTTCATTGTGTGGCTATATTTTTCAAAGAAATTAGAAAGTATCCTAAGAAATGGTATTTTTATGACATGCGGAAGGAACTATTATCTGTGATAACATTTACTAATTTTTAAAATTAAAGTGATTTAATAAAATGAATAATAGAGGTATGGGTTTGCCCCTGAATTTGATATCGTACGATATACAAACGGCTATACTTGGAATAAATGTATCGATATTGCTCTGAATTAAAGCAACAGTCATCGTATTACGTCCTATTAATAAATACGTTATTTTTATGCTGTTTACATAATTATAATTTTTAAGGAAATCACATATGGTGCCGAGCATGAATCTATTGAGCTTTTGGCCTACATAGCTGTCACAGAAAATACTGCATGCGGGTTTCTTTTATCCAAAAGTTTTAAATATTGAAAAATCATGGTGAAAGTTTCCCATGAATATCCCCAAAATATTAATTATCGCATAACTCCTCCATTTATGCACCGATTTTCAGATTCTTTTATTGTTTGAAAGGCCTTGCTTGCAGGTTGGTCAGAAAATATGGGGGAAACCCCCCCCCACCCCCCCCCCCCTCCACAACAAATATTGATTATCGCATAACTCCGCCATTTATGGACCGATTTTCAAAATTCTTTTTATTTTTGAACAGCTTTGCTTGCAGTTTAATCTCATTTTTTCGAAAATTGGACGGGCCATTGCCCCCCATTCTCACGCAAATATTGATTATCGCATAACTTCTCCATTAATGAACCGATTTTTAAAAATATTCTTTTGTTTCAAAAGGTTTGCTTGCAGTTTGGTCCCATAATTTGTTTTTGAAAATCGGTGGGGTGATTTGCCCCCCGCACCGCAAATATTTATTATCGCGTAACTCTGCCATTTACGGATCAAATTTGAAAATTTTTTATATTAAATGGCGTACAAGACTTGGCTCTTTTTATTGAAGTCGGTTTTTTTGCCAGAATTATTTGTTACATCTCCCCGATTTTAAGCTTCCTTTAATCGGTACAAAATTGGTTTTTAGGTACAGGCCAAAAATCAATCATTAAAATGGTTTTCCACATTAATGAAACCATTTAAAAAAATAAAACTCACTAAATGAAGCCATCTAAAAAAATAAAACTCACTAAATAACTCCAAATTCCTGCCGTGGCACACTGGGAAAAAATGCCAATCTAGCGGCGGAAAAATCATGTCTTCCAAACGAATAGTCTGTTCCACAAAAAATGTATGGATGAATTAAAGGGAAAGATGTAGGCTACAAAGTGTGTTAAAAGTTAAGTAGTTATTTTTATCACAATGGGCGCTATATGCTGTTATAGAAGAAAAATGTTACGGATAAAATTCTTTAATCGTCGGAAAGCTTATATCTTCCAAATCAATAGTCTGATCCACAAGGAATGTATGCCTGGAAAGGATGTAGGCTATAAGGTCTGTAAATAAATTAGCTATTTTTAGCACAGTGGGTGCTATATGTTGTTAGATAAGATCAATTTTAACAATCAAATTCTAATAGTCTGATCTACAAACTGATAAGTTATAGGCAAGGATGCAGGCTATACATTTTGTAAAAATTAGACAGCTATTTTTAACACTGTGGGCGCTATATGTTGTTATAAAAGGCAAATTTTACCGATAAAATTAAGTAGTCGTCGGACAGCTTATTCCTTCCAAATTATTAATTTTATCGACAAAAACTGTATGGAGGAATTATAGGCAGGATGTATGCTTTAAGTTCCGTTCAAAATTAGTCAGCTGTTTTACCACAGTGGGTGATATGTGTTGTTGTATAAGACCAATTTTAGTAATATAATTCTTAAGTTTTCGAAAAACCCATATCTTCCAAGCTAATAGTTTAATCCACAAAAATGTATAGATAGGTTGTAGCCAAGGAAGTATGCTATAAATTATGCAAAAGTTAGGCAGCTATTTTTAACACTGTGGACACGCTATATTTTGTTATAAAATACCAATTTTACCGATAAAACTCTTTAGTCGTCGGAAAGCTTATATATTCCAAACTAATAGTATGATAAAAAAAAACGTATGCCTGGAAAGGCTGTAGGCTATAAGGTCTCTAAATACGTTAGCAATTTTTGACACGGAGGGTGCTGTTGGCTGAGTAGTTAGCGCGTTTGACTACAAGCCCTGAGGTCTTGAGTTCAAGACTAGTTCCAGGCAAGCCAACAACGTTATGCATTTTTCTCATATGTATTGGTGTGTTATTGTGTTAGTTGTTGTTGGACTGTTAAATCGATGAAGGCATAGCACTGATCACTTTGGCAGCACCGGCAGCGATTAATGCTAACATATCCTAATGCACTTCACAGCACCCTCCTTCGTTGGTATTGTAGAGCCGTCGGCGAAGTAAAAGAACTAATAAAAATGGCTACACAGCTTAAGCAACTCAATGCCTCTACTTGACACCAGAGGGGCTTGCAACACTACTCTACAAAAAACGCGCAATAGTAGGGTTGTAAATAAATTAAGCTTTCTATCTCTCTTTCCCCCTTCACCACCTGTTCTCTCTACACTATCCCTTTCCCAAATAAGGTAACACATTAATTAATTAACTGGTAGGCATTAATTGAATGATTTGTTACTTCTCTTATAAAAAATAAAATAAAAATATATATGTATTCCTATAAAAATTCAATGTGAATTAAAAAAATCAAAATGCAATTACATTTCAATTTGCATTAAAAATGTATCTTAAAATTGAAAACGACTTCTGCATTGGTATCTTAATTTAATAACGAGTGGTTTCGGAAGCAAATTACAACAAAATCATACAGAAGTACAAACAAGTAGAAAAGATTGGAAAAAAGTGTATATTAAGAAAAACTGATGTAAAAGTCGCATACGCTAGTCTCCGCAGCTAATTTTTGGAACAATATTACTCCATAGTATCTATATTAAGATTCCATAAAAAAAATTCAGGTACTCTCGGGTATACTTTTTTTTTGTATCTCTACAAAGATTTAGAAAAGTTAATTCAATATGCCAACAAATTTTATATAAAATAAATAAAGAATTACAACCCAATTTTTTCTCAATGTTGGAAAGACCATTTTTTCTAAACGAGGTAACATAGTGATAAATAAATTTGATTTTTCAATAAACTGAGATGTCTGTTTTGATTGTGCGTTTGATTTTTTTTCAAATTCAATACTTTTTTTATTTTTCTGCCGCTAGATTGGCCGTTTTCCCTCTGTGCGTGGTAGAGGGCTAAAATATATGTAGACAAACTTTTTTTTAAATTTGTTGTCTATATTCTATAATTTAGCTAGATGCAATATTTTGGAGGTATTCGAAATTGATTCGACGATCTTTTTTTCCTTCATACATCGATGATTTACCCTACTACACATTAGGGATGGGCAAGTGAAAAAAATATATCGATATATATCGATTCGATATATTTTTAAACATCGATCGGAATCGATATATATCGAATAAAAAATATCGATATATGGAAATATTGATACTTTTTTTAATTTTTTGTCTATATTCTATAATTTAGCTAGATGCAATATTTTGGAAGTATGTATTCGAAATTGATTCGACGATCTTTTTTTCCTTCATACATCGATGATTTACCCTACTACGCATTAGGGATGGGCAAGTATATATATATCGATATATATCGATTCGATATATTTTTAAACATCGATCGGAATCGATATATATCGAATAAAAAATATCGATATATGGAAATATTGATACTTTTTTTAATTTTTTGTCTATATTCTATAATTTAGCTAGATGCAATATTTTGGAAGTATTCGAAATTGATTCGACGATCTTTTTTTCCTTCATACATCGATGATTTACCCTACTACACATTAGGGATGGGCAAGTGAAATAAATATATCGATATATATCGATTCGATATATTTTTAAACATCGATCGGAATCGATATATATCGAATAAAAAATATCGATATATTGAAATATTGATACTTTTTAAACCCAAATTTTTTTAAACTAAACAAAAAAAGATCCTTTTTAATAAATAATTAAGTTAGAAAGAGCTAATTTCCAAGATCTTTTCTTTCCACCAATATTTCATTGAACATACATCGACAAAATTACACTCAAAAAATACCAATTTTTCGAATACACAAAATATTATAATTAAAACAAAAGATTTTGTTAGTAATATTCTATTTGATGAAGACTGTGCCGAAATGTTTTTAAAGCTTGTACGAAAAACTAAACCAAAGCAAAAAAAATATCGAATTTGATACAGTCGATATATTTGGAAAAAAAATATCGATATATTGATATATCGAAATTAAAAATATCGACGATATTTTTACATTTTTAAGAAAATATCGATATGTCGATATATCGATATTTCGCCCATCCCTACTGCACATATCGTCGTTTAAATTCAAAAGGGCCTATCATCATTTTCAGTAGAGATGAAAAACTTAATAAAAACAAACTAAATTATCATAGTAAAAAGCAAACTATAGTAGCGTAGTATCAGCGACTTTATTAATGATAATACCCAAAAAAACCTTTTTTATAATCACCAGGGCTCGGACTTTCATGCAAATGCTGGTTTTTTTTTTGGTGATAGATAAAGACGTATCGACTAATTATCTATGCGAAACATCAAACTTTAAATAGTTTGGCATTGTCAATAAATGCATATTTTTGGAGTTATAAACCTTTTTTAATGCATATTTCTCAATTTTTGAAAAAAAATTTAATAGGCCGATTATGCAGGGCAACCGAGGCTCAGTTGGATTGTCAGTTGCTGAAAATTACATTACTGATGGCAACTGGCAACTGAGAGCTGTCAATTTCTGTTGCTACTTAGTGCCTTTCTGGCAACCAATAATTTTCAGTTGCCGACTGGCATCTCAACTAAAGTTCGGTTGGATTAAGTAATATACCCAATTATGGTTGTTTTGTGTTTTTTCTCTAATAATAATAATATATTAAAAAAAATACTTTGGTATTTTGTTCGTAGGTAAATGCGTACTTTTGTGCATATTTTTTCATTTTTAGGTGCATTTGTTAAGCGCTTAAAATCAATTTTTAGTTAAATGAAAGTCCGACCCCTGATAATCACAATAGTTAACTCTTAAATTTTTTATCTCTCCCAAAATATGTTTTAAAAATAATTATAGGCCTTTTGGCGTTTTACATGAAGATATAATATATGGGAATTGACACATGTGCGAAGATTCGATGTTTTATGTTTGTTGTTTATCGTTTAGTTCTTCGAAAAATTTTACGTCAATCAGGGAAGATTAAACCGTGACACTTCCTCACCTAACTTTGAAAAAATCATAATTTTCGGTTTTATGTCTCATAAATAAATAATTAGATTTCTTATGAATTAAAAAAAAAACTCATAATTTGAAAATGATTTTTTTTCCAAAACTTTCTCAATATATCCAAAACTATAAGGATAAACAAGAATTGAGGACAACATAATTTGAAGATAACTTTAGTCCCTTTTTTGTATTTCATTTAATTAAATCGAACGGCTAGTTTTTGAGTTCTAGCGAATTTTTTTGGTGCAGCTTCGCTAATTTTCTATATAATGGTAAATCTCGAGAGCCAGAGTCAATTGAAAAAATGTAATTGATAGGCATTGAAGCTCACTCCTATGTGTATCCAAATTGACTGAGAAACCCTAGGACGCAAAATTCATGTTGGCCTGTGTTATTAGTTGTACAAAAAACTTCTTCTAAATATTTTTTTTCCGTAAAGAATCCAAGAAGTTTTATCTCAACGACTGTTTCCTAAATCGCATATGTAGCAAAATAAATTGAAATTAATGACCAAACCCACAACTAGCAAAATTTCGAAATTGTGTAAGAACTTTCATCACACATGGGATTGGACTGCAGCTGCTACATATTGCTTCGATTAAAAGGGCTTGCACGTCATATAATAGCAAATCTTGAGAACTTCCCATCTAATTTGATTAAAGCAATTTAAAACTTTAGATTCGATTTCTAATCAATAACTTATGAGATATATGATATATTGTAATGGAAAAATTAAGTTTTTAAATGTTATGAATTTTAATTGAACTATATGGCTTTTCAATTGGTTCAATTTAGTTTTTTAATTAAATTATATTTTTGAGAGAGGAATTTTTAGAGCATGTTATAATTGCAAACACAAAAGAAATTCTTAACTGTATAAGGCATAGAAAACATAGAAGCCTGACTGGTGGCAAATAGTTGGCAGAAACCTAAGTTGGTTGTGAAAAAAAGCTAAGTCTAAGAATGGCTTAGTAGAACATTTTCTATTAGTATTGGTTTAAATAAAAATTTCCCCACAGCACCAAACCATACTTAGTTGTACAAAAAGTATTTTACAGAATTTATATTTTTTAAACTTGAATTTTTAGTTATTATGTACAATTAATTTTGCATTAATTAATGAAAATATTAATTTAGAATCATTTTTAATACACTTGAGTTCAAAAAATGCTGATTTGCTAAACATTTTATTGCAATTTTTCTATTTGGTACTAAAAATATTTATCCCAAATAGTAACAAAAATGCAATACTGTTGAATAAAAAAAGGGTTGAAAACTTCGATAAATTTCAACACACAAATGTCAACAAAATTAAAAAAATAATTTAAAATTACAGCAAGAAGAAACATAAAATTTATACCAAAACAAATAAAAAAATTAAATAAAATAAAAAACTGTTTGTGTTTTCAAAAAAGATACATTTTTCCGCGTTTTCAATTGCAAAAATTACGCTCTGTGATGTGTGTTGAATTGCCTCTCTCAAGTTTGTAAGAGAGTTGTAAATTTTTTATAGACAGGCCGAGAGTTGGTAATCTACGTATTTATCTATGGCATAAGGATCGTACGGAACGCCATGATGTTTTCGAGATCAACCACGATATTATCATCAGAGCTCTTGTTATATCTACATTTCTACCACGTGATGGTAATGAACTCAAGTAGATATACGAACAACATTAGGGGAGGAAAATAGGATATTTCCCTCCTCCTCCCCTCCCCCACCCAAAAGTAATGAAATATACTTCAGTTTCAATGAGTTTCTAAAAGAAATTTTAAAAAATGGTATGTTCGTTTGCAAAGCTTCACTTTTTGAAGATATGACTACGATGCAATAAAGAGGCAATATGCATTTATTTCTTCATAACTTAATAACTAACTTAACAGATTCAAGGGGGTACAAATTTAGGTGCAACCGAATATGCAGCTCTTGCTTGTGCTTTATTTTTAATTTAATTTATTTATTATCTTTCAAAAAACTTACAATTGAGTCATCCCACACTATGATAGTACTTTTCAAGCACAGTACAGTATAATTTTAAAGTACTTAGTTTCCATACCTGCGTATTACATTTAGTAAGGGAGAGAGGATGAGAATAGTGCTGTGTGGGAGAGATCATGACAATGAATTGCAGTTCGCCAAATTGTTAAAACACAATTTTGTTTGTGTATTTATCCCATAATAAAGTGAACAGAAAGTGTTTAAGAAATTAATTTTCGTGTTGCTTGAAAATAAAACGGGAGCGACATTTATTACACAAGTCAATGGTAATTTTCATCACCAAATTGCTTTTTATTATCCTGAAATGATTGTGACATTCTTTGCAAAGGGTTGAGTAAATATTTTATTGTCATTGCTTGCAGAGGAGCGAATTGTTCTTTATGACTGAAGGAAGTTACGCTTCCAGATGGGTGGTAAAGTAATTAAAACAAGTATTTACAGATGATTACAGGCGATTGAGATTAATCATATGTATGCTGATATGCTATAATAAAAACGTAGAAGTTTAATTAAACATATGATGGTTCATTCTGTAATCAAATACGTATGTACTTATGTATATTCAAAAATGTTGTCATGATTTTAGTTACACTTATTGAAAATTCAAAAAGGCTTTTTAAATGATTTTCTTAGATTTATATTAGCCACAAAATGTATTTTTTCATTATTGAAAAGCAAATGTAGCAAAACACTATTTAATCGACCACACAAAAATTCTTACATATGTATTGTAATTGAAACATGTACATATATATCATTACCTAAAACGCAAACGGCCCTATCTAACATTTTGAAAATTGTCCAGGAGAAGCAAAAAACATGTTAAGATTAAAAATATTGAGATTTCTAATGCAAATTTCTTCAATATAATCAAAAAACCCCAAGAAGAGTTAATTTCTGCATGAATTTTGTATATATTTGTATTGTTTTAAAAGTTATGTTATTTAGGGCTTTTTGCTTCATAGTTTTCTGAATCCAAAAGCCCTATCTTCAGTGAAAGTGTATGATATGTAATGTTTTTTAATAGTAAAAATAGATTTTTTGACACCGCTCTATCTTGCGAAACGTAAAAAATTTTTACACGTTTTGAATTACTATGGCCGATTTAATAATAAAAAGAAAAGAATGTGGAAAACTAAAGGGTGTTATAAAGCATATAGTGTAATATCGACATTGGGCTCTATTTTGCAAACCGTAATAGGCAAGCACTTGAAATTTTCACATGGTACGTTTTACTATGCCGGCTATAATAATAAATACCAAAAATTAAATAGAAACTAATATTTAAAGAATGTCCCAAAACAAGTAGTGTAGTTCTGACATTGGACTGTATTTTGTGAACCATAATAGATATACACACAGAAAATAAAGGAATGTAAAATCAACATGACGCAATTGTGATTTGAAATCATATTAAATTTACAAGAAATAATTTGTCGTTTTACGGCCCTTTTCACAATGTACGATTAAGAGTTAACATGGAATTTAACGGAAACATCGCCATACAAAACTTGCCGTAAAGTCTGGGGTTTTTTAAAGAGAAGTAACAATCAGGCAATTAATGCCTACCAGTTAATTAATTAATGTGTTACCTTCTTTGGGAAAGGGATAGTGTAGAGTGAACAGGTGGTGAAGTGGGAGAGAGATAGAAAGCTTAATTCATTAAAACCCTGCTATTGCGCGTTTTTTTGTAGAGCAGTGTTGCAAGCCCCTCTGGTGTCAAGCAGAGGCATCGAGTTGTTTAAGCTGTGTAGCCATTTTATTAGTTCTTTTACTTCGCCGACGGTTTTGCTACAATACCGACGAAGGAGGGTGCTATGAAGTGCATTAGGATATGTTAGTATTACTCGCCGCCGGTACTGACACAGTGATCAGTGCTATGACTTCATCACTTTAACAGTCCAACAACAATGAACACAATAACACGCCAATGCACATGAGCAAAATGCATGATGTTGTTGGCTTGCCTGAAACTAGTCTCGAACTCAAGACCTCAGGGTTTGTAGTCAAACGCGCTAACTACTCAGTCAACAGCACCCTAACTCTTAATCATACATTGTGAAAAGGGGCATAAGTGTGTTAGTGTTTATTTGCTTTGTTCGTTGCTACACTTCACTGTTGTGCTTAGCTGAGTGACTTGTTGTTGTTTATTCTTACATGTGTCGGCTATGTAGACGACAAAAAGAGAATAACCACCGACATTTTACTGCTGCTGGTTTATAATTACCATTGTTTCATATTAATTTTAAATGAAAAATTATTAATCTAACCTTAAATCTCTTTGATTTAAAATGTTTCACTGTTAACACAACTTTGTTATGAACTTCACATATTATTTTCAATTATTTTATTTTCAATAATTTAAATCATGTTAAATTAAAATGAAATCATTTTACATACGATGGGTATTTATTTAGTGTTTAGTGTACAGCTAAAGTAAAGTTTGAAGCTGCTGTGGATGCAGTGTTAGCGCGCGGACTATTATTCAAGTGGCACGAGTTCAAATCTTGGCTGGGGCAGCCAACTACAACAAAAAATTTTCTGATGTCTATGCTAATAACCATCACGTAAGTAAAATTATTAATAAAATAGCTACATAAAGCCATGTTGTTTCAGCTCGATATAACTATAATTCAACATGATGCTGAGAGTTGCTTCAACATCAAATTCACATTGTTTCAACTTGATATAACTTTGATTCAACATGATTCTTCATGTTGTTCCAATATCAAATTAACGTTGTTTCAACTCGAAATAACTTTGATTCAATATTATTTTTCGTATTATTTCAGTATCAACTCCATTTTGATTTAACATGAAATATAGTTAATTCAAAAGGAAACATTTTCTTTCAAGATTATTGTAAATCATGTTGATATAACATGAAACACCTATGAAGCAAAATCACTACCGAAAAATGTTAAATTAATCTGGTTTTTGACGATTTTACATGGAAATTTTTCTGTGTGTGTGGGAAAATAAAAGAAAATTAAATGGATAATAGAAACATAATATAATTAATCTTTTTTTTTTGTGTTATATTTTCTCAATAAAATCGCCATTTTAGTTCCGGGATCTCGAATTTTTTTTGTGGTGATGTATTTTAATGAAATAAAGTTGATTATATAAAAAGTCGATTTAGTTTTTTTTGTTATTTAGGGCGGTTTTGGTTTTAGCTAACGATATTTAATATTTTCTACTTAACATATTCATAGTCTTGCCCAAGTCCTGATATTTAATTATGCTTTGTGATAGAAACAAAAATTAGAACAAAACACACAAAACTTAGAGAAAAAATAAACGAAAAAAAATAAAAGGCAAACTGTAAAATGTTTAGCACATAAGCAATTTTATAAAAATGTATCTCTTCATGTCATCGTAAGGTCATCCTTGCACGCAAGAAACTAACAAACGAAAAACTACAAAAAGAAAACAACGGAAGAAAACTACAACAATAAAATAAAAAAGTCAAAAATCATTATATGCAATGTTGCTGTTCTTGAACACGCCATACCCCAAGAGAATTCCGCCCACAACATCAAAATAAAACAGATACACGTGATGGAAAATAAAATATAAAGAACACTAAAACTCAAACATGTGAAACGTGAAAAAGTTCAATTGACTTCCGTTGGCTTTAGCCCAGATATCCTGTTTCATCGTGGCGTGCTAAATAAAAATGTTGCATAAATATAGGCAAAATTAAAAAATAAAATAAAAAAACATAAAAGGAAATAGGAATTGTATGCGGTATTTTGGTTGTTGTTGTTGTTGTCTGAACAACCGCACGAAGCATGTGTTTATCATTGTGGCTCATCTGCATGAGGTTCTTCCGCTGATGGTCATTTTTGCGTTCATTTAATATCTTTATGTCACGTCATACTTCCCCCAGGACAGCACAAGGAACAAATTTCAACATAAAAAGAAAAATAATGTATTTAATATGTTCATATTATGTATTTTTTAGTTCTACGCAATATAAAAACTTGTTTTACAAAGAACTGGTGTACTCGGGAAGTTATGCGTATAGCCAAGCAATTCAAGCGGGTTCACTTCTGTTTGTTTTTTCAATTCCTTTTTTTTATTATTCATCACATTGTCCAAATAAACACGGTAACTCCAAAAATTAATTGATAGAGATAGCAGATAGATTGTCTCACTGAAACAATATTTGGGCAATTCAAAGCAGGTTCATATCAGTCCTATTTTTTATATTATTTTAAGCACACAGAAAAAAATAGACAAGAATTATATTCAATAAAACCATGTTATTAAAAAATATGAATTTCAATAACATTTATCTTTAACATAATAAAATATTTCGTTGTAAGTATTTCTTTTCCATTTCGGTTATTTCTTTTCTTTTTATACATAAGTACTTAAAACAAGTTGTATCCCATAAAAAAATAAATGGGATATGGCTCAGCTATAGAGTATATGCTTTACGTCCGGAAAGCATACACTCATTATTTAGATTTTTGTACTCCAGAATTCCGCCCCAGCCAAGTCTTCTTACTTGGTTTTGGCACACTGCTAGGGTTTGGGAATCGGGAATTACGGGCGCGAGTTCCCGGGAAAAGGCATCTTTTAATTTCCCGCAAAAATATCAAAAATTTCCCGGAAAAACGGGAAATTAAAAGTACACGTTATTTCATAAATATATGGACTTTTTTGACATACATATTTATAAAATGGCGTAAGTGACCGTCAAATTTATTTTCATTCATATAAAAAATTTTCATTGTAATCCTGTTTTTCTTTAATATCAAAAATTTCAATGTTTTTTTAAATATTATAAAAGTTCCTTTGACTGACTGTACGACTAAATTTATACGATGAAATTGTTTAATTTCTCTTTTAAAGTTGCTATGTTTTTCATTGTCTGTTTAAATACTAAAATTTTTCATTCTTACAATTTCATTTGAAGCAAAAACACATTCTAAAACTTTGTCCTTGTTTCAAATGTAACTGTAAGAAAGAATTCATTCGACATCGATAAACAGGCAGTAAAATGTCCATACATTTTTTTTTAATACAAAATAAAAATGTGAACGGTTCAAATTTATACAGAAATTTTATAAAAATTGCATGAAATTGAAGTCATAAAAATTTCTCTTAAGCCGAGAAAAATTATTGCTCGATTCGAAAAGTACATGCAAGATGAATTTAGTAATATATGTCGTTTAATCAGTATAACAGAACAAAAAGTAATAATTTGTATAAGTATCAATGATTACAGTGTTATCTAATCGTTTTCTAAAGTAAATAATTTGATATTAAACGAACTTTGAGTGATTTTCCGCAGAATTAGTGAATAAATTTTGGAAAGTGTAGTGGAAATTCTAAGCTCATAGAAGCTGTAAAAACTTTGAGTTGATAGTTAAATTTATTATAAGCCGACGCAGTTATTGAAACTCTGAACGAGATGTTTCAAGATAAATAAAATGAATAATCAACGACATATAGACATACTGTGGCTCAGGATTGTTCAAATACATCTTTGTGTTAAATAGTCTGCATATAGCAATGCTAGGAATTCATGAATGGCTGAGCTCGTCGGATTGGGAGGGTTCTTGCTAACCAGACTATTGAAGCAACAAAAACTGTAACCTGCTTGTACTTAACGATAAGAATCGTCCTGGAACTTGCACGGCAAGTTCTTTATGAAATGATTTGGAGGCCTTAAAATAAAATGTTTAACTGATTGCGATATAGTTGTCAATTAGTCTTTATAGAATCTCCCACTGTGTAATAGCTATAAACTCTATTTGCTTGAATGCACTTAAAAATTTTTAAAAATTTGATTTAGAATTGCTTTTGTATCAACTTTTATTTAAAAAGAATGCTTACATTGCTAAAACAATCGAAATTTCGCACATTTTCATTTAATAAATCTATTAAATTTAGAAAATTAACTTTTCCCAGGAACGTGTCTTTACCATTCCCGTTTCCCAGGAAGTACAAAAGTCTGGGAAATTTCAAACCCAACACACTGCCCACTGTAGTGCTTTCAATTCTTAACTTGCATATATCTGCAAAGTATATTGTAAAGTTTCTAAGAATCCAGGGGATCTATTCTTGTTCTCTGAAACGGTAAAATGAAAAGCTTTTTCACATTTTCATCAAGGCGAATTCACTACAGGTGAACTTGTAAGCACAGCTGTTAACTTTTTTAACATTTTCATCATGGACGGATGTCAAAATACACTATGTGCTTTGTGAATTTGACTGCGTACAATGATTTTACAAAAAACAAAATGCTTGTGGTTTTTGTTACATGTTGTACTTGTTTTATTAGTGACATTACCTGGGGCCCGTTTCTCAAAACTACAAGTCACAAATCTGCAAGTAATATACACACAAAACAACAACACTTTTACAAATTTTATTGTTGTTTTGTGTGTATTTCACTTGTAGATTTGTAACTTGTACTTTTTGAGAAACGGGCCCCTGGTATGATTTTGTCTTAATTTTCATAGTAGTTTCGATTCTCGTTTAATGAAACAATGAAAAGTAATGTCAATATTTGTTCATATGAAAAACATTGGAACGAAAAAAAAGTTTTGCACAATTACACAGCACCGCGATTCTTGTTTTGTGTAGCAGTAAAACAACTGTAAAAAATTTTTCATATGAAAATATATTTTACACTGAAAATTTCTAAGTGAAAAAACATTTCGCTTGCTAGCAACAGTATGCTTACAGGCGAAATAATATTTTATGTATTTTTATTATTTGATTATATATATATATATATATATATATATATATATATATATATATATATATATATATATATATATATATATATATATATATATATATATATATATATATATATATATATATATATATATATATATATATATATATATATATATATATATATATATATATATATATATATATATATATATATATATATATATATATATATATATATATATATATATATATATATATATATATATATATATATATATATATATATATATATATATATATATATATATATATATATATATATATATATATATATATATATATATATATATATATATATATATATATATATATATATATATATATATATATATATATATATATATATATATATATATATATATATATATATATATATATATATATATATATATATATATATATATATATATATATATATATATATATATATATATATATATATATATATATATATATATATATATATATATATATATATATATATATATATATATATATATATATATATATATATATATATTAATTAAAGGAGAGTTTTAACCTTGCATGAACAAGGATTCAAATGTTACATACTAATCTTGAAAATTTTTTTAAAAGCCGATAAACACAAACATTTTTGCACTTTAACTTATAAGATTTAATCTTGTTGTGTGTGAAATTAAAAAAAACCCACTTTGTTCTAAGTATAGTGTTATTTTTTGCATTTGTAGAGCTTCAAAGCTATAGGAACATGCTCAACGGATTATTTAAGTTAAAGTTATTAAAAAACATAGAATTTACATGGATAAACAACCTTTGCAATCAATTTTAGCGTTAATAATTATTTATTAATACGGCTAACCCAAGAGCTGTAAAACTTTGTAATTGGTTGAAAACAACTGATAACTTCCAATCAAATAGACTGATTTTCTTTAAAATCTATCAAAGAACACAATAGACGAGCAAAGAAAATTAACTGTATTATACACAGAAAAAATTATGATAGCTTTTTTTTTAAACAAACATGTTTTTGAAACTGATTTTAAATCTTTATTTTTGTCTCTATTTAATTTGATAAATAATTTTGTTTGACTTATTATTTCATTTCATTTACCTACCGCCAGTGTTGGCAACCTGATAAAATTATGAAATTCTTTGATTTATTTTTTATATTTCTCTAAAACATTTTTTGATTGAAACAATTTGTTTATTGAAAAAATCAGAATTTTTTTTTCCAACAAATTATTACAAATTTTTGCATTTGAATTTACAAATTTCTTTATAGGACCTAAATTGAACAAATTTACATTTGATTCAGGGAATTTGGTATTTAAAGTGAAAAATTAGTTTTTTCTGTGTACCTTTCACCACAATGTGGTAAGGATATTATAAGTTTGTTTTGCTGTACAATGTTGAAACACACCTGACGGTGGCCTCAGTTCACATACAGACTCAAATCATGTACCAGTTTTGTAGAATTGATGCGGAGCTTCATGCTAATAAAACTAAAAAATATCGGCTCAAGAATGGCTTAGATTATATATGTATATATGTTATATATGTGAAAAGACAAAAATCGGACTCGGCCCCAGCATACAGACGTGCAAGTCTCAACGCCATCCTCTCCACCATTGAGGCATAGTTAAATAACTAGTAATTTTGGCGTACATAAAAAACCGTTTTGTTTTTGTAAAATGTTCCTTTTTATATTAGGTTTGAATTTGTGTTCAGAGATGGAAATCTCGAGGATGAAGAACTTATATTTTAAAATGATTACAGTTCACCTTTTCATACAATTATTTTCGTTATCAAACGTCTCGCAAAATTCTTTACAAAAATAAACTGGAAACATTTAGAAAGAGGAAAGCTTAAAAAAGTACGCATCTTGGTTGAATAATATATAAAATATGAAAAATAAAATACTACTTCATCAAACATTTTAATAAGTGCATGAACAAATCCTCAGTATTGAATTTAGAACATATGACTGCGAACTCAACGTACTTAAATGGTAAAAAGTCATAGTTCTTTTTTGTCACCACTCCATTGACTTTTGTGTTATTATAGTAAAGGGTGGGCAAATTTAAGGTTAGGAAGTAAATAGGCTGTCTTATGATGAAATGTCAAGAATTGATCTGTCATCCTTTGGCATTTATTTAGTGAAGACTTGCGAAATTTTAACCATGGAACGCTACACTCTTGAACGACAAATTTTAGTTGTGAAAATTTATTATCAAAATGGTGAAAATTTTACAAAATTTTAAAAAGTTTTACTAAATTTGAAAACAGTATGACTCATCCCCTTTTCGCAATGACTGGTTCAATTTGATATCACCAGAGGCACTTTGCGATCTTCATCTTCACGCTTATAACGTTCAACTCATCCAAGAATTAAAGGAGCCTGATTACGAGGACAAGCTGCTCGAATTTTACGAAGGGATCCAGTAAAATTTTCACAATTTTGCTGGATCCGCGTCCGACCATAGCGCAGGTATTTTTTTATCTGGTCAAAGCCAACTAGCCACTATTTTACGCGCTATCTATTAGCCTTTTAAACAAGATATAATTCACTTTAATCGAACCAGCTTTTCACTCTGGACGGCTGTTTAAAGAGAAGTGTAAATCGAAAAAAAAACATATGTTCCGTTATCTGAACTATGGCCGAAATGATTTTTTTTTTATTTTTCCCGTGCTTAGAACTCTAAATTACTGAATTACTCTAAAAAATGAATTAGAAAATATAAATCAGTGTTATCTATTGTAAATTCATAAGAATACGATAAGTAGAAGTAGTTAAAAAAGGATATGGGTGAATACTGGTTTGTCTTCCTGAGTCATAATTACACTATGCTAGTCTCAAAATGTAACAAGCTGGGCACCTTACTGGTAAAGCTAATACGAGTACGCTGAATTCAATGGTGTCAGCCGGTTTTCAAGGTTACCTCTCGTTTTCGCGATATTCACAGTTTAAAATGTTCATATTAAATTAGCATAAAAACAATTTTTTTTATACTTTTGGCATGATTTTCAGACTAAAATTTAGCTAATCTGAGTACATATGAAGAGCATTAACATATTCCGTGATTTTTTTTTAGAAAAAACATTTTTTTTTCGAAAATTTTTTTTTCGAATTTCTTTTTTTTTTTTTGCAAAAAATATTTTGCGCGAATAAGAACTACAGTACAAATTTGTTTTATGTAAATTTATGAGAATTTAGATAATTAAAACTCTAAATTTGTAAAGTTTACAGTTTAGTAAAATTTTTACAAAAATGTAGATTTTTTACGAAAAAATCAAAGTCTGACGTTAAGCTTAGTCTAGACGATATGTTGAACAAATTTTTTACCAGTGTCAACATATCGTGTAGACACAAATTTTTTTTAACATACGTATGTTTAACCACATAGACGGCCATTTTCTAATGGTGTCAACAAACGTATGTTCACGATTTTAGCATATCGTGCAGACACCATATTTTTACGTTTTAACAAATTTACTGCGTATGCTGACAGATATGTAATTTGTTGAAAAACGTAACCAAGCTTTTCAGCATATAACAAATTTGATAGCATATAAAATTTATATTTGAGATCAGATCTCATATTATATGTTAACTATGTTGCCTGATTCGGCATGGAACATTGCAATTTCTGGGATGTTATCAATCTCTGGCCTATTTTCGCTATTTTCGCGACTTATGTATGTGATTTTCTTCTTTACACAGCGTCTTCACGAGACATTAACTTTGATATAACATGAGAGAAAACGTCGGCAGAATGATAAAAACCAAATGTAGATTTTTCTCTTGATCTTACACTAGGGGAAGACGTAATTTTCCTTTTCCTACAACATTTCATTTTATGCAAATGCTCATCGAGTTAACATGCACTACTTTTGCATAATTAGTTATTTTATTTTTAATTTTTCACACAAATTTTAATTTATAAATGCATTAAGCACATTTATTCATTTATTTAACACAGAAATTGTATAAAAAACATCGCTTTTCATTTATTTTAACAAACACTCACACATGCACACTATTTTATATTCTTGTACATGTATTTTTTGACAGTTCATCTCTTAAGATTGTTGTTATAAGAATTCTTATAACAACGCTCTCATAAAAATTCTTATAATATTGAGATAACACTAATTTGAGGTCTACACGTAACATAATTATTTCTGCGATTAAATTTGACAATCTCATCTTACATATTATGTTACGTGTAGACCTCAAGTTACAGTTTAGTAATTTCTTCAGAACAAGTCAAGAATACCAACGCTGTTGAAAATTAAAATAAAAATATCATGAGGTAATAGTACTTTTTAGACAAACAATATTTGTGAATTTTTTTTCGGAGCTCTCTGTTGGTTCCGGAGTTACGGGGCTCAAATCTTTTATTTTGAACTTGCCATAACTCGTACAATTCTGCACGGATATAAACGATATGTACATAATTTTAAAGTGCTCTACTGGTTTATATCCATCAACCTATTTTGATATCCTTTAACCCATTCTGAACCAAATACTATTTTAAACATTTTTAACCAGACTTTTTACGTAAACACACCGTTATCTCAAAAAATACCAATATATCGGTACTTAAGCATGTATAGAATTTTGCAGATAACCTTGCAAGCTTTCAATTGATGTATTATTTAAATCTGGGGGGTTATTCTGTAATTCGAAACGAAAGAAATGCTTTCGCATTGCAATGTAAGTAACATACAAATGCGAACCGTTTTCCTCTCGCATCGCATTACAGTATTAACAACCTGCCACTACTGAAATTCGGAAGTTGTGCAACTTTAAAAGTTAGTTTTTAAAAATAAATAGTTTTTTTAAGTAGTCTGCACAGCCGGCAAATTAAGTTTAGCTACCGCAAAATTGTTAATGACCCATGACTTATTTTCATTATGTATGTCGAATAGTAGTTTCGCTGAGTAAACATTATCTGACTAACTGGCCTTAGGCCGGCCTGAGGGATTTTCTACTCTATGTATGTCGAATAGTAGCCTCGCTGATGAAATATTTTTTGCCTCGAAAAAAATATATTTTTGAAAACTTATTTTTGAAGTTGCATAACTTCCGTATTTCATTAGTAACAGCTTTTACCAAATGAAAGCTCGGAAAGTTCTCTATAAATGTATATATGTACATGGTTAAGTACCGTTACATGGGTAAGTTTTTGAGATAACGGCGTTTTTACGTAAAAAGTCGGCTTAACCTCTTAAAAAATTGCATTTGGTTCGCAATGGGTGAATAAGGTCAAAAATGTATATGCCTGTAGAAGCGTATTTTAGAGCACTTTAAATGATATACATATCGTTTATATTCGTGCAGACCCAACAAAAAATAAATGAACGCGTTCGACATGAAATAGTGTTTCATGATTTGTTGATCAGTTGTTTCTTCGAATGCATTCTGAATGACATCGTAAATCGTAAATAAAGCTATGGTTTTTGAACTCATTAAAAACGCATGCAATTTTACTAGGTAATATATTGCATAAAATATCCACTGAAAAAGGCATGCAAAAACGGGGCTAAATCATCACATTGACACATTTTCATAAAACAAGTTTTAGCTCCAACAAAAAAATAAGAAGGCAATAGCTCAGTGGTAGACAACATGTCTTAGCAGTCAGAAAAGCATGGTTCGTATCCCAGCTGCGGTAATATTCTTTTTATTTCATTTGTTTTATATTTACATGAAAAACGTCATTGAATCAGGGAACTTGCATGGGTTCAATTCATTCATTTTAATGACGAGCAAGTTCTCTAAATTTTCATGTAAACACATGATCTCCAATGACACGCTAATGTAAAAATCAAGCATGTTTCAACTAAATCGAACCAATGCGTCATCACTTGCACCCATGACTATACACATGATTTGTCATGTTATTTTTTGCTGGGGAATTGTAGGAGTTGTGGCCAGTTCAAAATAAAAGTTTTGAGCCCCGAAACTCCGGAACCAAAAGAGAGCGCCGAAAAAAATTCATGATTTTTTTATTTATTTTTTATAACAACATTGATTGATATTCTTGGGTTAAGCCATTTCTTCAACAGATTTTAGCAATTTTTCGCGTATTTTCTAACTTTTTGCGTTCTTCAGAACAATGCTAGTGATCGATGATATTATATATTATTTTTAAAAATTTATTTTGCACTAAAAACATTAATTTTGAACTAAATGCGATAATTGATAGCAATAAGTAATAAAGAAAGAGTATTGTAAAATTTATTGAAAGTTTGTAAACAAATGTTTACACGACTCTGCATATATATCATCATACGGAATTCAACATATCATGTAGACGCAAAAATTGTATGCTAACTGATATGTCGACATATCATTTGCTGTTATATGTTGACTTAAAAAAATTTGGTACTTTCAGCATACCGTGTAGACGCTTAGCATATTGAATATTCTGACAGGCGCACTTGTTGTTATTTTAGCATACATTTGCTGATTAAATTCGAAAATTTTCCCAAAAGTACAAAAATATCGTTTCTGTAGTACTTTAACATATAAATTTTAAATCACTAATACAGAAAAAACGCGAGCTAACTTCGAAGAACGGCTAACACCATTGAAATTAGCGTAGTCAAATTGTCTTTACCAGTATGGTGCCCCGCTTGTTACAAATAAAAAAAGCTGAAAATTCAAGCACAGTGTTATCAATATATAATGACCCAGTGGCGAATATTTCGATTACAGAAGTGATGATCCGATGCACACATGTAAGACAGTAATGCACACCATCTCATATACGAACCTAGTATACATTTTCCAATGCATTGCCGCATTTGTTGAGTGAAGGCCTTCCACCTCTACACAAAGTAAGCGAGATACTGAAGATATTTTGAACACTTCTTCCAACACATTGTAACTAGGCAACTCAAATACAATTTCGCGTACTTTGTGAGCAGCTAGAACACTTCTTCGAACACAGTGTAAGTTAACAGTAGGCAGCTCAAATACAATCTCGCTTACTTTGTGAGCAGGTAAAAGACGCCTTGATACAAAAGATGAACGAAATTTGTTCTTGTGAATTCCATACACTACCGTCGTACACTTTCTAAGATACCATTCATTAAACACAAATCGTGGCAAACATCATTAAAGAGATGTAATGTGGTAGGCAGCTGGGGAATGTTTTATATATGGGGCATAACTATTTGGCATAACTATAGTTCTAGTAGGTATATAAATGTTTGTATATGCAAAATTTTGTTTTAAGTGATATTTATTTGTCGAGTTGTGAGCATGCGAAAGTGTTGGCGTTTTTGATATGTCTTTTTAATTATTGTTTTGAACTGGAAAACAATTTAAAAAAATATTTAATTTATAAAAAGTGTTTTTGTCATGATCAAAAATAGAACTGTTTTAGTTTTTTAATTAAATTGGCCTACGGTTTGATAATGGGATCTCCATAAATTTAAAAGTTATTCAAATTTCTTTACATGAATCCCACCTTTTAGTCATTGTTTTAGAGAATCGGTATACGATATCGTGTAAACATTACGTTTAATGTATCAGGTGTAATAAAGATCTTCATGTAAAACTCCACGACAAATAGTTTCCTGGAACATTTTAACCCTGTAGCATTTTAACCCTTCGCTGTATGGGCCTCTTTTGACCCTTTATTAAAAATGGACAAAACAATCCCCTTCGACGTCGAGATAGCGGGCTAAAATATCCTACAAAAAATTTCCCATAAAATTGCATTATGAGTCTTTAAAGACAATAAATTACTGAACTCAACTGGAACGCCAGAAATCAGTAAAAATTTACAATGCTCTTCAGTGTTAATTTCGTATTTATTCACTATTAGTTGTTAATGATTTCTGGTGTTCCAGTTGAGTTTAAAAATTCATTTTCTTCAAAGACTTCCCAAGAAAAATGTTGATGGCAAAGTAATGAGTTAAAAAGGTTAAAAACATAACCTTCACTACTTCTACTTTAGCATTTTAACCAATTACTTTAACATGGCGATGTCATTGGAGGCAAGTACTTACCACAATTGATTACAAATAACAAGTTATAAATTTCAATATTTAGAAGGCATTGAATACACAAAACACAATAAAAATTAAATGTCTCTGCTAAGCATTGAAATCATGTCGTTTTCAATTATTGTTCTATTGTATGGAATGTGTTTTACTCACTAGGCTACTGCACAATTATTTTGTATGGGCTTAAAACTTGTTTTTACAAACATGAACACAATTAAAAATATCAATTTTGCTTCCCCAGGGGTTGAACTGTTTACCCTCTGTATGATAAGCAGATACCCTAATACTCTGCCAATAAGAGAATGAATGTCTTGCTTAATTACTAGTAAGTAATTGTTCAACTAATGTAAAGTACTTCAGGCGGTATGTAGTTTGTGGTTGAAAAGTATGTTGTTCGGTAATGACAACTCATTACCAAGTTTTTGCTGGGTTATAATAAAATTTATTATAAAATTTTTTTTTAGGATATTACAGCCCGCTATATCGTCATCGAAGGGGACCTTTTCACCCCTTTTTAAGAGAGGGTCAAAAAAGACTCTTGAAGCGAAGCGCTAGAGGGTTAAAATGTTGCATGAAAATATTTTTTTAAACGAACACTCATACTGCTTAAGCCTTTTTTTGCTTTTGTGCAGAAACACCCAGGGTCTTAGCAGGGATCGAACCTGCTACCCCCGGATAATAGTCTAGCACACTATCCACAACACTACTATCCACAGCACAATATCCACTACTCTCGTGCAGCTTTGCGTAAAAGCGTTGAACACGCCAAATAAATTTAATAGAAGGTTTACACGATATCTTATGCCAAGTTCATACGGTAATATGAACCACTTGGTTCGCTCTCTGAATCGCGATTACGAACCTTGGTGTTCAAACGATTGTATTTGTTTCATCTTGGATTTAAATCCTTCTACACTTTAAAATACGTTTCACTATTTCTTTTTTTTCATTTTTGTTTAAATATATATGTATATGTAAATTTATGTTCTTTTTATTTGTTCAATATTTTTATTTAGTTTTTTCACACATTAATTTTTTTGATTTTTCTTTGTTTACATTTTTTCACAGCTAATTTAGATAAACTAGCGATAATTTGTTATCAAAATTTTAGATGATAGTAAATTTTCGAGGTTCGCACATAGATTCAAAATTAACCAAGATGGTTCGCTCTCAAAATTTTTCTAGGGCGAAACATGTAGATTCAGTTATGATTGGGGTGCGAACAGTGAATGAAAGAGCGAACCTCGAATATTGCTGTCCGTATGAACATGTGTTCAATTCACAAGCTCAGTCGTATGTCTTATCGTTTAAAATAAGACGACACTTGTTTATGTGCTTGTGAATAGAAAAATTTGTTGTATCGTTATTTTGTCGTATCTTAAATGTCAATTTAATTAATACCAATACAAGGCGAATTAATACCAGGTAGCCTCGAGAGATTAGGTGACTAAGAATATGTTTTTGTATTTGAACTATCAACATTTTTAATATATCAGCTTTTTGACATTCCAAATATAAATTAGCCGTGCATAATTTATATTTGGACTATAAAAAAACCGATACATTAACACAGTTGGCAGTTCAAATATGGAAAGCAATTCGTAGTCACCTGATCTCTCGAGGCCACCTGGTATTAACTCACCTTGATTTGATACCATGAAATGAAACCAGGCATGGAACTTTTAATTTGACGCCAAATAGAATAACTTTTTTCGCGACAAGCAATTTTGATCAAAATAGTTTGATAATTAAATTTAAATGAATCAATTATATATTTATCATTAAGAAGAATGTATTTTCTGGTGTTACATATCACATAAATAAAAGATTTTTATAAATTAATATAACAAATAGAATATTCCCAGACCTGGCCTCAATACAACTAATTGAAGAACATATAAAATTCAATCGTATAATAATAACGCACTTTTGTATGAAAATTACCAACAACAAAAATACAATATTGTATAATTAGACGATTACACAACACATATGACGTTAATACGAGCTTGTGAATTGAACAATGGTATTATACCAATTCTCTATAATACCATAATGACCAAAAGGTGGGGCTCATATAAAGCAATTTTCATAACTTTTAAACTTATGGAGATACCACTATCAAACTTTTACAGTACCTCTAATGAGGACACCCTAAGCTAGTTTTGTAAACAAAAGAAATAATAAAACAATAAAACTTTTAGAATTTAGACAAATTTTAATTTCAATTGGCCATTTCCCGTTTAGATCATGAAAATTTTTTTAAATTAAATATATTTTGTTAAGAGATCAGACGATTTCCTATAAGAATCACTTATTGTAATATTTTAAATTATTTATTTTTAGCTCGAATTGGTTTTTCGAAGCTCAAAACTGTTAATTTTTCAAAAATTATGAATTTTCTTACCTTTTTTCTCAAAAGATATTATTTTAAGACAATCAAAATTATGTACGGTACGAGAAAGGTTCCTTCTTTACTAAAAAAAAATCATTGCTTTATGTACAACAGGGCTCAATTGCAAATCGATAAAACGAGAAAAACCTGTGCAATATTCTGATGGCCCCTTAACTATTTCAGTTCACTTATGCTTAGCAAAATGAAATGCTTATTACTGCACTATAAAATAAACCATAAGGCATTTCAATATCTTTTCTGCTTAAAAAGCTATTGCAATTATAAAGAAGTCAGAAATTATTAAAAAAATATTACATCGGGTGGCTACTAGAAAAAAAGTTAATTTTTTTATTAAAATCGCATAATATTTGTTGATTTCACTTGGAATAACTCTTTAAAGAACTGAAATTATATGTTTAACATACTTCAAAATAGGAGAAGGCTATCAATTCGTGTGTATGTTCTTTTTTTTACTTTTTTATGTTTCTACACGCATAACTCTGTCATTTGTGAACCGATTTTCAAAATTATTTTTTTGTTGGAAAGGGTTTGCCTGCAGTTTGGTCCCATAAGCCTACTATGCTTTGTAACTGTTTAAAATTGTGTTAGAAGTCTACTGATGAGTTGGTAAAGCACCAACGAAATGCTGCATATAGACAATTGCTTAAACTCCAGCAAATAAATTTCATTTAAAATAAAATTATGACAATATGTCAAATAATAAATTTCTTAAGGGTTTAATTTGGATTTTATTTTTCATTTTGCCTTATAAATACTTTTATTGTTATCCAATGGATTTCTAATTGTATGAAGGTGTAGAAAATAAAATAGATTCATATCGAATAAAAAATTAGTTGCTGGGTTTTGTATAAGTTTCAAAGCCTACTATGCTTATTTTTTGAAAATCATTTATATATTTGTAAGTTCTTAAATGGTTTTTAAAAGTTTTTACATAAGATAAAGGGTTTGTAACTGTTCAAAATTGTGTTTAAGGTCTACTGGTGAGTTGGTAAAGCACCAACGAAATGCTGCATATAGACAATTGCTTAAACTCCAGCAAATAAATTTCATTTAAGATTTAATTATTTTAAATAATTTTTTAAATTAAAAATAGATTGTGGAATGCCGAAACACGAACAATCGCCCAAGAGAAAATCTCCCAAAGCGCCTAATTTCTTTTAGATTTTTATTCATATTGTAAAATAAAAATAGTTTAAAATTACACAAAAGCTTTGGGTACAACAATCTTAGTGGCAAAATGAGCAACCGTCCATATTTATGGAGCATTACTGTTTATGCCAAATAGCGAAAATTCGCAAAAACTTGCTAACTTTAAACCAAGAAAATTAGCAAATTTGCGAAAAATTGCAAACAAACATTAATATTTTTTTTAAATAGCTTAAATTATACGGAATGCCAAAAACTCGGAAAAATTGCGAAAATGGGAATTCGCAAAAACTTGTTGTTTACATTAAAATGATAGAAAGTTCTGATAGTGATTAAAGTTCAGTAAAACTGTAAAAAAGCCAAGAATTAGCTAAAAAAAATTAACTTTTATCGCGAAAAAATCTAATATATGTGAAAAACTGCAAAATTGCAAACAAGCCCTAACTAAATTGCTTAAAAATAGCTAAAATTGTAAGAAATGGCAAAACCTCAGAAAAAATCGAGAAAATTACACAAATTCGCAATTTTCGCGGTAAAAGTGAATTCTTTTCGCCAGTTTTAGGATTATTTACAGTTTTAACGACGTCTAATCAATATCAGACTTCGCCATATTTTTAATCTTAGCAAGTTTTAGCGAATTTTCGACATTTTCGCGTTTTTTCCGAATTATTGGCATTCCAAACAATTTTAGCTACTTTGAAGCAAATTTAGGGCTCGTTTGCAATTTTGCAAACTGATTTGAGCGATGTTAAATGAATTTAAGGGCTTCTTTCCATTTTTTCGCCAACTATAATAACAAATTGAATAAAAATTTTTAATATAAATTCTTGTTACCTATTTTTTTGTAGGTAATAGTTTTATTGACTTTTGTTACGATAAAAAATTATCAGAATACCAATTTCCTATTTTTATAACTTTGGATACAAATTACAACCATGGTGACTATTATTGCTGTCAGAATAGAGCTGTTAGTATACTGTCATATTGTGATGACATAAATTGTATTGTTTTTGTTATATCAACCAGCTGATCGAGTTGTTTGAGTTTAGCTTTTATTTCTTGTAGGTTATTTGAAAGGATTTATCATTACTCACATCACAATAATGACCTCTCTGTTCAAGACCAGTATTTTTAACCAGTTATTCGTATTTTTTCTATCAAGCTTTGTGCATAGAGAGTGGAGAGTTTTCTCACCAGCATCGCATTGAATAGCGTCATCACTCTCCAACACTTGCAATCGACAATGAGCACAAATTACTGTGCTTCTATTTAAACGCAGACCCATTTTCGGTGGCATTCAATAGTAATGCACAATAAATCCCTCGTCCTTCACGGTACAAAAGTTTTTTAGGAACAAAACACAGTTTTTATAACAAAACTTCAACTGCAAAGCTCAACAACAATAACACTCCAGCTTCACACGTCTTTACTCTCTGGTGTTGCCAATATTCGGAGGGGAAAATTCTGCTCGCCCCCCTCCCCCCACCAAATCCACAAATGACAGCATTTGTGAACCTATTTTCAAAATTCTTTTTTGTTTGAAAGGGTTTGCTAGCAGTTTGGCTCCGTAATTCTTTTCGAAAATGTTAGGGGCAAATTTCCTCCATAACTATGTAATTTTCCATAACTATGTAATTTTCAAAATTCTTGTGTTGCTTGCAAGGGGTCGCTAGAAGTTTGGGCCCATAATTCTTTTCGAAAATGGGAGGGGAAACATGATCAACCCCCCCCCCCCCCCGGGATAACTATGTAATATTTGAGCCGATTTTCAAAATAGTTTTTTTTTTGTTTGAAGGAGTTTGACTGCAGTTTTGTTCCATAGTTTTTTTTCGAAAACCAGTTGGGAAATTTGCTGCAAACCCCTCTTGCAGGTTGGTACCAAATTTGTTCTCCAAAATCTGTGCGGGATTCCCCATTCCCCCGAAATATTGAATATCGCATAGCTCCTCCATATATGGAGCGACTTCCAAAATTCTTTTTTTTGTTTGAAATGCTTTGCTAAGAGTTTGGTCGCATAAGTTTTCTACGAAATCGGTGGGGAAAGTTTTTCCCGCCGCCACCCAAAGTGCTTTTTGTTTTATTTAGGAGATTTTTCGTTTTGGCTATTTTTTATTGTTGGCGTTTTTTTTAGTTTTGGCGATTTTTTTTTCGTTTTGTTGCTTGTTTTCGTTATAGCTCTTTTTTCAATTTTGCGATTTTTTCCGTTTTGGCAAATTCTTTAATATTTTTTAGTTTTGTGCGTTTTTTTTTTGTTTAGGCGATGTTTTTCCTTTTTTAACGATGTTTTAGTTGTGGCGATTTTTTGTTTCGTTAGTTTGAGGTATTTAATTTTCTGACTTCCGGATCTAATAAGCCTGATTTAAAAAAAAATAGAAATGTGGCGAGGGATAAGTTTTCAACATGCCGTACCTTATCGTGGATTCACCCATTGTTTCCGAACAAAATTTTTGTCCGGACAAAATTTCTTTTACTGAGAGTGTTTTGCAACACGATTCACCCATTTCGAACAATATGTCTGGAAAATCAAAGCTACCTACCATATGTTATATGTAAACAACAAATGAACATCTCGGACAAAATTTTTTTGCAATTGGATAAAATTCAAGTATTTATGCTATTAACTATTAAACTAAATACTATATTACTTGCATGGCACATTTATAGAAATAAAACAAGAAATTAAAGAATTTCTATAAAAAACATTCTTTGATGTGGCAACTCGGTTCCACTTTGTCCGGACAAAAATTAAAATAAACCAATTCAAGCTGAAAATGTTCCGAACAAAATTATTTCTCTTCTTTTCTCTCTCACAAAGAGAGACGTCCTATTTTCATTAGGAAGTAAATAAAAGTATAATTGTGGCAGGAAGTCATAAAAAATACAATAGCAAAGGAGAAAAATATCAAAATAAGACAAGTTTTTTTTGTATTAATATTGAATTTTAATAAAGTTCACATTGTTCCCCTTCTCATGGGAGGCTAAATGTAAACACAAACATACTCTAGGACACTTAAACGATATTTTGTAACAGCAAAGAAGAATAGAATTGCATTTTCTTCTTTTCTGCTAAAAAGAAGAAAAATAAATAAAAGCAAAACGTTAAAACGGAAACCGGAAAAAGGTGCGAAGTAACAAGAAAGTAATTTTAAAATTTAATAAAAAACAGAATGTAAAGCAAACACAAAATGGGTAAAGTAAAGCCGCACCTTAATAAAATAAAAAAACATTAAACGAACATGAATGTAAAAAAATCTTTTACATAATTATGGCTCAGTGTGTGTATGTAACTGTTTAAATAATCAGTAGGTCCTGTAACTTAATATACAAACGTTTTCAAAAAAGTGTTTTTATTTCTGAAAAAACAAACTGATTGTTTGTATTCATTTTAGCCCTTAATTTGTGAACCCTTTTTTCCTTTCATGTTTTTTTGTGATATTGGGTCTAATTATTTTAACTAGTGTTTTCAGATGAGAGTAATTAACTTTTTTGCTTTTATTTTAGAAATTAATTTTAACCAAACACTGTCCCGTCCTTATTTATTTATTATTATTTTATTTGTTCGTTCCTGGTTATGAGAGGGTGGTTTAACGGTCACCAATGTTCCTGCAATGACATTAAATATTTGATGATATTTTTGTTTTTCGTTTCTTTTTTCATTTTTTATTACTATTTACCAACTTATGTTTTCGTTGTAGTCATTAAGTCAATGAATTTCATGCACGCAATTAAACATTTTTTATTACAGATTAATTTTTGTTACTTAAACTTTTGTATGTGTACGTCTTCCTTTGACATCTCTGTGTCCGTTTTCTTTAGCTGTTCAAATGTCATTCAATTGCCGCATAATTAGTTCTTACTTTACTGTAAAATATAATCGTTTCGGCTTTAAAATTAAAAACACACTAACCGACTAGTGGGATCTTGTGGACATATTAAAACCGTAAAAGAACCGATTCTGTATACAAAACTTTTTTTAATTTAACTCAAAAAAGCTTTTTGTTGTGAGAGAATTTAATTGGGCATGCATCTCTTTTCATATCGTCGCCTCCTTATTGGTTTGGCCGGCTATCTTAAAAAAAATAGAGTTAGGTATGGGGTATATATATTTTGAATAACGTTACTTTAATTTACAAAAAGCAATTTTACAGAACCAAATATGTCTAAACTACGCGTAAAAATATTGACATCAATCACGTAACACCTGTAATTTATTTATTTTTTTTTTGGTATTTAGAAGACGAAAAGTGACGACATTAACGCCAAAAACAGACAATTAGAAAATTGCATTCGTCTTAACAAATAATTGTTAAAATAACATCACTTTCACATCAAAAACTGCAAAACTACCATTATTTAAGCTAAACAATTTTTTTCATTTATTTGTAGAGTCCGACCGAAGCCAGTTTTTTAGGTCGAACCCGAACCAAACCGAAACTAATATTCGGAAAAAATGCCGAATATTCGGCCGAATCCGAAACTTGCCGAAACTTTTTTTAGCATTAACTGATATTTACATTTTAAAAACTTAACAGGACTGAAAATTCATTTATTTCATTAACGGACCTTTTCACAATGTGATTAAAAGTTAACGTGGTCTTTAAAGGCAAATTCGGCATACAAAACTCACCGTTAAAGTATACGTTAATTTTTAACTGTACACTGTGAAAAAGTGCGTAAGAGTATTTCTACATACATATAGTGTCAGTCAAAATAATAGTAGAAATTGAATATATTTTTTTCCATCGAGCAAATATAAAACTTAAACTTTTACGACATATAATAAAAACTTGGTATGAAATTAACTTAAATGATGAATAGAACTGGAATATTGGGTTCGGTAGACATACATTGAGGAGTGTTTTATCACTCTATTGATGACGTTACAAGAGCACCAGTCAAAAAGTTGAGTCGGAAAAACTAAAGGGATATATCGACACTAAATTTATACGATTTTATTTATTTCTACTAAAATGAAGTTTTTTTGTTTACGTCCGCGTTTCATCGATGATATTGACGGTATTGAATATATCGTGAAGATTGAAAATGAGCTTTTTCATATTTTAAAATTATTAAAAAAAATCTATTTTAAAAAACAAATAATAATAAATTTCAGTGCAAAATAAAATAGATTTTCGATTGGAATCGAAATCGGTTTACCATTCCCTCGTTTATGCTTCTTATTTTGGCAACATGTTACTATGTATGTAAGTATATCTTTTGCTTGCGCTCTATAAAACAGTAAAATTTTTATTCAATTTGAAAAGACATGAGACGGGAAAAACAGATTCATGGCGGTAACATATTTTAAATTTGGAAAATACTATTTCGATTAACTTCCTTATTTACAGAGAATAAAAAGTTTCGGTTTCGGTATTCGTCCAAAATGTTAGCCTAAACCGAGTATTAGTCGAAACCACAATTTTGGCCGAGTCCGAAACCGAATATTCGGTCGGACTCTATTTATTTGTGTTGAGTAATATAAAAAAAAATTTTTTTAAATATATAAATAAAACATAATGTGTATACATTTTTTGTACTTCTAATTTGTTTATTTAACTACTTATTTTTTAGCTTCAAGTAAGTCAAATAATAACTATTTAATTGCTGTGACAATGTACATACATTTGTAATTGGTACCCCTTACTTTTTGGACTTCTCAAACAAAAATAAGTAGGTATCGAGGCAAATTATAAGTAGTTACGAAGAGATACAATTTAATACAGCAAAATCCATTGTTTTTTTGCTATCTCTTTTAGATTTACCTGATTCATGTACAAATTCCTATGTACCATATGATTTTTCGTTTTTTCATACATAACTTTTTCGGTTTTGTTTAGATTTTCATTCCTAATCGATTTCAATCACATATCTAAAGCTTTAAAGTTAATTTAATAACCAACGGTGGAATATATATGAAGGTTGTAAAGACAAATGAATAGATTCCAATCGAACTTAATGTAATAACAGTGTTTTCTTAATTATTTTCTATACATACACATATTCGTATAGTTACCTCACCGAGGTATTTAAACGTATTCGTTTAATTGCCTCAATGAGGTAGTTAAGGCTATTCGTTCAAATGCTTACCACGCATAATTACCCAAAAAATATTGACATTTTTGACAAGGTAACTAACCGTGGAATACTGTAATTGTTAGCTGAACATTAGTTCATTAATTTCTTTAATAAACCGATTTTTTAAAAACTATAACGGAATTACAAATTTGTGTATGACTAAAATTAATTTTTACTCGCTTTTATACTAATTATCTGCATTTTTTTAACATAGATTCCTTGAAAATGCCATTCAATTTGTCTACTGGGAAGTAGGGATGGGCAAAAATATCGATATATCGATATTTTCTTAAAAATATATCGATATATATTGTCGATATTTTTAATTTCGATATATCGATATTTTTTTTAAAATATATCGACAGTATCAATTTCGATATTTTTTAACTTTGGTTTTGTTTTTCGTGCAGTTTTGAAAAAATTTCATCAAACAGAATACTAACAAAATCTTTAGTTTTAATTATAATATTTTGTCTATTCGAAAAATTATCATTCTTTGAGTGTAATTTTGTTGATGTATGTTCCATGAAATATTGGTGAATTAACTCTTACCAGCATAATTATTTATAAGAAAGGTACTTATTTGTTTTATTTAAAAAAAATTTGGGGACTACGTATGAATTATCATTGTTGAAAAAATATCGATATTTCGATATTTTTTATTCGATATATATCGATGCCGATCGATATTTTAAAATATATCGATATATTTTTCACTTGCCCATCCCTACTGGGAAGTTATCTATTTAACAAACCTTTTCACACACAGAAAAAAGTGAAATGTAAAATCAACATGACGAAATTGTGATTTGAAATAATTTTAAATTTACAAGAAATAATTTTTCGTTTAAGTGTGTTAGTGTTTATTTGCTTTGTTCATTGCAACAGTTCACTGTTGTGCTTAGTTGTGTGACTTGTTGTTGTTTATTCTTATATGTGTCGGCTATGTAGACGACAAAAAACGAATTAAAAACGAAAATTTAATGCTGCTGGCTTAAAATGACCATTGTTTCATCTTAATTTTAAATGAAAAATTGTTAATCTAACCTTAGCTGTAATTTTTTTGTTGGCGGTTTCAAGCGGTTTTCACAAAACTGCGAAAATTTTTGTTTAAGAGAAAAAATTTTGATGTCGTTCGTTGTGTTAATGGCAGATATAGCGTGTTAGTGTAATTAGAGCTTTGAATTATTTTTGTTTAGTATTTAATTTATCGATTGCTTATGATTTGCACATATGTAGAAGAAAAACTAACGTTTAATATTAGTAAAATGTGTTTGTCACCCTGATCAACTTTCGATAAGCCATGCGTGTGCAAGTGTTCCCAGAAACATTAGCGGCGCTCAGTATTTAATGCAAATGGTCTTGTGAAAGAGCAAATGCAAAATATCGTAGCTTTTTATGAAATTCAACAACAAAATACACTAAATTTCATAAAAAAAGCTACGATATTTTGCATTTGCACAAAACCAATTGCATCAAACACTAAATTCCGCTATTGAGTTTTCAGTGCAAAAAATTAAGAGCTCTTCTAATTTCAGCTTTTTGTACACACGAGTTGTTAAGCCAGTAGTTCCGATAAAAAAAACGCCTTAATGATTTCAACTTGGCAATAATTTCACTAAAAGTCTAGTAAGTAAAAACGCATGATACAATAATATAGGTACATGCATTAGAAGATTTTTCTCATCTAGGTTGTCAAATGTTTATGTGATTTGTTAAAATTAAATACTGAGCAACAACAAAATTCGTTATACACCCAAACAAACACGCACATACAAAACACAGCTGACGAGAATTTTAGCTAATGCATGTACCTGGATTACTGTATCATGTTAAATACATACCGTACATTACAACTTTCAGCACTGCTCAACTTTAGGTATTAGTTACTGAAAACTTATCAACGCAAGTAATTCCGTCAGCTATTTGTGTATGACCCGTATAACATATAGTCATTTTAGTGAAATGTTGTATGTAGATCCGAATTTTATAAGTAGCCCCAAGTTTAAGATACTTGTACTGTTTTTTTAATAATGGGTGTTTTTTATTGAGGTATAGAACTTTAAGTTGGCATCACTTTTTTAACTGGCGGCCATTTTGTCAGCTGTCAAGTGATTAATATTTAGTTTGGTTTGCCATTTCATCATGAACAGGTTGACAAAAGAACAACGCTTGCAAATCGTGCAAATTTATTTCGAAAATAATGGTTCAGTTCGCGAAGTGATGAGGCTCATTTTTGGTTGAATGGCTACGTCAACAAGCAAAATTGCCGCATTTGGAGTGAAGGGAACCCACATGAGACCCTTGAGACGCCATTACATCCACAAAAACTGACTGTTTGGTGTGCTCTATGGGCTGGTGGAGTCATTGGGCCATACTTCTTCCGAAATAATGCTGGAGAGTCAGTTACCGCTAATGGAGACCGGTATAGAGCCATGATAGCCGACTATTTTGTTCCCGAATTGGATGGCATGAATGTGGATGAGTTGTGGTTCCAACAAGACGGCGCTACATGCCACACAGCGCACGTCACAATCGATTTATTGAAGGAAACATTCGATGAGCGCATAATTTCGCGGAATGGACCTGTCAATTGGCCACCAAGATCGTGTGATTTGACACCATTGGATTCTTTTCTTTGGGGATATGTGAAGTCGCTCGTCTACGCCAACAAACCAGAAACGTTAGGGGACTTGGAAGCCAACATTCGTGGCGTTATTGCCAACATACGGCCCCATATGCTCGAAAAAGTGGTTGAAAATTGGACCTGTAGAATTGGCTTTATTCGAGCCAGCCTCGGCGGCCACATGCCCGAAATCATATTTACACATTAATGGCATAAAATTATCCTTCCAATAAAGCCAAATTGATGGACATTAAAACGATTTTCTTGTGTTTTAATTCAATTTGAAGTTCTATACCTCTAAAAAAAACACCCTTTACTAGTAAAATTACTGTATTTTTTTACATTACTTCGGATTGAAAAAAAAATTACTTGTATAGTGAGGGAATTTTCAGAGGATTCAGTCGTCATGACAAATTCTGTTTCCATTACGAAGATCCGAAAAAGTTTTAAAGTTCAATTTGAACTGCTCAGATTTACTCTAGTTCTCAGAACGATACAGATATACCAATAAATTGATCAATTTGGATTACGCTGTTTTTTTTTTTTATAAAATAAGTATATGTATGCTACATATCGTCATATAAAACGTAAAACCATGTAACTACAATTTTTTAATTTTACAGGAGAGGGAAAATAATTTATAAAATAGCACAACCCAGCAGTCCACAAGTTATTACAAATTGCAAAGCATCCGATTGTATACTATTATCTCAATAGGAAAAATTATAACAAAATAGATAAGCGCATACAACTAGCATCCGATTCAGTATATTCTTTGTTCTATCTCATTGTAAAATCAAATGTATATTAAAACAGAAGAACAGAAAACAAACAGGAATAAAATCTAGCCAACGCACTACCCGTCACCAAACCATTCAACTCATCCAACCTTCGCTTACAATGTCGGCTGTGTTGGACTCATCTGACGGCCTAGGCCATCGCTGTGTAAATGTAAGTAGGAATTGTATACAGACTTTGGATGGGTCGCAATTACATTGTCATTGGTCTCATATCGAAGATGTATGTTATAGAAATTCCACTGGGAAGTTATAGTGGCGTCGTTGTTTTCTTTTTGATTATAACGTCGCCGATGATGACAGTAGAAGCCTAAGAAATTGTAGGCATATTGGCTTCAATATAATATACGGTAATTAAGTAAAACAACAGTTTTGAAATTTTTTTCACTTACATGGTTTTACGTTTCATATGACGATATGTATGTATTTAAATTGCTTAAAAAATAAACTTAACTACGTTGCTGTCAAATGTTCTATGCGCAATACAATGTTCCATACAAAAATTTAGCGGATTAATTTGGCGGTTTGTTTTTAGCAGTTAGCAGTTTTTGCTGTTTTTAGAGTGCTATCTGGCGTTATTTGCCTTAATAGTTTTCGCAACACTGAAGTCAAGTAAGGCACGCAACATTAAAAATATTTGATTGTTCCAAAAATGAAATTCAGCGATCTTAATCCAGAATGATCAAATATATTTGGATTAAAAACCATAGAGTCCGAATAGAATTCATAACTTCAACTTAAAAATTTCTACATGAAAATGAAAAAAAAATTAAGAAATTGTCTTAAAAGCCAAACGCTGAAACTAATTGTGTGCCAAACATACATATAAAACATTAGATGCTTTTAAAATTTAGATCCTACAAAAATATCAAAGTTACAAGACAGAAATTTTTCCACACAAAATTGCTATTGATTGAAAATATTGTTTTAAAATATTACTTTTAAATAAAATCTAGAATTTTTTATGTTTAGATGAAATAAAAACCGCTATATCTAGCCGGAAAATGGCGAAATTGGCAACCTTGCTTCCAGCGCATGTATACAAGCAAGATGGCGATATTAGTTTACCATCAGCTCTGTTGACAACTCTTTTAGAATTGGCTTCGTCGTCAATTCCGTACTATGCGAATACATAAATAAAATTGAGCAATCTTTATATAAAAAATTTTATATTTTTACCTCACGTCTTCTCCATTTGAACATTTTCTCCCTAAAATATGCACGAAGTCGAACTGGATGTATAGCTTCGTCTAGATCTCCTTTAGATCACTGCTGGCCGTCGAGAGAACTGAGTTTTTAATTTAGTATTAGTGCTAATGAGTATGACTTAAGCCATGGTAGAATAATATAACAGGTAGCCGCATAACTAATACAATAGTCCATTCATATAAGGGTTTCACTGCGGATCTCTCATTCCGCACTTGGCCCGTTTTTTCTGCTTATTTGACTGGGCTACAAATGTACATTTTGTGGTAGGAAATGTCAAACATTAATAGAAAGGGTATGTGTGTGTTTGTAGAACATAAGCAGCAAACATACGTGTGGTATTGTGTGTGCAACGTAGTTATTTCACATATACACAAGATTTGACAGTTCGTACCATGAAAAAAGCAAATAAAATATAAGCAGCTGACGTTCCAAGGCTACCTTGTATATTATTCTACCTTGACTTAAGCTGTTTTTAGACTATTTTCTACAGAAGTCCAACGGCTTGTGAGATAGTGTAAAGCAGCTTTTAGTAGTATTCCACTGTGTGCCTATTAAAAAGAAAAACAACAACGTAAAAAGCAACAAGCTTTTATACAACTGAATGAAGTTGTTGTTTATTTTTTTTACTCTGTAGCGAATGTACTCGCTTTTATTCGGATGTGTACATACCAAGGCATATTCATTACAGGTAACACCATAACTAAAACAAATACAACACCAAAAAACACATGTATTTTGTTAGTAGAAATACCCCAGAAATATGTCAAATCCATTATCTGTGAGTCGCACACATTCATAAGCTCTCTCAAATTTATTAACACATGCCCGTTGCTGATAGAAAACTCCCAGACATGTGTCAAAATCTATTGTCAGTGTGACGCACACATTCTCAAATTTACAAAAACAGCTGTTCTTGTAGTGGTACCTGTTTAATCTACCTTGGTACATACATATACAAGCCGAATAATCTTTGGAGCTCTGGTGCCAGTATGAGCGACTATGCTTTAGATAAATACCTCAAGCAGCGTTGCCAGGTTAGCCTTTTCGAGGCTAGATTTAGTCTCTTTTTTCGTCTTTTAAGCCTAGTATGCAGATCCGCCTGAATTTCAGTTTTGTAATTTTGTATTTATTTCTACACGGAATAATTGTTTTGTAGATAAATTTGCTTTTATTCACGTAAATACACTTATATTTTATAAATTACAACGTATAATACATGCAAAATTATTTCAAAGGCCACAAAAACAGACAATATCAAAAATTTCTTAATTAATTGTCTGAAAATTTATTTTTGTTTTAGTTGACGGAAAAGAGTCAATTATATGTCATCACTGTATTAAACAAAAATTTTGTTGATTTTTCTTTTCAGCTGCGTACCACCAAACAGAAAGACGCCTGAAAAATTTTCAAACATGAATTTCAGCTTGTTTTTTTACACATACTTCTTATGGCAGCCTGAAATTCAGGCAGAACTGCGTACTAGGCTTTAGCCTCAAAATTTACGTTTTAGCTTCGTAGCTTTTTTTTAAGCCTTTTTTAATATCTTATTTAGCCTCAAAAAGGCTAAATTTGGTTTTTACATTTCTCATTTTCTTATTTTTCAACATTTCAGAATAATAAATTCTATATCTAATAAATGGTAAATACACAGAAAAAAATATCACCAAACTGCAACTAACAATTTCAATTGTTAATATGTAATTTAAATTCAAACATATATTTTGTTGATACAACAAATTTAGTTGTTGATACGACAAATACAGAAATTTTTTTCAACAAACTAAACTAACCAAATCTTTTGTTAAGTATTGTGAAAAAAATTAACAATCACCATTGTTGATACAACAAATGATCACACACACGTAGATGAAGCAAAGCAAATCAAGTTTTGTGTGTTTTTATTATTTGCGTATTTAATAATGAATTGCTCTGTAACTGAGAGGTAAGAACGATAGCCTATTAGTTCAGAGATCGCCGGTTCGATTCCGCCCAAAAACATTCAGTGTTTTTCGCAGACAAACAAAAAGTCGCTTAGAAGGTTGTGATTGTGTATAAAAAAGTATTGTTAATACAACAAAAAATCGTTGTAGGCTCAAAATCAATTAATTATTTATTTAACATAGCAAACAAATTATTTCTATTTACAAAACTTTTTTTTTTTTGTGAATAATTGAAAGGATGTTTTATTTAATACGTATCTATGAACTCTTTTTTTTTTGCTTGATTTAGTTTTAGAATTTCTATGTTTGTTATGTTATTGTTTTTTTTTCAAATAAACTCAAAATAATAAATAGTTTGTGCATTTTTATTTATTGACATTACTTAATTTATGAAAAAACTTTATTAATGGGTTAACCGATAATATTAATATTTAAGAAATAAGGTGTGCCTCTAACTCTTTGCGGATGGATTTTTTTTTTTGAAATAGAGGAAAAAACTCTACTTGGACAAAAATATTTGCCACCAGAAAACCTAAAATGCAATTTAAGGCTAATGTCTTACTTGTTCACAATTAGAGTTAAAATATCCCACAAAACCAGATTTTAGAAGGTCGTTTGTATTAAATATATATCGTCACCTTAGAGTGTAAAGCTGCTAACTCACTTCAAGCAAATGTTACAGGAGAGACAAAAAACTTCTAATATTTTCTATTTATAACTTAAAAAGTAAGCCAAATATATAGTTGGTTTATATTGTAATGTTCTATAGCTACAACTTTCAAGAACGAATATAATTTCATATTTAGTGTTTAATAAACGATTTTGAAACTTAGCAGGTTTTGGCAAATCTATATAATACATTGTGATGGATTTAGCAGGTTTTTCGACATAGATGAAAATTAATTTTTATTCTAAGAAATTCAGGCTTTCACAAAAATGAGCTTAAATAAAATAAAAACTAATATTAAAAAAACATTTTTAAAACAACATTTTATTTAAAAGATCTAACTCCATATGGGCGCGACGCGACACTGCCCACTTTTCTAATCACAATGTTGTATTGTTACGCGCAGTCATTGTGTGTACAAAGTTTCATTAGAACCGGTTAAGCATAAACAGCTGAAAAAACTTATTTATTTTTATTGGGCGTGGCAATTTTTTATTGTGACGCTGTCTCAATATGCGTACAAGGTTTTACAAGAATCGGCTATATATTAGTAACTGAAAAATATGATTTACTTTGCATGCGGCGGTTTTTCTAATGGTAATGACGTATTGTCAAGGAAACCCAATGTGTATGCAAAGTCTGTCGCGAGATTTACCATTAACAAACTAACATTGCAACTTAAATACAGTACATATCGGATATAAGAAACTTTAAAAATACCACAAAATTGTTTCTTACCTATATGCGGGTTTTTCTTATAAGCAATTGTTGTTTATAAGAAAGGTCTTTCTTATAAACATATATATGGATATAAGAAACTATATATGGATATAAACATACATATGGATATAAAAAGTAAAACAAATTAAGTTCGATATTAAATTTTTGTATTATGTGCACCAAACAATTCATATAAAAAATTAGCTTAAATAGCTCAAACAAAACATAAATAATAAAAAAAGAGTTCAGTTCGCACTATATAAAATCTTTTTTCATATCATTTATCATCTTCGGTGTTTGAAAAAAGTTTCTTATATCAGATTTTTTCTTATATACGATTTTCTTTTATACAAAATTTGTTCTATGGAAAGTATAGAAAAAAAACACCGCGTTTTTGGTGCACTTTCTTATAAGCGCTTTTTTCTTATATGCGATGTGCTTATATCCGGTATCTACTGTAAAAGGTTTTATAAAATCTGCCTGAATTTAAGTAAAAGACACTAAGTTTATAAGATACTACAGTAATACTGTAGTATCTTCCTCTCAACCATGAACTCGCGTGTAAATATGTATATTGCCATTCAAGCAGGAATTAAGGCAATTGCTGCAAACTACAACTACTCAGAGATTGTGCTTACGTTCAAGGATGCCTTAAATACATTATGTGCTGCTAGACAAGTACATATATTTTGGGTCCGTGGACATGTGGTCATTGATATTAATGAAATGGCCGACACAGTGGCCAAAAGAGGGGTTGAATTACCAGTTGAAGAAATGGTTCGGGTTCGAATACCAATTCAACACATATCAATTAAATAAAAGTGCGATTTTAAATTATTTATAGTTATACGGTTTTTCATTTCAAGTAACGATATGGAACTGTATAGTTGCATTTACTCTGCAGTTACACGTTCAAGAAATTGTTTTCAAGTTGATCACACGTATTGCTTGTTAAAACTACTTTAAATTGACGCTATGACGTAGGCTGTAAGCAACTTGATAGTCAATTTTGTTTTCAAGATGCCGTCGTCAAGGAATCAACAACGAAACAGTAAAACACGGTTATAACGAATTCTCGGTTGTAACGATCTAAGTCTAAAGTGCCGACGTTTCGGTTGCCATTTTCATACAAAAATATATCGTAATAGCGAATTCGTAGTTAACGAGTCCTCGTTTGTATCGAACTACGCTTATTACGAACTTGTCATAGAGCGGTTTTTTTTGCAGTTTGCTCAAAGTTCGTTATAGCCGAGTCTTTCTGTAATTTACTTACAATAATAGAGATCAGCTGTTTAAATTGAACGAAAAATTGAAACAAATCTTGAAAGCAAAATTGAAATCAAGTTGGTAGTCAATTTCCAATTATGTGAGTGTGTTAGTAAAAAAGTGTGAATGTATTGAAACTTGAAACAAAACTTGAAACAAAACTTGAACGTGTAACCTCCAAGTTATATAAATGGAATCGAGTTTTTTACATCATCCCGCTTTCCACAAGATATTTTTTAAAAAATCCCGTTTTTTGGTCGGATTTTCTTCAGAATCCCGCTTTTCAGTCGTTCTTGTCCCGCTTTTTGCAAAAACCTTCTGGTCACGTTTAACACCAATGGTGAATCTTAAACCTAAAATAAAAATTTCTTATACATGTGGCTGCAAGTGTTTATAAATCTAAGTACATATTCCCTCATGAATCACACAAAATTATTTTTACATGTGTTTAAATTTATGTGTCATTAATACACGTATGCACTTATACACGTATGTTTTAAAAAATTGTACTCACAAATATTCAATATGTTTTTGTTTCTTGCAGCAATACTTGGGGTCATGTTTTCCCTTTAGTTTCGGTACTTTTTGTCTGCTACTTTCATGTAGTTTTGATATTTTATTTTGTTTTGACATAATTTTGATTAAGCACACGTCAAATAGATACACATGTAATGTATTTGACTAAAAACTTTTTTTATTCGCTGTGTCATTTATTCATTTTGTTTCACATTTGGCCTACTTATAATTAAATACAAACATAAATTAGTACGGGGAAACTAAAAGGGGTAAAACTACAAAACTTTCGGTAATTTAGCATTTGAAATCAATTTAGGGTGGAATACAGATGACCGAAGACCACAAAGTTGATTTTGTACCCTTCAGCACAGCTAACTGTTACATGAATATATTCTGAAATTTCCATTTCGTAGTTTTCATTTGTGTGGAGTTGGAACGCACTACACAGAAAAAATTATAAAAGGGTTTTTTAAACAAACATGTTTTTGAAACCTAAAATCGGTCTTTTTTTAGTATTGTCTCGATTTTGTTTGATAAATAATTTTGTTTGACTTATTATTTCATTTAATTTCTGCTGTCGCCAATGTGGCAACCTGAGAAAATCATGAAATTGTTTGATTTGTTAAATTTCTGTAAAACGTATTTTGATTGAAAAAATTTTTAATTGAAAAAATCAGATTTCTTTTCAAAAAAATTTTTGCATTTGCATTTACAAATCAGAGTCTGACAACAAGTACTCAAAAAAATATACTTAAGTATTTACTCTTAATTTTATTAACTGCGTATAGTCATAATTGTTGCACAAATAATCCGTACGCACATATATTTGCTTTCAAACAAGTATAATTATATCCAATTCCAACACACAAACGCATCTGTACTTCATTTATGCGAAAAACTTAAATACTCAACAACTATAAATAGAAACCCACATGAGTATTGGAAGTATTAAGTATTTGTCATAATTATACTTATAGTATTTTTATACTTAGAGTATGTATATTTATTCGGATAATATAAAAATACTTGAGAGTGAATAAATACTCTCCCGTATGCGTTTGTGTGTATGAAATGGATGTAACACATGATTTGGCTGTTTGCAAACATTAATCAGGTATGGGACTATTTCTTCATTTCCAATTAAAATAACTTTTATATTTATATTACAAATTTATACAGAAATAAAACCATTTAAAAAGAGCACTTCAAATAAAATATTTTGAGGCAATACGGAAATATTAGAATTATATATTTGTTTTCCATTAACTAAAGCGCTTTTTCTTGTTGCGGCGCGTGGGTTTTTATTTAACTTCTTAAAATTTGGAAGCTAAAATTCCCCAAAAAATTATTGGTAACGCATTCTTAGATTATTTTTACAAAAATTACAACAAAAGAAAATCAAGTAAAATATAAGTACTTCTAAGAGTAATTATGTTAAAAAGGTTTTAGCGGGGCTCAACGTAAATAAGTCTCCTGGGCCGGATGGTATCCAGCACTGGTCTTGAAGCAGTGCTCTTCGACGCTGGCGCGTCCTTTGGCAACCCTCTTCAGCATTTTGTACTATGCTGGTGAATTTCCAAGGTGTTGGAAGGTTGGCAATATAACGCCAATCCCCAAAAAGGGAGAGGGTAGTAACCCTGAAAATTACCGCCCAATCGCGATTTGTTCTGCATTCTCCAAAGTGTTGGAAAGTATGGTTAATTTCTATCTTGTGAGGTATTTGGAGTCCAACAGTTTCTCAGCGACCGGCAGTATGGCTTCCGTAGGGGACGCTCTACGGATGACTTACTAGCCTTCCTTTCGGAAAAGTGGTGCAGCTCCATACATCATTTCGGCGAAAGTAAGGTGGTGGCTCTATATATTTCCAAGGCGTTTGATAGAGTGTGGCATGGGACACTTTTATCAAAACTTGTTGCTTTTGCTGTCGGTGATGACTTCTCTCGATTTATATCGAGCTTTCTCAGGGATCGTACTATACGAGTTGTTATAGATGGGATCTCATCAAACGAGTTCAAGACTAATTCAGGGGTACCGTAGGGCTACGTTCTTTCTCCTACCATTATTCTTATCTTTCTTAATAACCTCCTCTGTCAAACTTCCAACCCTATCTACTCTTTTCCAGATGACAGCAACATTTGCCATTCTTATTCATTCATCAATAGACCAAGCCTGTCGGAGATTGGGGCCAAGGGGCAAAACATGAATGATACACTTAATCGTGATCTTGTAACAATCTCCAAATGAGGTCATGCGAATAGGGTCGATTTTAACGCTCTTAAGACCCAATGTTGTATGCTTACGCACAGGCGTATGACCGAACATGCTGCTTCATCTGTAATTATGGACGGTATAGGTATTGAGGAATCAAGAGCTCTTGATGGAATGATTACAATTTTCAAGTCGCAAAAGAAGCATTCAAGTGCCTCGGATTTTTGAGACGGTGCAAGAATTTATTCACTTCATCTCATCTCCTTAATATTTATACCACCTATATCCGACCGAAAATGGAATACAACTCTCATGTATGGGCTGGTTCTTCAAGGACTATTTTCAAGTTACTCGACCGCGAACAGGAGAGGGCGAAGAAGCTTATCGGTGATAGTAGGGTAGCCAACTCTATTGACTCACTGGAGCATCGACGCAATGTGGGGTGTGTTTCGCTGTTCTATCGATACTATAATGGAATGTGTTCTAATGAAATTAGGGAACTTGTTCCCGAAACTTGATCATTTTTGCGCACAATACGGTTTTCATTAAGAGCACATCCATTTGTGGCCGATCTGTCAATGAATCACAGAAAGAATTCGTACTTTGGTCGAACAGTTCGTATGTGGAATAAACTCCCCGCAGAAGTATTTCCAGTCACTTTCAGTGTGGGAAAGTTCAATGTCCACAGACACTACTCCATCTATCCTCCTTCCCATAATCAATTTTCCTAGTTCCGGCACAATGCATTGCATAAGTAGGGGTCATCCCCTGAGTGATAGTCCCAACAAAAAAATCTTACATACACAAAACGGCAATAAAACAATTCAGTTTTGACCCGTTTTTTCTTGTAAAAAATGCTCAATGACTTGATTTTACAAAAATAGATATAAACAAAACTCAAACCTCAAAAAATTGCTCTTGCGAATGACAAACTTCCAACAAAATACATAAAGAAACACTGTTTGCATTTGGCACTTCTTATGCGATTTGGTTTTCATTTCAAAACAAACATGCCCCAAAAAATGGTTACTATAAAAATTAAACAACAAATCCTAGTGATAGCGAAACTCAAAAATATACCCACGCAACAATATCACTCCTAAAATTTTTTGTGCGTACCCCTGCCGAAAATTTGGTGACAAATGATCCAAAAGTACTCGTCCCACGACTTGAGAAAGTGAGACTGGTACCAAAAATAAGAAGTAGTGAATGGTGAAAAAAGACATATTGTGTAAATGGTCACATATTAACCATTTTCAGTCAATTTAGTTGGTACTCCGGCTAGTATATTAGTAAACGGCACTGAACTAACTCGATGCACCTGGATCAAAGGCCTATTACATAGCATCTATATAATAATAATTGTCTCCCTTCAATGAGACTGCCATTCCCCTCAGGAACCTGTTCCGTAACTATATTCAGATATTAATTCCAGCTTAACTGATATTTACAGCATTGAAATATAAGTTCCCCTGTGGTCGAGTGGGTAGTGTACTAGCCTGTCATGCCGGAGGTTGTTGGTTCGAATCCTATCAAAGACACCACTTAAAAATAAAATACAATTTCTACTTGGATTTTTAACAATAAAAAAAATAAATTAGTCGATAATTACAGCTGAATTTGGGAATAATATTTATATATAATCTATATTATCCTACACCGATTAGGACTCCATAAGATAGTTCAGAGACAAGTTACAAGGTGCATAAAAAGTATCAATTAACCCCATCCTAGGCCATCCCCATGTAAAAGTGGCTGGTCCGCTTCATAGGAAGTGTTAGAACTCGGACTGGCCCCTACCACCTGGGGACCGGTCACGTGACTTGTTTTGTGCCAGTTCCATTTACCCTAGGGACTTTACTGAAAATCACCCTTTTCAGCAGGTAGAACCTGCATTTAATGATTTTGTTGTTGTGAAATTAGCAAACAAAATTATTGATAAGTAATAAGACCATATCTTTATAATTTCTATGCACATTTTATCTTATCCGTGAAATTTTGCAAGTATTTGTGTATCTGAAGTGTTTGTAATCTTTGTTTTTGCATTCTTGGGCTTCTTCTGATAACTCTCCAATTGGTAGGCATTGATATTGAATTAAATCTTTACCATGAGCCAAAATCTTATGGACCGTAGGAGTAAGTTTCTTTGCAGGGTACATTTGAACCAAAAGTTGAGCAGTTTTTGATGCATAGTCATGAAACTTTGGGTCATTTATCATTTCTCGAGAGTTTATAACGTTTAGGATAACTGCAAACCTTTTTATAATATGATTGTCGACCCGAGTAATTCTGGCTGTTACCTCATCATTTTCAAAAAATGCTCCGGACATATTTCCATCGTTCGTATTGCCGTACCCCTGCTTTGGGCAGTCTATTGTCAGCCCAAGGTTCTTAAGAAATTCATTTTGTATAATTTTTTTTCGAGCAGATAGTTTTTCTTTTGGTGTTGAGTTCTTATCAAAACATTCTCCATCTCGCGGAATTGTATACGCTAGTTTTAAAATAAACTCCATGCACCTAATTCTAGCATGTAATGGAGAAATTCCATATTCATAGTTGTGCTCATCACTTGAATCATCAAGATTTTGAAAGTCTTTCTGTTTCTTTTTGCAAATCGCACACTTCAAAGTTGACGAAGTATCTGTTATTACATTTAAGACTTTTCCATCAATCATTGTAAGACAAAATTCATAATCAATGTAATCTGTTTTTCCATTCTCCATTTCAAGCATTAAAGGGTTTAATTCAGAAATTTGCTTTTCTATATCGTTTACTGTTGATTTGATTATTTCAGAAGACTCCTTCGTGTATTTAAAAAATATCGGACGGCAAAAATGAACTGATGATGGGCGGGGATTTTTCCAATGCTCAGAGATTTCACTTCTTAGTCTTAAAAGAGCTACAGAAGCCATAAACATATTTGCATCTGGAATAGTTGCGTCATTTGTCGATATTGTTTGTTTGTAGGCACTTTGGCCGGATGATCCATCACATCCCCACTTATTTACCAATGTAAGCCTATCTGGCAGTAATACTGCTTCATTTTCAGGCTAACTTTGAATAAGGCGTTTGGTTGTATGATCCATTAAGTCTTGCAGTTTAACCTCTGCCGATATTTCAGTAATATTGACATTATGATTCTTTAAAGAGCTTCGTAAAATAGAATACTTTTCCTTTGACAATCCCAAGTCCATAAATAACGCTAAGGCTTCTTCTATGCTATACTTTCTGGGTAAAGCATTTGGAGGAGTTGGAATACTCTCTTTAATTCTCTGCAGTCGATTTGGGCTTGCAAGCTCCACAGCTTTTGTTATTTCTGACCTTGATTTGTCTTTATCTTTAACATACTTAAGACATAATGCTTCTGAAAGATGCGATTTACATATATCTTTAGTGAGATTTTGAAGTTTACGTTTTCTTGTGTACTCCGAACATTCGTTTGTAGTTTTTGCAGGTCTTCCTCTTTTGCTATCAGAAGATGTATGCGGTTCTTCTATGTTTTCAAAAGTTGTTACTCTATTCAGCCAGTCTGAGTTCTTTTCCATAAAGGTTTTTGTCGTTCGTTTTGAGGCAAGCCATTGTTATTAATTTTCAAGTAAATGAAGTGAATTGTGGTTTTCACATGCTCTTCGTGGTATCCTGAAAAATTGTGTAATTTTTGCACAATAGCCATTCTAAACTCATTTTCATTATGTGAGTTTCTGAATAACTCGAACAATTCCGAATTTTGAAATGACATTATAGCACATTGACTCTATCAAATTGTATAACTTAATGATCACTGCTTTTACAATGTAAAAACTTAACTGGCTTGATTACACAATTGCGGCTTAATTTATACCCAAAAATAAAAAAAATGTTTAATCTACCTGCTTTGTAAAACAGAAATCCAGGCCTCAACTACCTGTAGTGTAAAACTGCATTTTCTATTTTATACCATATTTACACTATGCAATTTTGTTGCATGCAACTCTCTTTTTTCAGTGAGAAAGACAGAGAAGAAATACAAAATGTGTACATTTCTATTTCAATACTCTCACTTAAAATGAAAATTGATTGCAACAAAGTTGCATAGTGTAAATGTGGTATTACTCAGTATAAAAAAAGCTTAAAACTACCTGCCTATTTTTATAATGCGAACAACGTTGCCGTTTTGGTTAAGTTTAATCAAAATTGGTTACTTTTTTCCATCTGTGGAATAAAAGACAAAAATTAAACTACATACATACATACATATGTAAGTACCTGAAAATTTTGGTTATTTTTTTTCTTATTTGGTAGTTTTTCCAACATTCTTGGTTATAAAATATATTGGTCATAGAAACGTTGAATGCGAATTTAAATTTAAATAAACAAATTGTTATAGTTATGCATACCTGATTCATACGGGACTCGCCCGATGGTTTTTTACCATGAATTTTCTAGAGTTTATTGTCGAACGGGACACAAAGCAACATAAAAGAAAATTCAAGAAAAATGCAGGGGAAAAAGTCATCGTGTCAATCTCGTATGAACGACAGAAATTAAAATATGTAACAAATACGTGCTGCAGTGAAAACAGAATTATTGCCGTTTTCACTATGAGATTGTAACAGTTTTCCTCTTATATCAAACAAAACGGCAACTTTTGGTGGCAAAGTTTAGTTAAATTATTTAAAGCATTGTGTAGCAAATATGCTCCGAAAATTTGGCCGAGACCATTTTTGGCTCTTTTTAGATATGCTCCATTTTATTTGTAAAAATTACCTTAATATAGGGTGACTGAAAAGCGGCAACTGTCGAAAAAGTAGGGTATTTGATGCATATTTTTTTGCTTATTTCAATAAAAAATAAACGTACCTTTAAAACGATACCAAAAAAGTAATGATCTAAAGTCAAGGTTTCTAGCATTTCAATTTTAAAATGTTATTTTTTTTCAAAATCACCTTTTTATGGCTTCTTAAAATACTGCAAACTTTAAGCAGCTCCACCAGCTATAATTTTCAACTCATTAAGAAAAACGTTTTTGAACTGGCATCAGTAAGAAGTTCTTTGTACGATGTAATCATTCATTTTACAAAAGTTTGTCATCAAATTTTGTATTTTTGCCACGGTATTTGGGAAAAGGAGCCACAGTGAGGCGGTAGGAACTAAGTCCCCAATGAACTAAGTCCCCAAAACAGAAATGAACTAAATCCCCAAAGCTTGGGGAGTTAGTTCGCTATGAATTAAGTCCCCAAATGTAAAAATGAACTGGCCCCAAAAAATTCAAATAAAATTGAACTAAGTCCCCAAAAATCGTTGTTGTTGCCCTCCATATAAAACTTTGGGGACTTAGTTCATTTTTGTTTTGGAGATTTTGTTCATTTAAAAGATAGTGCCTACCTGGGCGGACAATAGGAACTAAGTCACCAATTAAATAATTCCCCAAATTTTGGGGACTTAATTCATGGTGAACTAACACCCTAATTTTTAAAATGAACTAATTCCCCAATGGAATGAACTAAAACCCCAAACAAAATTGAACCGAATCCCCAATGAAAATGCTGTTTTAATAATGACCAAACATTCAGTCAAGAAATGAAGGAGCTTCCGGCTTTTTTACTTTTTTTATTAAAACCAAAAAATTTTAAATAGTTAAAAAATTATTTTTCAAATGCCACAAACAAAATTTGTATAAATCCATATTTACAAAACGTTAATATGTGTATATATTTATACTTCCATATACATACAAGAAAATACATATTTATTCACATGCAATTTTTAAAATATATACATAATATGCATATTATGCCATTAATAAAGTTAAATAAAAAAAACTATTAATTGCTTACTTTCCTTGGAAATCGAATAGTTGATTCGTTGAGTAAAGGTATTCTGACTAGCCGGCCTTCGGCCGGGATTTAGGATTTTCTCCTCTGGGTATGTCGAATACTGGCTCGCTGAGTGAAGGCTTTCTTAATAGCCGGCCTGCGGCCGGGCTTAAGGGTTTTCTCCTTCTCGTATATCGAATAGTGGCTTCGCTGAATAAAGGTTTTTCGAATTCTCTCCCCTAGGTATGTTGAACGATGACTTCGGCGAGTAAACGTCTTTTTCCCCAATCCGGCCTTCGGCCGGCCCGAAGAGTTTTCTTCTCTGGGTATGCAAATAATCGCTTCGCTTACTAAAGATTTTCTGATGTAGTTATTAATTTAGCCTCTAGATAAGTTTTATGCCAGGTCGAAGGCTGTCTACACGCAAAGAAAAAACATGGCTGAGGCAACCATAACCTAACAGCAACAAACTATGATTGAAATATATGGTTGGAGTCAAATTATACTATTGTGAAAATAAATCTGTTCTAAATATAATATTGTTATCTTATGTAACACTTATATGATCCATACAAACTAATGTTTAATTGAATGTAAATATTTTAATATTCAAACTAATCATATTATATTTGGATATAAAAATAGCATGGTTCTAAATAAACATATAAAGGTTGTTTTCTTAATCATATTTTGATTAAAAATTGACTGCAGCTAAAAAAAAAAAATATATATATATATATATATATATATATATATATATATATATATATATATATATATATATATATATATATATATATATATATATATATATATATATATATATATATATATATATATATATATATATATATATATATATATATATATATATATATATATATATATATATATATATATATATATATATATATATATATATATATATATATATATATATATATATATATATATATATATTTTTGAAATCAAATATAAAATAAAATGTTTTGAATCTGTAATAAAAAGTATTATCTATTTTCACATAGATGCATATTTGTTGACTGACATGTTTTATTAATAATCGGGCATGTTAATTATTTCGTTTTGAAATCAGCAGCTTTCAGAAAAGAGTTTAGCCAAAACGCTCACTTACTGCAGCTTTTCAATTAATTTTTATGTCTCAGATATTTCAGATAATTTATACAAACGAAGCTACGAATGCACTAAATTGTCCGATTAAAAGAACACTGTTTTTCTTTTTTGCAATTTCAAAAAGAAATGGTGGAATATTATTTGCTAGTTTTTATTCGTTTTTGTTATTTTTAATTTATTTTTTGTTATTTTTTATTTTTTCAAGTGACACAAAAAACAAAGCAAGAGCTCTCAAATAAAACAAAAAAATCATTCAACCAAAGGATAGAACAAAAACTTTTTGAAAGCAAAGAGCCATGTCTTTTTTTAACCATAGCTTGATTGCAAAAAACCTTTATTCAGCGAACGCAATTTTCGACAGAGCCAGAAGAGAAAAGTATTAGGGCTCCTACCGGCAAAAAACCTTTATTCAGCGAACGCAATTTTCTACAGAGCCAGAAGAGAAAAGTATTAGGGCTCCTAAAGGCCGACTTGGCAAAGAACGTTTACTCAGCGAAATTACTATTCGAAATTCCAGGAATAAAAACCTGTTAGAACCCAAGTTGTTAAACTAGTTTATGAAATAGGACTTCAAATTTAAAAGTGAGCTAAGTCCAAAAATGATGTACTAAGTCCCAAAAAAGGCCTTACTACTTACTGCCTCCAGGCTGTAGGAACTAAGTCCCTAATAAACTTCGTCGCTAGACAGATAAGAACTAAATCCCAAAAAATTGGGGAGTTAGTTCGCTATGAATTAAGTACCCAAATGTAAAAATGAGCCTGGCCCTCAAAAATTCAAATAAAATTGAGCTAAGTCCCCAAAAATCGTTGTTGTTTCCCTCCATATAAAACTTTCGGGACTTAGTTCATTTCTATTTTGGGAACTTAGTTCATTGGGGACTTAGTTCCTACCGCCGATTTTAGCATTACGTTTTGATAGCATTAGGTTTTCATAGCACTAGTTCATTTGTATATAGTTAAACGCTAGTTAAAGTACTAGTTATTGTAGACTAGTGCGCTTACTAGTTTATTTATAGTTTTTTTTTAAATATTAAAAAGCGTTGGGCTTAACCGGGGTATGAACACACAGTCCGCATATTTCAAGGCATGTACTCTATCCACTGAGTCACTTTCTACTTATTATATTAAAGCTAAAATTTTGTTTTATGTACTTACACCTGAAAATATGTCAATTTACAAAAAAATTATTTAAATTACTAGTGTCATTACAACTAGTGATATGACTTTTCCAAAACGTCGTTATTAGACTAGTATCGGTACTAGCCTCATTACAACTAGTAATATGACAGTCCTTTTTTGACTAGCATCGTTACAACTAGTAATATGACTCATATGTCTCAGAACGTAACTAGCTATAAATAATCTGCTGGGTTCCATTTCATACACACAAACCGGGCGGGGCGTATGTTAAATAAGTATTTTAAATATTTTTATTTTATCTGAATAAAAATACATACTGTAATGGTGTTTTCTTTTCTACAAAAAAAATTATACATATCCATGTAAAAACTGCAATTTGGTGTTCGTTTCTTAAAAATGTTTTGTCCTCTAAAAGGGTGGTATGTTTTATTCCAAAAAAAATAACCCTCACTAATGGTGGAAGGTGTTGCACTTTATGCCCCGTATAAATCTACAGTGCTTTTAGTGCCCTGTAGAATGGTGGCTTTTGTTTATAAATCGTGCTGCCAGACGAAGTTGGGAAAAATCGCCTCGAACTAGAAAAAATATGTCTTTAAAGATAGCTTTTCTACTGTTTTATAGAACAATTACGGGAAAACATTATATTGTTAATTCTAGATTGTCAGTCATATACAATCTTACTGCATTCTGTGCTATAAAATTTTTCTCAAAAAAGTTTTCAAATAAAAATGCCGTTAAAGCTTCTGGTCGATAAATCGGCAATCCCGCAGCTGTATTTTTATGTTTACATATTTCATGAGAATAAACTAAAGCAGTTTTTAAACGTTTTTAATAGAAAGAGTTAAAAGTTTTGATAATGCATTACATGTGCAGAAATTACAATAAATAATTATTATATTCATCCTCGCCATCTGATGAGGAAGAAATGTTAAACTTATACATATTTCTGCACAACAAACTTACCTATAAGCTGCTAAGAAATGAGCAATTCACTTTTTCATAACTTGTATTTTGTTCTCGTCAAAAAACAAATAGAATTATTGTAGCGTTGGCAAGACATTTTATACATGCTCCTTTCAACAAGGTGATATAAGTATAAAAATCTAAGTACATATACGTATGACAGACACTCAATACTCCCAAATCATTGAAGAATCATGAATCCAAATCATGAAGAATCGCCAAAATAAAAATAATGCATAGGTTTAAATGAATAATCACCAAAAATATTTTTGAGTAATTGGAAATAATTAAAAATTTAAAGAAATTTTACTTTATTTATTACTAAAGATATTCTGCGTAGCCAACCTTCGGCCGGGCTTAAGGATTTTCTTCTCTCAGTATTTCGAAAAGCGGCTTCGCTGACTAAAGATTTTTGCATAGCCGGCCTTCGACCGGTCTTAAGGATTGTCTCCTCTCAGTATATCGAACAGCTTCTTCGCTGAATAAAGATTTTTATATAGCCGGCCTTTGGCCGGGATTAAGAGTTTTTCTCTCTTGGTATATCGAATAGCGGCTTTGCTGAGTAAATATTTTTGCATACCTGGCCTTTGGCAGGGTTTAAGAGTTTTCTCCTGGATAATCAGAAAATCTTAGCTCAGCAAAGCCGCTATACCAAGAACGAATAATTCTTAAGCGCGGCAGAAGGTCGGCTATGCAGGACTCTTTACTCAGCGAAGCCGCTTTTCGATATACTGAAAGAAGAAAATCTTTAAGCCCGGCCGAAGGCCGGCTATGCAGACATCTTTAGTCAGCGAAGCCGCTTTTCGATATACTGAGAGGAGAAAATTCTTAAGTCCGACCGAAGGCCGGCTATGTAAACATCTTTACTCAATGAAGCCGCTTTTCGATATATAAAGAGGAAAAACTCTTAACACCGGCCAAAGGCCGTCTATGCACTATCATGGTGGGAAATAAAGTAAATTGAACTTATTTCCATTGATCTTATTACCCAGCAATCAATGAATATTAATTCATACTAAAGATTTTCAACATTGGTTCATTCAATTGTTAAATTTCTAAATATTTTAATATTTTTACTTCACAATTAAGTTGTGGACATTACGACGCTCTTAAAATAACTGTCATAATGTCCATGGACCTTATGATACAGAAGTCATGAAAAATTTCATAGAGCAATGAAAAATTTATTGGAAGTTTTTGGACTAATGAATCGATGCCTTACAACACGAGTATTCGCACAAGTAGTGACTACCTAATCCATTCGAGACTTTATCCGTACCCTATATGTGTTGCCGACTTCGTAAATAATGAAATACGGGATCTATTGAAGAATGGCAATTTAAGGCCTTCTCGGTCTCCGTATAATAACCTCATTTGGGTCGTCGATAAGAAGGGTAAGGACGATTTTAGGAAAATAAATGAGAACACCATAGATGACAATTATCCGATCCCGGAGGTTACAGTTATACTCATAAGCCTGGGAAAAGCAAACTATTTCACAAAACTGGACTTAAAGTCGGCCTTTCACTAGATATTGCTAACAGAGCGCGATGCGGAAAAGACTGCCTTTTCCGTAGAAAATAGCAAATATGATCTTTGTAGGTTTCCCTTCGGTAGGAAGAATGCGCCCAGTATTTTTCAACGTGCCATTGATGATGTATTGAGAGAGCAAATAGGCAGGTCGTGCTACGTTTACGTCGATGACGGAATTATTTTCTCAGAAAATGAGGAGGATCATGTAAGGCACATTACATGGGTGCTGGAAAAACTTCAAGAGGCAAACATGAGAGTTTCTCCGGAGAAGTCACACTTTTTTAAGGAAAGTGTTGAATATCTCGGATTCGTTGTGTCTGGAGGTTGAATCAGAACAAGTCCTGATAAGGTGCATGCGATCCGAAACTATGAGCGGCCCTCTACGCTATTTAATATCAGATCCTTCTTGGGATTGGAGAGTTACTATAGATGTTTCATTAAGGATTTCGGCTCAATAGCTAAACCTCTGACAGACATCCTAAAAGGGGTAAATGGTAGGGTTAGTGCAACCCAATCAAAATAGATAAAAATCAGTTAGAATCAGGTACTGGCGTTCGAAAAAGGAAAGAAGGTAGTGTCATCAGAAGATGCCATGCTGCTTTAGCCGGATTAAAAAAAAACATTTGATTTAACGTCGTATGCCTCAGTTTTGGGTTTGGGAGCTATTTTATCGCAAGGCGGAAGGCCAATTATAATGATTTCTACAAATCTAAAAGATAGAGAATTGAATTTAACAACTAATGAACGAGATTTATTCGCTCTTGTGTGGGAACTTCAAAGGCTCAGATACTACCTATATGGTGTACGTAACCTAAATATTTATACGGGCTATCAACCACTCACCATTGCTGTCTCAGACAGAAATCCGAATGCTAAAATAAAACGATGGACGGAATTTATGGACGAACACAATGCAAAGATATTACATAAACATGGTAAAGAAAATTTCGTCGCGGACGCTCTTTCGCGTCAGGATATTCATAACTTGTAAGAGCAAGCACTTTCAGATGTTGCTACTGTCCATTGCGAGGCATCTTTGACATATGTGATTGAGTCAACCGATAAGCCCCTTAATTGTTACAGAAATCAAATTTTTCTGGAGCAAGCAAATTTTCCCCACAAACGGGATTTCATAGCTTTTTCTGGAAAAATGCAACATACAATTGGTTTTGCCAATAAGAATGCCCTCATCGATGAAATAAAGATAACTTCTAACCCGCAAGTTGTGAGTGTAATGAATTGCGATTTGCCAACATTGGCTGCAATCCAAGATGAATTGGTAAAATCTTTCCCGTCAACAAAATGCTGGCACTGCAAAAACGTGGTATTAGATGTTGTTGATTTCAATGACCAAAAAGAAATCGTCGTTACTGAACATAATCGCGCTCATAGAGCTGCCCAAGATAATGTTAAACAAATCCTTAGAGATTACTACTTCCCAAACATGACGAAACTGGCAAACGAAGCAGTAACAAATTTCAAGATTTGCTCCAAGGCAAAATATGATAGATACCCATTGAGGCAGGAAATGGGTATAACACCAACGTCATCACATGCTGGGGAAATGCTTCATATTGATATTTTCTTACATGCCGTTGTATAACTGCAAAAAATATGTTAAATGAGCAGGTATACAAAGTACACTTAAAAAAATATTTTGAAGCAAAATTACAGAAAACAAATATTTTGAGCACTTTAGTCAAAATGCAGCTAAGATTGATTTTTTGTATGAAAAGAGTTTTAAAATGCCAAAAATGTAAGCCACTTATCTAAAAAGTGCAGGTATAAGAAGTGCACTTAAAAAATGAATATGTATGGGATTTTAAAGAATAGTGACACAAATTTATAATTTTGTGCAGTTAAGTCAAAAGTGCGCTTAAGCAAAAGGCAGTTGAATCAAAGCTACTGTATAAATGATGCTTGAAATTTGAAAGATGCTGTAGTTTTTGACGTTAGTAGCACTGACTATTTTGTCTAACGGGAACTTTAAATAATATAAATATACATATAAGGAACTTTATATTATTATATTTTACAGACACCTTATAGTCATAATGCGAAATTTAAGCGCGCGGGCACATCTAGTAATATATATATGTATGTACATATTTATGTACATACCTGTTTACATCTCTATACTTGTATGTAAATACATGTACATATATACCTATTCATAATTTTTTGTCGTTCATAAATTTTTTCATTCCGTTTGAATATTTTTTTTGTGAGAATGTATGAATATTTTTATTTGTAGCAATAATAAAATAATAAAATGATGTTTGGTTTCATCATCCATCTGTATGTATTTGATGAAAAATTTATAATATTATTTAACATTTAATTTTTTTCTTTCATGTTTATTCAAATACTATCTTCACTCTGTATGAGAATGATTTTTATCCACAAAATTCTGATATTAAAAATACAGCTAACGCTGCTATAACACGATTTCACTATAACACGAATTGAAACTGCGATACCCTATTTTACACGGTACTTCAAAAAACGCGAAAATTAAGTTATTTACATTGTTTTATGTTAAGTGCAGAGCTATTAGATGAAGTTAAACAAAATTTATGCATACTTTTTTTTTAAAAAATCCTCATTTGAATAAAATAGTCGTCCAAATGACAATAAATATGAATATGTAGCAGCCGGCTATATGTTCATTTACACACGTAATTTAATTGGGTGATTTCTCGCAGAATCGGAACGTGAAGATCAAAAAATTAAAAATTAGAATAATTATTCTTGAGTACATTACTATACTTTCGTTTAAAAGAAGATTAAAGCAAATTGGAGTTGTAATATAATAGAACGCCGCCTCACTTTTTTACTACATATATTGTTTGCTTCTTATATAATACGTTTATACGCACCGGTTATTTCCAAATAAGAACGTAAAATGCTGCTAACTAAATACTTTTTTATTGTCATTTATTAAATCACTGAATATTTATCTATTTATTTAATATACAGTATTTATCGGATATATGCATTTCCACGATTTTTGGTGCATATAAGCGGGAAATGCTTATATAAAAAATATTTGGGTGTATTTTATATAACAAAGGCATAAAAACAAGTGCTTAAAAGCGGTAAATGCTTATAACCGGCGTGCATATAAGCGATAAATACTGTACTTATCTATTTGTTACTTTTTAACAAACATGTGTAAAGGTGGCACGGCACGTCAAACTTCTTATTTGCAAATAGTGCATTAATCAGCAATTGTTTTCGTGAGTTTCGTAAGTTGCAATAAAAAACACACTTGGCATCAGTACATTTTTATAAAAATAATGCTTATAAACGAGGTAGTAACGAGGTTGCACACAACACGTAACTTTTTTGAAACGTATCTACCGTGTTATAAGAGGGCTACCTATATTACATCCTGAGCAAATACAAGATAAACAAAATTTTATTTATTAAAGACAAACGAATGAAGTATCTGTATCAATTTTAATACGATATTCTTTCTTATTTTATGATTAAATGCAGAAGTTTCTTGTATGTTCAAACAAGTTTCTTTATGTTTATAAATATTTAATAATCTTATTTTCCTTTCATAATACTTTAGAATATTATAAATTTTCTTAGTACGTTAATATATATTTGTATGTACATACATATCGATGGCTTAATATAAAAAAGGCGCAACCCGAATTTTCGTTATTTTACAGGAGAGGGAAAAAAACTGAACACAAACTTGAACACTTACATACAATAAATAATTTTTAAGTGGCCAATATCATCGTTACTTTCAACAGTGGCTTACTTAGTTCTTTAGGGAGGATGTATTTAGATGTTTGCTACAAAAAAACGTTAAAAACTCGATTTCGATAAAATCGAGATATGCCCTTTTTATATTAAGCCATCGACATATGTATATACACATATGTATACATATTACACAAATGCAAATACATACGTAATGACCCACCAAACCAATACTTACGACTTTTTCTGAAGTCAGACTTGTCATAACGAATTTGTTAAGACATTTCGGTAGTTTGTCTAAAATCAAACTTATCGTAACGAATTTGTTAAGATATTTCGGCAGTTTGTCGTACCGAACTAGTTAAGACATTTCGGTAGTTTGTCTGAACAAATTTCTTTCGGATACATTTATTTAATGAGAGTTTATGCAAATAAAACTTTTTAAAAACAATACAACTTTGATTTTAAGTAAGTAAAAACCGGTGAAAAGTTTTCAGATTGCTTTAAAAATATATAATAAATAAAGCAGAAATTTTAAAAGCAATATTTATTCGCCAATTACAGTTTTTAAACTAAATTTTCATGGACTAGAGTCTATACAGGGAATCTTTAGCCCCCCTAGAAATTCAAAATGTTACAGTAATTTTGATAATATAAGCGATATTTAGGGTCAAATATGGGCGAATAGTGGCTACGCCAATGAGGCGAAGCCACTATTCGACTTACTACATAGAGAAAAAAAACCTTTAGGGCCGGCCGGAGACCGTCTAAGCAGGCAATCTTTACTCAGCGAAGCCACTATTCGACACACATAGATCCGAAAACCCTTAAGCACGGCCAAAGGCCGGATAGGAAATATATCTCTATACATAGCCGTCAAAAATGGAATCTTACTGATTCTACTTGAATGCTTTTACGTAACAGGCAGCCACGTAAACCATCCATACACAGAAAAATATAAGTTTCATATTTGATAACAATAATTCCGGTATTCAAACATTATTTAATTTAATTTAATTTTTTAATTAATAATAGAAATATTTGAATATAATAGGATATTCAACAATAAATTTACTTGAAATAAATAAAAAGAAAATTTTTTTTAGGAAATTTTAGGCTATTTTTTTTTGTTTTGAATTTATTTATTATCTATCGATCGACACTATTGAATTTGTTTTATTTTATATTTTTACTCACTGTTTGTTAATTTAACTTCAAACTAGTATCGAACTAAGCACCTTCTGTTTTGAAATCCAATGCACCAGTCACTCTACCAAAACTACTGTTGGAAAACGACAGCAAGAAGTTCACATAAACTTACTCTTAGGTTAGGTTAGGTTGTACAGATTGCCAGTTTAAAGATTTAAAAACTAGCCCACTGGGGTCTTTATAGAACCCGTTGTATTATATGAAGCGGGAACGTGAAGATAAGTAGAGCCCCCTTTCTACGTTTCTCTGTTCGGATCAGTGTTGAACCAACCTGACGATCGAATGGAAGAATTTATCCGTCTAATATCGCAGTTCGATAAGGCTGCTAGATCCTGAAGCAACTGGCTGCACAGTGAAACCACCCTTTGCTCGGAAAGAGCGGGGCATAGACAAGACAGAGGAGGTGCTCTACATTTTCTTCCTCCTCCTCATTTTGACAACTTCTACAGAAATCATTATACGGTAGATTCAATATCCTAGCATGCGCACCAATAAAACAGTGTCCTGTAATTACCGCCACAAGTGTGCGTATTTGCCCCCGAGGAGTCCCCTCCAGGATTACAGATCTATTACAATCGTATTGAGGCCATATTAACCTCGAAGTCGAGCACGTGACCTTGTTTGACCATCTGATCTGTGCGATCCCAAAAAGTTCCTGCTGAATATGAGATTTGCAGCAGTTTAGCGGTATGCCTACCATTTGATCCGTGTCTCGAGTATGCATTCGAGCCACGGATTTGGCCAGTTGGTCCGCAGCAATATTTCCGGGCACATTGCTGAGCCCTAGGATCCAGAGTATCTCTAGATTTGAATATCTCGCTTAGAGACATCCAGCATTCATACAACAAAATGGATGTCGTGTAAACACCCGATAGAGACTTGATCGTAGCTTTGCTGTCCGTACAAATTTGGATATCCTCGTTGTATATCCTATAGTAACTCATCCAGTTAGCTGCTCTTTTTATGGCTGATATATCGGCCTGTACCACGCTACATTTATCCTGTAGCTTAAACTTAATTCTCTGTTGATAACGGGGAATAAAGACGCCGCCACCCAGTCCCAAGTCCGATTTAGATCCTTCCGTGTAAATTTCCAGCACGCCCCCCTGACGAGGGGAGGACGTGCCCGAGAGCAGCACGGCAAATATTTTATCAGACAGAGGAATAGGATAGCAGTAATCAATGTTTTTCCGCAGACCGTTTAGGAGTTCCAAAATGTTGGCGTGTCCCTTGGGTGCCTTTTTCCATGCACCTGCTGCCTCAAGCCTGATCGCAGAGTTCATGGCCAGTTGTCTGACAATGAGATCAGCTGGCAGCCAATGCATCATTGTGAAGAGAGCTTTTGATGGAGTGATGCGTGGAGCGCCTGTAATCATAAAAGCTTATGTACGCAGGATCCTTGTCAAATGCAGTCCACCATACTAGCGCGCCATATGTGAGTATGTGCTGTATTACCACGTTGAAGATCCATTTTGAGTTCTTAGGATTTACTCCCCAATTCCTCCCAATTTTGGAATAAATATTTGTAATAATCTATATTATTCTACACCGATTAGGACTCCATAAGATAGTTCAGAGACAAGTTACAAGGTGCATTCGAAGTATCAATTAACCCCATCCTAGGCCATCCCCATGTAAAAGTGGCTGGGCCGCTTCATAGGAAGTGTTTGAACTCGGACTGGTCCCTATCACCTGGGGATCGGCCACGTGACTTCTTTTGTGACAGTTCCATTTACCGTAGGGTAATTAGATCATATTGAAGTGAACAAATAAAATGATGGAAAATAATTTGTAAATAAACCATTATTGAAACCATTAGGAAAACTCTAAACGAATTCGTTAAGAAATCATGCCTACATATCGTTACGATCTCGTACCTACACGGCATATCGTTACGAATTCGATACACTGTTGTTTTCGCCACAAATTTGTATATTTTAATATCTTTATTTATAAAAATTTAAATTGAACTAACAATGAGAAATCAAATCTTAACTCTAAAATTAAAGCTTTTAACGATTAAGAGTTAACGTGGACTTTAATGAAAGGTTTTGTATGTCGAACTTGCCGTTAAAATCCACGTAAACTTTTAATAATACATTGTAAAGTGGGTCGTAAGTCCAGCCAAAAAAATATTAGCAGTGATGCCAACTTTTTTGGAGCAAAAAGCACAATGAAATTTAAAAAGGCACTAAAAAGCGTAATTTCGAGGTAACAGAAGCGTAAAAAAGCATACAACTTTTTATTTAGCTATTGTATTAAATCCCGGTAAAATGCCCAATTTTTAAATTAGTAAGTTTATAAGGGGGAGAAGCAGTCCTCGTTCTTTCAGTTATAAATTTGATAAGGAGAATTCCCACTTAGAAAAACCACAATGAGAAGAGGAAGCCGAAAACTGGAACAGTCTGACCATTGTTGGAAGTTGCAATAATAATCCGCGTTTTTAATTTCAACGGTCGACCGTCTTGGCGATCTATAAATAATTAGCACATTAACTGAATTTTTGTATATGTAAACATCTTTTTTTAATGGTTGGCACACGAACAGCATTTTGAAATCCATCATTTTAACGTATTCATTTTTCGTTAAATTATTGCAACCTCCATCCAAATATTGACCGATTTGCCTGAATATTGAATAATAATGCGAATAATAGACTAACACTCTTTATTGAAATTTTCTTTCGACTTCTGTCGAGTACCTATAATAATTCATATTAAAAAGTTAGTCGTTGATTAGTTCTCCTTTCACAATACTTAACATTTATCATCATGTGTCAAATTTCAGAAAGTGTTCATATCTTTAAACAAGTTTTTAATAAGTTAGTGCTTTTTATTATTAAAGCACTACAGCTAAAAATGTGGAGTTTTGAGTCATCAAAAGGCACTAAAAATAGTGGCAAAAGCACTATGTTGGCATCACTGGTTATTAGGTTGTCTTTACTTCTGTCGTGTGATGAGAGCAATCACAGTCAAAAAGTGCCGATTTTTCGGTATTTTGCCGATTTTAAGTGAAAAACGCAGATTTTTATTAAACCAATAGACAACACGCTAACTCCGATTTCAAATAACATTTTTGTGTTTTGACAGTAACAATATTTTATAATTTTATAGCATTTGCCAAGCGGAAAACTGTTCTTCCAAAATGGTGCAGAATTAACTCTCATCTCTCAAACCATGAACGCGCGTGCAAATATGTATACTGGCATTCAAGCAGGAATTAAGGCAATTGCTGCAAACTGCAACTACTCATCGATTGTGCTTACGTGCAAGGATGCTCTAAATACATATATTATGTGCTGCTAGAAAAGTACATATTTTTTGGATCCGTTGGCATATTGGCCGATAAAGGAGCCAAAAGGGGGGTTCAATTACCAGTTGAAGAAATGGTGCGGGTTCGAAAACCAATTCAACATCTGAAAGTGATCATATGTAGACTCTGGGATGGGAGACAAAGCGGAGAAAGTTTGGCGTGAAACGTGAACTTGAAAAACTTCTAAAATCATGTAGAGCTGTTATGATTATAAATCGTCTAAAGTCCTTTTATTATTAAATAGAAGCGGCTGTAGACTTCTAGTTGGGTATTAACTGGACACTACTAGACGGCTTCGTATGCCGTCGAGATTGGTAAAATGTAGACTGCTGAGGTTTGTTAACTCTGTGCGAGAGTCATTCGAAACGGCCGCCGCACAGTGGAACATATCTTGAGATGGCGGCCAAAAGTCAATTTTTTGTGGTAACTGATTAACAAGTTATCATATCTGTTTGAAAGTAAATACCTGTAAACCTCTGTAGTGAAATTCACTAACTTTTAACGCTTAAATAAAAGGTAATTTTGTCTCCAATAATTACTGTTTGAATTAACGCTTATTTGATTCGTTAACTTCGTGTTAACAATTTGTTAAAATTTTATATCACTTTCCAACACTATTAAAATAAACGAATAGCACAAAGAGGAATAGAGAAAAAACAAATGAATTTGTGCTCGTACACGAACATATTTTCATGAATTTTTTTAATTTTGAGAGATAAAAGTTGAACTAATTGTTTAAACAATATAAATATTGTTATTTATATATAAAAGATTTTATATGTGTGAATATTGTTGTCGAATAATTATTTGAGTTTTGCCAAAATACGACGTGCTTTAACTGAACCGCTGACTGTTGTCTGTTCAATAACACCACAAAAATTATTGCCGTTTCGTTAACACAGCTAGTAGTGCTTAAAAGTTTAACGAATAGTAAAAACAATAATTTTGGTGTTAACTTCTTTAAACGCCTTGTTTAGCGTTAAAATAAGTTTGTGAATTGCACCACTGGAGCCAAAATATTATAACTTTATTTTAACGGTATCACAGCGAAAAGGGTCATCCAAAATGGACTTTCATAACATTTTGCTAAAAATGAAAATTTCTTAGAAAATTGCAAATTTTAAATGCATATAACTTTTTTATTTAAAAAGATTTGTGAGCGAAATAAATTTTTTTAAAATCTTTGTCTTCTAAGGTATAAGTGCCAAAAAAAAAAGACCTTGGGATTTTTAAAAAATATTATTACGTATTATTTGCTTAGAGGTCAAAATTTCCCGAAAATCCCGTATTTAATAGCGCATAACTCATTCCCGTCAGAGCTCGTCAAAAAGATCTTGCATTATTTTGTAGCTCGAACCCTCAATACACACCTATCACACCTATACCCCATTGTATATCCGCCAGTTTCCGCCCGTGTGCTCCAGATCAATATTTCTGAACCAAGGTCAGGTATTTGCTGCAAATTTTACGAACAAAAATTAAAATAAAGAAAATTTCTATAGAGTTGCTGCAACGCTTTTCTAGTATTTTTTAGTCGCAATTTCAAAACAGAAATACCATATAAATGTAATAATGCTTATTTCTTCACAAAATCCAACAACAGGAAGGTAGGCTTAGGTAGAGAAATGTAAGGTTGTTCCTTGCTTAACGGAAAAAATGTTATCTATATATAAAAGTGAATATCTGATTGTTTGGTTGTTTGTATGTTTGAAAGCTATGGACTCTTAAGCCAATAAACCGATCTTGCTGAAATTTTCACAGTATATTACTGATGATCTGGAAGGAACAATAGACTATAGAAATTTGAAATATAAATGGGCGTGGTACTTCCCATGTAGACGAAATTGCAGCTAAACTCTTCAAAATTTGTGTGAGTAACTCGTTTTATAGTGTTTTTAAAGAGATATTATTGAGGAATGAACAAGTAGGAGTGGCGCCTCCCATATATAGCAAGTATATATTTTGATATATTACGGAAATTACTGCGGTAAAACGCTCAAAATTTTGTATGAGTTACTCCGTTGAGTTACTCCATAAACAAAATAATAATAATTCAAAATCAATAAAATAGAAATGGCTTATTAGGTGTGTTATGTATTCCATGCGGAAGAAAAATGTTTGGAGTTATTAAAGCATCGGGCTTGATTGTCTAAAGCGTTGGCATAAGCGCCTGTGTCGTTTTTTGTAAAAGATCAAAGTAACACACAACCTCTTTTCTTTAATCTACTACAAAAACCGTCTTAGGCTTTACGCCAACGCCAATCAGGCCTATTGTTGTTATTTTATATTTACAACAACGATGGTGTGACAATTCCGAACATTCTCATTATGCATGGAATACAGAACAGGCCTGCATATAATATAATGCTATTGGGTAATTTTCAACGCAAAAGCTCAAATTTACTTTTTGAATTTACTGAAAGTCGGAATATATAACCGGGTATGTTCTGTATTTCATGTGGAACTAAAATGCGTGGAATTATCAAATCATTGTTGTTATAAATATTAATTTACAACAACAATACTTTGATAATTCCGCACATTTTAATTCCACATGAAATACAGAACATGGCCGAATATATTCTTGTAAAAGTTATACAAGTTTTGTAAGGATAACTAACGAATTATTTGATAGGAAAAGCAGCGCAGGCCTAAGGGTAGAGCGAGTGAAGCGGTCGCTCTTGGCGCCAGATGTTAAGGGGCGCCAAATGCGAAAAGCAATTTCTAGCGCATTTGTATATTTTTATTATAAAAATTTGCTATTTCAGTCTTTTTTTTTTAATTTTCTATTATTTATAGGCCATATATCCTCTCTGAACGAGGAGGACTGTTATTAATTTTCAAATCGGATCGATTCGCAGAACATGACAGATTATATTTTTATATAATAACTTATTATTATATAAAAACACGCTGTTGCGAAATAGCAAGTTATTTTTACTCGTGGCAAACGACTAATTCCATATTTACACCATGCAACTTTGTTGCATGCAATTTTCATTTTAAGTGAGAGTGTTAAAATAGAAATGTATAATTTTGTATTTCTTCTCTGTCTTTCTCATTGAAAAAGAGAGTTGCATGCAACAAAGTTGCGGGTTGTAAATATGGTATAAGTAAAGCTTGTAGTTATATTTGGAACGATTTTCCGTCATCCCACGTCAAATTTGGTTTGTAAACAGACCGGTTTCGGCTATGTGCCATCTTCAGTGTTCTATTGAATACTAAATCGTTTTTCTGTCGTACGTTGTTTCTTTTATAATTCGTTTGTATACCTAACTTCCTTCCTTGATCCCTTTTGTATTCTGATCCCTATTTCTCTCTCTCGCCTCTATATGCTTTTGTGTGTCTCTACCTGCTACCTGTTTCTCTTACTATTATGTTTGTGTTTAATATTTGGTTTATAATCTGCTCTATTAGTTATCAGTTGTTTTATCCCTACGTAGGTAATAATCCGTAATTGTACGTTTCTGGGTAATACTTTTGTCTTGTTCATTTTCTACTACGTTGCCTGGACTATTGTTTTCTTTTGTGTAAAAATATTTTAACGGTTCAAATATTACGTCTGAAGCAGTGTTTATTTGTTCATTTATTGTTCTTCCCTCAAATATTTTTTGCTTGTATATTTCCATGTTCTCTAATACGTTCAGTCGCCGTCCTTTATGTTGTGAATGTAATAGTTTAACTGTTTTTCTAATATGTCCTGGTGTACATTTGTTGTCGAACATGTGGTTTGCGAAATTCGATTCTGGTATTATTCCTGGTTCTCTCAGTTTCTTGTTGTAGTCTCTCATGTGCTCGCGAAATCTTGTTTTTATCTTTCTTCCAGTTTGTCCGATATAACTGTGCAAGTTAATTTGTACACTCCTTGTTTATCTAGGAAGTCTGTTTCGTTTGTTCTGTTCTGTAGTATTCTACCCAAGTTGTTTCTTGTTTGGAATGCTGTGTTAATGTTGTGTTTTCTAAAAAATTTTGCCAGTTTGTATGTTGATTTTCCCATATACGTAAAGGTAGCCCAGTTTTTCCTTTCTTGTTCCTGTTCTCTGTTCCGTTTGTTACTTGCCTCGATATCCTTTCTAATCTTGTCAACTAGGTCTTTTTTATATCCGTTGTTTTCCGCTATGTTATATATTATTCCTAACTCTTTCATATAGGCCTCACGTGTTAGGGGTATTCGTTCAAGTCTCGTTATTAATTGCCTAATTGCTGCGTTCTTATGTTGTTGAGGATGGTTTGATGAATTGTGTATTATTGTATCTGTAGCGGTTGGTTTTCTGTATATTTCGTATTCAATTCTATTTAAGCTCTTGTTTGCCCTAATCGTTAGGTCTAGGTAGTTTATCCTTTCGTTCTCCTCCACTTCCATTGTAAATTTTATGTTTTTGTGTTGTTTGTTCAGTAGATCCAGAATTTGCTCCTCCATATTTCCTTCTATTACACATATAACATCGCCCACGTATCTTGCATAGAATGTTACCCCAAAATTTGTTTTTAACTCCTCTACGTATTTCTCTTCTAAATTTTGCATAAATACTTCCATGAGTATTGCAGATGTTGGATTTCCCATTCCTAGTCCGTTGATTTGCCTATATATGCTATTGTTGAATTTGAAGTAATTCTGCTCCAATGTGGCTTTTAGCGTGCTTGTGAGTTGCTTTGAAAAATCCACGTCTTCTGTTTTATTGAGTAGTGTTTTATGTAGAATGTTTATTGTCTCTGCTGTTGGGATTGATGGATATAAGTCTTTTATATCGAATGAGAGTAGTTTAGTATTTTCTGTTATCTGTATGCTCCCTATCTTGTTAACTAATTCCGTGGTGTTGGCTATTGTGTGTTTATTCTCTAGGTCCAAAGTATCTTTCAGTATTGTTTTTAAGTATTTCGATAGTCTATAGCTCGGAGCAGATTTATAATTAATTATGGGTCTCATTGGCGTGTTTTGCTTATGTATCTTCGGTAAAGCGATCATAGATGGAGCGGATTGATTCATAAGTGTTAATGAATATGATATGCCTGGTTTTATTACTTTGGTTGCCTTTTTTATTAATTCCTTTACCTTTGCCTGGTATTCGTCTGTAGGATCTTTCCTGATTCTCCTGCATTTAGTATCCACTATTAACTGTTCCGTTTTTTCGATGTACTCATCCTTGTTGATTAATACCGTTGTATTTCCTTTATCCGCTTTCGTTGCTACGATATTGTTAGATTTAAGTTTTTGTTTAAGATTTCTAACAGCTTTGCATTCCTTGTTTGGACTCCTTTTGGATTTGACTTCCTTCTCTATTATTCGCTTGCAGGTGTATCTGGCCTGATCCTGCTCCTCGTTTGTAGTTATAGTTGAGTATATAATTTTGCCATTTTATAAAATTGCAATACACACTCAAAATCGGAAGTTATCGATAAATACGATTTTTTGGGACTTCACAGACAAAAACATTTTTCACTGCGTTGTTTTTGCACCGATTTAAATTCTTGGACGGTGTCGAATAGAGGAGGACTTAAGCTTTTCGCGTATATGTATGTAAAAGATTTTATTTTGACTTATATTTCATGGAAATATTATTATTTCTTGCAACACTTAAAATCGGCTGAGAGTTGGAAAAGCTAAAATTTTTTAAGCAAAATTCAATATAAAAGAGTATATGCAACACATTCCCTGAGCTGCTCACAAAATAGATGGTAAAAATATATAACTGCTAAGCTATTGGTCAGAATTATTTGAAAGTTGACATATGTACATATAAATATATAAGGGACTATATCTGCAAACTACAGTTTCCAAAAATGTGCAGGATGTGAACTAATGACTCTACTAAATTTATAGCATGTGAAAAACTTTAGAAGTCTTGTAATTTTCGCAATTTCAACCAATTATAAAACTTTTTATATATCTTTGCTCAGCTCGAAAACACAGAGAAAAAACTTGATCATGATATTTGAGTGGAAAAATTTATTTTGCACATTTAGCCATATAATTGCTTTAGTATATTATCCTTCTTTTCTAAAGCTAAAGTGTGTAAAAACTTTTAAAATCGGTTAAGACTGGCGAAAGTTACAAGACTTTTAAAGCTTTCCATATGCGATACGTTTAGTTTTAGCCCACTGTAGAGTCGTTAGTACATATTCTGCAAATCTTCGCAAAATATATTTTGCAAATATAGCCCCTAATCTATTGATATGCCAAATATCAAATAAATCTAAATTTTTTACCATTTATTTTTGGGCAGCTCCAAAATGCACTGGGAGTGTGTTGCATATATAATTACACTATGCAACACCGAAAAAATCACCCATACTTCGAGTGGTAATCTGTATTAGGTACACCTAGTACACAAATTTATATTTACATAACACGTTCCAAAAAAAGATAACGGAAATCTCACTTTGATTACTGTGTGAATTGCTTGCACAAGTGTTTCAAGCGATTGCATTAAAAATTGTGTTATAAAAATATAAAATACCGACTGTTTGTATTAATTCTCCTAGTTTATATTGATACGTTTGTGATCAATTCACGCCGAAAAGTGATAGAAAGCCAATTTCTCATCTGCTCTAGTCTTGTTATGAAGCTTATTTTAAGGTTGCAATTTAAAATTTAGACAAGTCATGAGGTGCCTAAAATTTGTTGTTTAAAGTGCTATAAATATATGACGGGGTGGCACAAGGGTACTGTAAAGATGCCTTTTGGTGCACCGACGCAGTAGCGTGAACCTAAAAATCACGTTGACGACTGTTACTTAAGCTTGATCAATCTGAAGGGATTTAAAAAAAATCAAAACACTCAGTGAAATATGCTAATGTATCATCAGTGTCAATACATTCCAGTACCGGACAGACTTTCCGATTTGTTGAATTCTTCCAGTTCTACGATAGAAGAGAGCGAAGCAGGTCCTTCTAGTGAAGAGATGTTTCTAGATCAAACAATAAGAGCACTACATATGATTAATCAATCAGAACTAAATGATATTGTCAGATATTTAGATTTGAAATCATTTTACCACCGTTGCTTATTAAACTAGGTTTGATATAAAATTTTGTGAAAGCGCTTCCCAAAGATTGAGATAGATTTTTGTTTCTTTAAACAAAATTTCTTTAGCTAAGTGACACGAAATCAAAGAAGGAATTTTTGTCGGACCTGATATAAAAAGTAAATGAATGATCCTGCATATTTATCAAGCCTCTCTTCTATGGAAAAATATTTTCGACAATCACAAATCACCAGATTTTCATGAAAAAATAAAATCAATGATTGATGCTCATCACAAGTTAGGATGCAATATGTCACTGAAAATCCATTTCTTACTCTCAAATTTGAGTTTCTTCCAAGATAACCTGGTTTCAGTAAGTGATGAACATGGAGAACGTTTCCATCAAGAAATTTCTCAATTTTAGAAGCGTTATCAACGTAGATGGGAACCCACCATGATTGCAGACTCCAGAGGATACTGCAACTACCGATTCAAAGAAGAAAGCTAAGCGTTAAAAAAAAATATTTAGTTTTCTAATATATAATAACAATTTATACTATTGATTCATGTAAATCTAAGTAAAATCAATAAATTCTTTTCACTACCAAATGCGACGTGATGTAAACATTTTATATATACATTTCAATTCGCATTAAGGTAACAAATCGTAATTATGTATATTCTCTAAGCCCAGTGAAAATAACAAATATATCATTTGCTGTATATGTAGTGTTATTAATTCAAATTTTGTTTAAACAATTTTAACTTTGTCAATTCCCAACCGATTTCAATATTTGAGGACTTCTTGTAGTCGATACAAGATACACTTTCTAAGAAAATAAATAAAAATTAAGTAAAGTGCGATTTTGGCTCGCACACGAAGGGTACCGTACGTTTTTGCCCCTTTTTTCATTTTGGCAGTTTTTTCGTTGTGCTTTTTTGTTTAATTTATTTTTAAAGTATTTTTCGTTGTTTCTGGCGATTTTTCGGTTTTGGCGTTTTTTTAATTTTCGTGATTTTTTTTATTGTTTTAATGGCTATTTTTCTTTTTTCCATTTTTTTTTGTTTTTTTTTTGTTTTTTAGCTTTGGTGATTTTTTGGTTTTGGGTTTTTTTTAAACGTTTTTTCACTCTTTGACGATACTTTTAGTTTTAGCGATTTATTTTAGTTGTGGCGATTTTTTCAGTTTTGGCGTTTATTTCGGTTTTGGAGATTTTTTTCGGTTTTTGGTGATTTTTTTTTAGTTTTAGAATTTATTTTAGTTGTGGCGATTTTTTTCAGTTTTGGCGTTTATTTCGGTTTTGGGGATTTTTTTCGGTTTTTGGTGATTTTTTTAGCTTTAGCGATTTTTTTTAATTATGACATTTTTTTCGTTCTGGCTATTTTTTTCGTTTTTTGTCGATTTTTGGTTTTTTACAATTGTTGGTTGTTTTTGCTATTTTTTTTAGTTTGGCTTTTATTGGTTCTGTCGCTTTTTTTTGTTTTTACGTTTTTTTTCGCTTTTTGACGATATTTTTAGTTTAAGCGATTTATTTTAGTTTTGGAGCTTTTTCCGTTTTGAGGCTTTTTTCTGTTTTGGGGACTTTTTTCAGTTTTTTGTGCTTTTATAGTTTTAGTGATTTTTTTTGTTTGTGTTGACACTTTTATTCGTTTTGGCGATTTTTTTGGGTTTTGGCGAATTTTTCGCTTTTTGATGATATTTTTAGTTTTAGCGATTTTTTTATGTTGTAGTGCTTTTTTTCGTTTTGACGACTTCTTTCGTTTTTTGGGGGTTTTTGTTAGTTTTTTTGGCGATCTTTTTATTTTTGGTGATATTTTGCGTTTTAGCTTTTTTTTTAATTTTGGAGCTTTTTTTAACGTTTTTTTTATTTGAGCGTTTTTATCGTTTTGAAATTTTTTAATTTTGGATTTTTTTAGTTTTAGCGTTTTTTAAGATTTCACGATTTTACCTCTTACGGTTTCCAATATTACATAGTCAAAATTACATTAACTGATAGAATACCCTTTAATTTTTATTGTTTTAAATATCGGTGTTAATTTATGTGGTATATTCTACAGACTACACCAATTAACACTAACTTTTAAAATTTAAAGTGTCTATATATTGTATGTATAAGTGTCTGCATATTACATTATTATTTCAACATTTTTCGTTGCTTTAGAACACTCTTTAATTTTTAGTTTTACATATTCTGTGAAAATTTCAGGTCCGTAGCTCTTTCGGTTCCCGAGAAAACAGCCTGTGATAGACAGCGTAGCGAAAACAATGGGGTTCCTTTACACTTTTGGTATACGAAACCCTAAAAATGAAATCAAGCAGTGTTGCAAAAAATTACGCAAAATTCCAAAAAATCGGACAAAATAAAAAAAAATTTTTTTCTTTGGATGATATATCCATGAAATATAAGTCAAATTTGAATCTTTTAAACATATATGGAAAACTTAAGTCCTCATTTATTCGTGACAATTTAAAAATTTAAAATAAATCCTAAACCTAAACCTAAAATCGCTGCAACGGAGTGAAAAATGTTGTTGTCCGTGAGTTGCAAAGAAATCGTTTTTATCGATAATATCCGATTTTGAAATTGTATAGCAATTTTTTAAAATGTCAAAATGATCTACTCAGCTAGACCTATAAGCCTAAGTCGTTTTTAACGATAATTTTCACTGTTACAGCATGTAATTATTAAAAATAGTTACTATTTAATAATGCTAGGAGTATACAAATTATAATTACTTTAATATAATTTTAATAAGTGTTGATTCTTGTAATAAAAGCTGATTTTCGAAAATTTGGGCATTATTATCTATTTAACATAAAACCGAAATAGAATTAACGTACACAGAACAAATTATCGCCAAAAAATGTTCAACCAAAAGTTTGCCTAAAATAAATTTAATTTTTAGTAAATGATGAAAAAGGAGTGCGTTTGTACCAAGTTTGTTTACTGAAGATTTTTAAGTGAACTAGTTATCATTCATTTTTTAGAGTCTTTAGATAAACATTCAGACTTGAACACATTTAACAAACTGAAATTTCTTATATGCTTAATGGATAATGATGATGATGACACAGACAAAAATTTTGTTTGATATATTACAAAAAAAAAAAAAAAAAATAGTAAATATTTTTGTTTGATTAAGTAAACTATTTTGTTTAATATTTGTTAGTATTTTAAGACTAATTGTTTTATAAATTCAGACAAAACTATTTTTTCATATTTTTTAGAAAATCCAGTAAATATTTTTGTTTCATTTAGTAAATGGTATTGTTTACAATTTGTAACTATTTTTAAACAAATTGTTTTATAGATTTAAACAATTTGTTGACTTAAAAAAACAGGGGTTTTTCAACAAATTTGTTGAGATATTTTTGTATATATTTACAAATTTGTTTGTAGGTCGATTCCTAGACAAAATATTTACTATTTCATTGAATTCATTTATAGAAAATGAAATTTAGTTTTTTCTGTATAAATAGAAACAAATGTAGCTCATATTTAATTACTAAATTCATAAAATCAAATAATGCAAATTTTTTCTTTATTATATATAAAAAATTTCAAACAATTGGTTTAAAAACGCTCGATTTATAGAAACTAAGTCCACTAATAGACTTTTTTGCAGTTACATATTTTGTAGAGCTTAAAATATCATATCTGAAATGAATTTACTATAAATGACTTAAAATACACCAATGTTAGTATTATTTATTTTTGGAAAACGAGAAGTTTGCTCGGATTCGATTTACAAAACATAACCGTATTTGTTTTTAGTTTTACCACACCTCTTAACATTTAATTTACTTTGAATTGGAGAAAAACTCATTTGAAAATATTGAAAAAAAGTAAATTTTGCCTGTTGTTAAAAGATAGTACGCCAGCTTTAAAATTTTCAACATATTTTGTATATAAAACTAGGAAGATAATTAAAATAAAAAAACGCATTACAAAATCTATAAACACGAAAGAGGACAAAGACAACACCGAACTGCAGTAGTCTATTGCATTAGCCTGAAAAATAAAGTTATGTGATAATAGATTTTAAGTTTGAATCTGACATTAATTATACAATATTTACTTAAATTATACATTTACTTAAATTATGCAGTTTTACAATTTATTTTAGTGATGTAAAATATAGAATAAATGGTAAGTCAAGCTTAAAAATTAATATTATGTAAATAATAATAACCATCTATTCTAATTTGTTGCTAGGATTTATAAATAAAAAATTCTCCTAAAGACGTCGGAAACAAGCCGATGAAACGTTAGGAAAAAAGATGAAATAAATTGTTTTATTTGCATCTTAAGAAAAGAAAAAATTCTGACCATAATTAGCCCAAAATAAGAAAATAAAAAGCGTTTTAAAATTTTTAGCAGGCTGGCAACATTGACAATAGATAAATGAAAAGAAATAATAAGTCAGACAAAGTTATTTATCAAGCCAGATAAAGGCAATAATAAAATTTTAGATCAGTTTCAAAAACATGTTTAAAAAAAAATACATCAAATTTTTTTTGTAGAGCAAAGGGCGCCGAAATCCAATCTCGCTCCACCCTGGCTAAAGGCTACGGCCGGCGCTGAGGAAAAGCTTATAAACAGCAATAACTAATGAGCCTTTTAAAATACAAATTTTTAAACAACACAGACAAAATTTACACAATGAAATTCTCAATGAATTAAGGCACATTCACAATATATTACTTCGGTATATGCCTCGCAAACTTTTTTCACCGATTTCGGTCCGAAATGATATGAGTGGTTGACAAGAAAGCTGACCTCTTTGTCTGAGGAAATTCTAAGAACTTTTCCGAAATGTCTAAGAGAAAGCTGTACGAATTCTTAAGAATTTTCCAGGGAAATTCTAAAGGAAATTTTGACATGTCTGCACAATTTCGGTAAACTTTCGAAAGATAAATGAAAATTATTAACGACATAATAGCAACATGTATGATGTCTCTTGTACGTAAATTGTATCTTTATATACAAACTAGCTAAAACCCGTATGATTCGCTTTCACAATATCCCCTTTGTAAAGAAGAGAAAACATTTTCATATATATAAATATCTTTCAATTTTGTGTATTTAAAATTTCTATAATACTATTCTCGTTTTTGACGTTAATACTGACGAAAACATTTCTAAATTCTCACTGCTTCTGTATTGGAAGTGCCATCAGTAATACGCAGCAAACACTTCAGAAAAATAGGTCCCCTGGTATTAGTTTTCAAAACATCTCAAAAGACATATTTTCTCTATAAGAGGTGCCACGCCCACTTGTCCAATTTACATATTTTTTTCCAGGGACAATGTACAATATCGACAGAGTTATCTTTATAATATGTCAAGGCTCTCTATATTAAACTGATAGAAAAAGCGTCATAGCCCTGATGTAATCTGACATCAATGCTATGTCAAGTGTCTCCATTTTTGACCCCATGACACTTAACATAATGATGATGTCAACCTTTACATCAGCTGGTCAACAATACCAATGATGATAAATCTATCATCAATGCGATGACACACTGACATCAGAGAAAGGACGACGTGACATCAATTTTATGTCAAAATGTCACCAATATGATATCGCTGATAGAAACCCCGTCATAACGCTGATGTAATTTGACATCAATACTATGTCAAGTGTCTTCATTTTTGACCCAATGACACTTTACATCATTGTGATGTCAACTTTTACATCACCCGTCATTAATCATCTTTGATAAACTATAATTGATATTATGGCGAAATAAATAGAACCTGCAATATAATTATGTTTTTATTACATTAAAAATTGATTTTATTCATATAATATTTCTAATAACAAATTTTCGCTTTTATTATATTACTTATATTTTTCTATCCACTTTTGCTTTGCTATTTATTAAGTTGATATAATTACACTTTTTTATTTTTCTCCACAAGTAGTAGGAAGGCAAAAGCAAACAACAACAAAAATACAAAGTAACTTTAATATATATATATATATATATATATATATATATATATATATATATATATATATATAGATATATACATATATATATATATATATATATATATATATATATATATATATATATATATATATATATATATATATATATATATATATATATATATATATATATATATATATATATATATATATATATATATATACATATATATATATATATATATATATATATATATATATATATATATATATATATATATATATATATATATATATATATATATATATATATATATATATATATATATATATATATATATATATATATATATATATATATTATATATATATATATATATATATATATATATATATATATATATACATATATATATATATATATATATATATATATATATATATATATATATATATATATATATATATATATATATATATATATATATATATATATATATATATATATATATATATATATATTAAAGTTACTTTGTATTTTTGTTGTTATTTGCTTTTGCCTTCCTACTACTTGTGGAGAAAAACAAAAAAGTGTAATTATATCAACTTAATAACTAGCAAAGCAAAAATGGATAGAAAAATATAAGTAATATAATAAAAGCGAAAATTTGTTATTAGAAATATTATATGAATAAAATCAATTTTTAATGTAATAAAAACATAATTATATTGCAGGTTCTATTTATTTCGCCATAATATCAATTATAGTTTATCAAAGATGATTAATGATGGGTGATGTAAAAGTTGACATCACAATGATGTAAAGTGTCATTGGGTCAAAAATGAAGACACTTGACATCGTATTGATGTCAAATTACATCAGCGTTATGACGGGGTTTCTATCAGCGATACCATATTGGTGACATTTTGACATAAAATTGATGTCACGTCGTCCTTTCTCTGATGTCAGTGTGTCATCGCATTGATGATAGATTTATCATCATTGGTATTGTTGACCAGCTGATGTAAAGGTTGACATCATCATTATGTTAAGTGTCATGGGGTCAAAAATGAAGACACTTGACATAGCATTGATGTCAGATTACATCAGGGCTATGACGCTTTTTCTATCAGTTTAATATAGAGAGCCTTGACATATTATAAAGATAACTCTGTCGATATTGTACATTGTCCCTGGAAAAAAATATGTAAATTGGACAAGTGGGCGTGGCACCTCTTATAGAGAAAATATGTCTTTTGAGATGTTTTGAAAACTAATACCAGGGGACCTATTTTTCTGAAGTGTTTGCTGCGTATTACTGATGGCACTTCCAATACAGAAGCAGTGAGAATTTAGAAATGTTTTCGTCAGTATTAACGTCAAAAACGAGAATAGTATTATAGAAATTTTAAATACACAAAATTGAAAGATATTTATATATATGAAAATGTTTTCTATTCTTTACAAAGGGGATATTGTGAAAGCGAATCATAAGGGTTTTAGCTAGTTTGTATATAAAGATACAATTTACGTACAAGAGACATCATACATGTTGCTATTATGTCGTTAATAATTTTCATTTATCTTTCGAAAGTTTACCGAAATTGTGCAGACATGTCAAAATTTCCTTTAGAATTTCCCTGGAAAATTCTTAAGAATTCGTACAGCTTTCTCTTAGACATTTCGGAAAAGTTCTTAGAATTTCCTCAGACAAAGAGGTCAGCTTTCTTGTCAACCACTCATATCATTTCGGACCGAAATCGGTGAAAAAAGTTTGCGAGGCATATACCGAAGTAATATATTGTGAATGTGCCTTAATTCATTGAGAATTTCATTGTGTAAATTTTGTCTGTGTTGTTTAAAAATTTGTATTTTAAAAGGCTCATTAGTTATTGCTGTTTATAAGCTTTTCCTCAGCGCCGGCCGTAGCCTTTAGCCAGGGTGGAGCGAGATTGGATTTCGGCGCCCTTTGCTCTACAAAAAAAATTTGATGTATTTTTTTTTAAACATGTTTTTGAAACTGATCTAAAATTTTATTATTGCCTTTATCTGGCTTGATAAATAACTTTGTCTGACTTATTATTTCTTTTCATTTATCTATTGTCAATGTTGCCAGCCTGCTAAAAATTTTAAAACGCTTTTTATTTTCTTATTTTGGGCTAATTATGGTCAGAATTTTTTCTTTTCTTAAGATGCAAATAAAACAATTTATTTCATCTTTTTTCCTAACGTTTCATCGGCTTGTTTCCGACGTCTTTAGGAGAATTTTTTATTTATAAATCCTAGCAACAAATTAGAATAGATGGTTATTATTATTTACATAATATTAATTTTTAAGCTTGACTTACCATTTATTCTATATTTTACATCACTAAAATAAATTGTAAAACTGCATAATTTAAGTAAATGTATAATTTAAGTAAATATTGTATAATTAACGGAAAATGTCAGATTCAAACTTAAAATCTATTATCACATAACTTTATTTTTCAGGCTAATGCAATAGACTACTGCAGTTCGGTGTTGTCTTTGTCCTCTTTCGTGTTTATAGATTTTGTAATGCGTTTTTTTATTTTAATTATCTTCCTAGTTTTATATACAAAATATGTTGAAAATTTTAAACCTGGCGTACTATTTTTTAACAACAGGCAAAATTTACTTTTTTTCAATATTTTCAAATGAGTTTTTCTCCAATTCAAAGTAAATTAAATGTTAAGAGGTGTGGTAAAACTAAAAACAAATACGGTTATGTTTTGTAAATCGAATCCGAGCAAACTTCTCGTTTTCCAAAAATAAATAATGCTAAAATTGGTGTATTTTAAGTCATTTATAGTAAATTCATTTCAGATATGATATTTTAAGCTCTACAAAATATGTATATGTATATGTATATGTATATATATATATATATATATAATATATATATATATATATATATATATATACATATATATATATAATATATATATATATATATATATATATATATATATATATATATATATATATATATATATATATATATATATATATATATATATATATATATATATATATATATATATATATATATATATATATATATATATATATATATATATATATATATATATATATATATATATATAATATATATATATATATATATATATATATATATATATATATATATATATATATATATATATATATATATATATATATATATATATATATATATATATATATATATATATATATATATATATATATATATATATATATATATATATATATATATATATATATATATATATATATATATATATATATATATATATATATATATATATATATATATATATATCACTTGCGATAAAAGAATACGAGAATATTTGTTATTTCTAACTTGCGGTCTACACCTAACATAAAATGACTAACTTTAACAACTGCTCAAGTTTCTGTTTTTTCAAGTTAGAACATAATTGTTAGTGCATTTGTTTTAACAACTTAGTCATAACTTCAAGTTACAACAGCATTTCATGTTAGGTGGAGACGTAGAGTTAAGTACGTTTTTGATGAGGATTGATGAGGATAACGATTTTCTTTTGCTTTGGCAAAAAAAAAAACAAAAACTGCTACCCCTTCTCTTTGCACTTCTCATAGAAGCGAATGTGGTATGTGTATCTTATCTTTTATACGGAAGAGCCAAGGCCTGCTGTAAGGCATTATTTAGGAGTTAAGTAGGAATGGTAATTGAATAAAAAAATTTTAAAGTAGGCCTGAAGTAAGAAGGTCTTCTGAATTTTCCCGCTAGGTATATATTTATCTGTTCGTATGAGTGTTTATACAATATCTTGTATAATGATAAATAAAAAATGTTCAACAGGAATCTATATTAATGAAAATAAGTTGTGCTCAGGTAAAGAAAGGAAGGAATGTCTATACTGTCAGTTTAAAAGGACCTAGCTAAAAATTTTTTTAAAATCCAGTTTTTGATGACTTAAGATAAATACATATTACAAATATACCACTTTTAGTCGTTGTCGCACAGTGATGTGTAAAAAGGACGAGTCAAACCTGCTGTAAAAAAGTGTTAAGTTCTATTTAAATCTAAAAATTTTGCACGAAATAATCACCCTTATCGCGAGTAACAAGTGAAATTCATGTTCCCATGAAATTTTCATTTCCCTTCCAGAGAAATTTGCTATCATTAAGTTCCCGTGAACATTTTTTCCCGCTATCGGTTCTCAGTGAATGTAAAAAAGGAAAGAAGATTAATAAAATAAATTAAAAATAAAAGATTTCTTAAATTCAAAAAATACAGTGCTAAGAATGGGAATTATCTTTTCATTCCATGAGGAACCTAAACAAAATCGAAGTGTTTGTCCAGGTTTGCTACATGCATCCAATCCCTTGGAGTAACCAAGAAATTGCAGGCAGCCTAATTCAATCAAATAGTCTTTGGTGTTAAACTAAATTTTCTCAATAGTGAACAAACGGGTTTTTTATATATATATATATTGGTCGCGATAAATAATTCTCTACAGACGCGGGAAAATCGTTTGCTATTCCATCTACCGACCATATAGCCTGTGATTCCCTCACCGCAAAACTTAGTTCATGTGTGACAGAAACGTTATGCAAGGTATTAATATTAAGATAAATGTATTAGTATTAAGATAAATGATTTTGTTCTAAAAAAATATTTACAAGTTTTAATAATTAATTGGAAGGATAAAATAGGAATTACATGATCTATTTATTCAGTTCGCCTGCTAAAATAAAGTGAACAAACACAGGGGAAAAGCGAAAAAATTCACGTGAAAAAAAATCATTCATGATGAGGAGAATTTTTCAAATTTTTATTCACTATCGCAAAAGAAGGGAAAGGGAAAGTATTTCGAGGGAAAAAGTATTCACCATAGGAGTGAATGTTGCTGTGTGCCCTCTACCATAGACTATGAGATGAGAAATAGAACGAGTATACTGATTATGCCAATGAGTCTAACTGCACTTAACCCTTAAATGCCCGGTTTTTATTTTGAGTTTTAACAAGTCGGTTTTTGTAGAAATTTAGGCGTAGATTACGAAAACAATGGCGAATATTCAGAAATCATTACTAAGTGTTAACTTTTTTAAGTACCTAATTAAGTTATTCATAGTTGGTTACTTTCAGCACGAAAAGTTTGCATTTAATTATGGGCAAAGCTGTAACTAAATGCCAACTAACGAACACATTCAAAGAACAGCTGATTACGTCCATTTCTAATGCATCCAAAAAACATACATACAAAAAAGAAAATAAACTAGCGATGTTTTTTTTTTTGGTCAACAAAATTATATTGAATAACTTAATTTTTACAGGACCTTATTTTAATTGATTTATATACAAATAACAGCAAATACCAAAAAAATTACTTTTTTAGAATATGCATCAATTTTTTACAGAGCAAAAATTGTTTTTTAAATGCTTCATAAGCTTTTTAATTAATTACAGAAATATTATCGATATATTATTTTCTCTATATACCAATATACAGGGTTGCATTTCGTTCGCCAACTAATAGCAGTTGCTGCGCTAGTTATGAATTGTGAATAAGATCTATAACTATATATGAACTATTTCTTAGTTTCTGTTTTATTAGTTCCGACTTTGGTTTTGATTTCTAAATATGCGCCAATAATTTTAAAAATCTAGGAAATAGTTTTGGGTATTTATTTTGAAAAAAAGTTGTGGAATTTTGGCAATATCCAATCAGAACATCACTAATTGGTAAGACCGGCACTCAGGGGATGCCAGAATTAGGAAAATTGGTTATGGGAAGCAGGATAGAGGAGTAGTGTTTATGGATATTTGATTTAAACTTTCCAATATTAAAAGTGACAGGAAAGACCTCTGCAGGGAGTTTATTCCACATACGAACTACGAATCCGGCTAAAGAACGAATTCTCTCTGTAATGCGTAGTGCGATTTACTGGCGTATCGACCACAAATGGATGTGCTCTTAATGAATACCGTGTTGTTCGCAAAAATGAGTGGGTTTGGGGAACACGTTCCCTGATTTTATCAGAACACACTCCATTGTAGTAGCGATAAAAGAGCGCAACACACCCAACATTGCGTCGATGCTCCTGCGAGTCAATAGAGTTACCTACCCTACTGTCACCGATGAGCTTCTTCGCCCTCTCCTGTACACGGTCGAGTAAGATCTAAATAGACTTTGAAGCACCCGCCCATACAAAGGAGTTGTATTCTATTTTCGGGGGGATATAGGCTGTATAAATATTGAGGAGATCAGAAGGGGTGAAGTATCTCTAACACCGTCTTAGGAAACCGAGGCACTCGAATGCTAATTTTGAAACCTGAAAAATGTGATCTGTCCATCGCATATCACACTGTATTTTCATGCCAGAACATCAAGAGCTACTGATTCCTCGATACCCACACCGCCAATATTTACAGATAAAGCAGCACGATTGGTCATACGTCTGTGCGTAAGCATACAACACTGGGTCTTACGAGCATTAAAATGGACCCTATTTGCACAACCTCATTCAAAGACTGTTACAAGATCGCGATTTGCCTCATCGCCCCAATCTCCAACATGCTTCATCTATTACTGAATGAATATGAAGAGGTCATTAAGAATATTACGAAATAGGGTAGGAAAAAGAATGGATCCTTGTGGTACCCCTGAGTTTGATGATATCCCATATATATCATAACTTGTATAGAGCGGTCCCTGAGAAAGCTCGATATAAATCGAGAGAAGTCATCACCGAAAGCAAAAGCAGTAAGCTTCGACAAAAGTGCATTATTCCACACTCTATCAAACGCCTAAGAAATATCTAGAGCCTCCAACTTACTCTCGCAGAAATGGTGTAAGGAGTGCCACAATTTTTCCGAAAGGAGGGCTACTAAATCACTCGTAGAGCGTCCCATACGGAAGCCATACTGGCGGTCGCTGAGTAAACTGTTGGATTCCAAATACCGCACAAGATGGAAATTCAACATACTTTTCATTACTTTGGAAAGTGCAGAACATACTGCAATTGGGAGGTAATTTTCAGGGTTAGTAGCTTCTCCCTTTTTAGGGATTAGCGTTACGTTGGTAACCTTCCAACACGACAAGTATTAACCAGCATGATACAAAGTGCTGAAAAGGGTTGTCAACGGACACGCCAGCGTCGAAGAGCATTGCTTCAAGACCAGTGCTGAAATACTATCCGGCCCATATTTAGAATTTATTAATAAAAATGCTCCAAAAAGCTATCCAAATGATCAGTTATAAAAAAGTATTACTTTGTAACATCGAAGAAGGCTTACATGCATTAATAACAGCCGGTATGTAATGCACAGAAAAAAATAATTTTTCAATTCTTTTTTTTCGGTTATATTTATATATTTATCTTTAAGAAATTTATTATTTGGCATATTGTCATAATCTTATTTTAAATGAAATTTATTTGCTGGAATTTAAGCAATTGTCTATATGCAGCATTTCGTTGGCGCTTTACCAACTCATCAGTAGACTTCAAACACAATTTTGAAGAGTTACAAGCCCTTTATCTTATGTACAATCTTTTAAAAAACCATATGAGAATTTACAAATATATAAAAGATTTTCAAAAAATTAACCATAGTAGGCTTTGAAACTCATACAAAACCCAGCAAATAATTTTTTTTTTAACCGATATGAATCTATTTTATTTTTCTACACCTTCATACAATTAGAAATCCATTGGATAACAATAAAAGTATTTATAAGGCAAAATGAAAAATAAAATCTAAATTAAACCTTTAAGAAATGTATTATTTGACATATTGTCATAATCTTATTTTAAATGAAATGCTGCATACAGACAATTGCTTAAATTCCAGCAAATAAATTTCATTTAAAATAAGATTATGACATTGATGAGTTGGTAAAGCGCCAACGAAATGCTGCATATAAACAATTGCTTAAATTCCAGCAAATAAATTTCATTTATATATTTTATCTTCAATAAAATTGAGCTCACAATAAGTAATCAAATCTTAACTCTAAAATTTTATGTTTTATATCCAGCCAATGCCAGACAAAAATATTTGTTTCAGCGGTTGGTTATTTGGTTGTCTACGTCTCTCGTGCTCGGCTGAGAGCATCAGTGTCCCCCCTTCTCAGCCGAGTGCGGCCTCTAAAGCTAATTATGTTTCCAGCTAGGAGATTTGGATGCAACTCAAGTTTTTTTATGTATCTTGTCACGTGTTTAGAGTAACCTGTCTTAACCAGCGGCATATCTAAATCTTTATGAATTCGCTTGTTTTTGACATACCATGGGGCTGCTGTAATCGTACGGAGTATTTTATTTTGTCGTCTTATAATTTTTTTTACATTTGATGCCGAGGCAGTGTCCCATAACTGGATACCATAGGACCATATTGGTTTTAGAATAGAGTTGTACAAACGAAGTTTACAATCCATGCTTAGTGTAGAATTCCTTCCAATAAGATTCTTAACTCGGACTGTACACAAATAAATTGCTTCATTATGAGTACCTGTTCAATACTCCATAGAAGACTAGGACTAGTCCAAAGTTAACGCAAATGTATGGAGAAAACGAGGTCGGTTTAACATTACGATGTCTTAGGGCTGGACCATATAACCCAACTTTGCACTACATCGGAGTAGTCTCAAAACTACTCCATGTCACCACTTGATAGAGCACTCAAGTACTCGTGTAGAAATAGCTAAAACACCAGCATTTGCCGCTTAACTACAAACTTTTGTTTGCAAATGACATGGTCTGCATTACTTCGAACTAGTCTTAAAACTACTCTATGTCAATACTCGTTTCGAGCACTCAAGTGTTCGGGTTTAACGATTGCACTCGCTATAACACAAACACTTGTCGGTTAACTAGAAGCTATTGTTTGCAAATGACATGGTCTATGATTGCATTACATAGGATCATGTTGTAACTACTCCATTTCAGCTAAAATGGACCAAGTAGTCCAATATTATCTGTTGGGATGTCTTTCTTCTTGCTTTGTTGAAGACCAAACTTTGAAAATTTCTCTTTGATAAATTTATTTTGGCACAGTTTACAGGAGGCCGTAAAACATGTTTAAAATATCAACTGGTTCGATCCCTGTAGGATTAACAGTTGGACTTACCTCAAATATTTTATATAACTATAATATAATTTTTTTATATCTAACAAATCCTTAATTAAATTACGTCATAATCCCTTGAAACATAGGACTTATCAGATTTCAGCCACCGATAGAGGAAAGAATGCTGAATTCAACAGTATAAAAAAATTTTTTTTTAAAAATGTGACTTGGTGTCGGTTACCTCTCACCTACAGAAATATATACCCTAGTCAATTGTGCTATAAAAATCTACCGAATTCCACCGAATACTATAACTGTTTTTTACAAAAATATGCGTAAGCATGAAAAACCGTTACCTTAATTTGTGCGTGGAAAAAAAGTTACGATTTAGTGCATTTTCAAGTGGAAAAATGATAGTCTCTCAAGTGTGTTGAAAGGCAAAAATGGTGTTCTCTCATTTTTGTTGAATCCACAATATCTATATGTGTAAAGAGAGTTGTCATTATTTTATTGACAGTGCGAGAGCTTGCTATCTATGTTTCTCAATGTTCAAAGATACGTGTCGGATGACACTATGAAAGTTTTCTTTCAAAAAGTCGGAGCTTATTGGTGAGAGGGGATGGGGCACAATCTTTCACACTTGGAAATTCTCTTGTGTGTTTTAATCAGTAATTGCCAACCTGATGTTGGCAGCAGCTTTATATTACATTTGCTTTTACTTTTCATTAAAAAATTTCAGTGTGTGAAAGATTAAAAGAAAATTAGAGAAAATTTTAGAAAGAAAAATTTTATTTCTTTCATTTGTTATTTGTACAAGCAATTAGAAATAATTTTGAATGCCTATAAAAAGTCTTATTTATATACTCGTACATTGTGATACCGTTATAGGTACATTTTCTTGTTTACATAATTTGCTTGCAAAGTTGTTTTTGTTAATACCAAGGTTGTAATATTACATGAAACCATTCGAGCTATTTTTATTTACTATTATATAAAGTTTTTTTTAAAAATGGAGTAATTATTTTATATAGTTAAATACCGCTAAGATATTCAAATCTGACACTGTGAAGCTACAGTATACAAAGTTCATATTCGTACACCCTCAACTTTAAAAAAAGAAAAACTCTTGTAATAAAATAAATAACTATAATATTATTATATTTCTTGTTCCACTTTATTTATAGAGGCTCTATTTAACAAATCAAATAATTAAAAACGACATTTCGTTCAATAATTTTATAGATAATTCTGGCAAAAAAAAACCGACTTCAGTACAAAGAGCAATATACTTGATGGCCTTTCATATAAACAATTTTGAAAATCGGTATGCAAATGGATGAATTGTGCTCTAATAAATATTTTGCGTGGAGGCGTGGAAGACTTGCCCCACCGATTTTCGTAGAAAATTTATGCGACCAAACTCTAGCAAACCATTCCAAACAAAAAAAAAAAGAGTTTTGGAAGTCGGCCCATAAATGGAGCAGCTATGCAATAATCAATATTTCGGGGGAAGGGGGTACAATTTTGGTACCAACCTGCAAGGCGGGTTCGCAGCAAATTTCCAAACTGATTTAAAAAAAAACTATGGAACAAAAGTGTAGTCAAACCCTTTCAAACAAGAAAACAATTTTGAAAATCGGTTCACAAATGATAACGCTATGCATGGGGGGAAGTAAGTTTTCCCACCCATTTTCGAAAAGAATTGTGGGGCCAAACTACTAGCGAACCCTTGCAAACAACACAAGAATTTTAAAACCGATTTTCGAAAAATAAAATTTTGGGACCAATTTTTGTCAAACCCTTTGAAATAAAACGAGAATTTTGAAAATCGGTTCACAATTGACAGAGTTATGCAATGGGGGAACAAATTTCCCCCCGCCGATTTTCGAAAAAAAATTATGGAACCAAACTGCAGGCAAACCCTCTCCAACAAAGAAAGAATTTTAAAAATCGGTTCACAAATGACAGAGTTATGCGTGTACAAACATAAACTAAGTAAAAAAAGAACATACACACGAATTGATAACCTCCTTCTTTTTTGAAGTCGGTTAAAAATAGCGGAATTCACTAGATGTTGTTAAGAAACAAAGTTTATATTCGTACACAAAAATAATCCAAAAAATGTATTTTAAAAACTAGCTTTAGTATAAAGAAGGCTTATTTTTTCTTTTGTAATTGCATCAGTCCTAATCTGATTTAAAAAATTTTTTTTGTGTACGAATATGAATCTTGTTTTTTAAAATGAGTAAATTCAGCTTTTCTTTAAAAAATTTTTAATGAAATGTGTTTTTATTTAAATGATGTATTAAACATAACCTCTATAAACAAAATCTTGCAATAAACAAGTAATTTAAGTAAGTTTATTTATTACAAGGCAGTGTGTTTTTTAATTGAGGGTGTATGAATACGAACTTTGCATACTCTATTTAAGTTTGAAGTTTGTTGCAAAAGTAAAAATATCGTTTTTATGGTATTTAGCATATTAATTTTATGTCGCGAATATCGCGAATATGGAAAAATGGATAGGACCATTGAAATCAGCATATTCGAATTATCGTTACCAGTAGGGTGCCCTGCTTGTTATAGAAAAATAGGTGCACATTCAAGCACAGTTTTATTAACGGAAAAAGAAGACTGCTTTTGTTGAAATAATATTTGGAAAACCAGAAAGTTCGGAGGCTGCGAGCATGGATTAAGACTACGAATCCAAAAGCTTTTATACGACGCAAAGAGAACAGGGCGAGCATTTAATCATATTTAGTTAACGACGATTCATTAAATGAAAGGAGGATACAATTTAGGAGAAAACTTCATACTTATGCCTTTGCATTATTTAGCTAAAGAAATTTATAAAACTGAATCAGATATCTTCATCTTAGGGGAAAAGATTCCTATTTTGGAATTTACACAAATAAATTTCTTCATTATGAGTACCTGTTCAATACTTACGTAATGCCTTTTGTCAGTTTTTCAATCTCGCTTTAAAACATATTTTACAGAATTTTCGGTATAAACCCTCATTTATGTACCAAAATTTTAATCTAATCTTACGGCTAAGAAGAGTTCACTTTTTTGTTTAATAAAAGAGGAAACCCTCTCCTTGTAGTTATAGTAATACACTAAGTTAGTAGTGTTGTTAATTATTCGGGTTCTATAATCGTTCGAATAAAATTTCATAATGTTTTTCTTGTTCGAACAGCCGAATAATTTCCAACTTTTATTCGAATATTCGGACCAATAAAACCGTTAAAGCCACGATTTTCAATAAATTCTGCCACTTGTTTCAACTTTTTGAAGACATTAACAGACATTCGATATTCACCCAAAATCCTTCCTACACATTAATTCTTTGATTGAATTAAGACAACTTTTCCTTACATAATTTGTCAATGGGCCCATATTATTTTTGTTTGGGAAACTATCAATTTATATAATTTGTGTACTTTACGCAAATGGTAAAATAGTGGAGAAGTTGTTGATCCGTGACATTTGTAAGCCTTAGAACAATTTTTGTAATTTAGTGTTTAGATTGCCTTCCTCAAAATACTTCCAAAATAAGCTCAGTTATTATTTCAAAACGGAATCTTATACCAAGTTGGTATTACCAACCAAGCTCATGCTGCGATTTAAAACGAAATCTTTAACGGCCTTACGTAATATGTCAACAACCACTTACACACAGAAAAATTTCCATGTAAAATCGTCGAAAACCAGGTTAATTTAACATTTTTCGGTAGTAATTTTGTTTCATAGACGTTTCATTTTAATTCAACATGATTTACAATAACTGTGAAGGAAAAATTGTCCTTTTGAATTAACTATAATGTTGATTTAATATTGCAGTACAGTTAAATCAAAATGAAGTTGATACTGAAATAATACGAAAAATAATGTTGAGTCAAAGTTATTTTAAGTTTAAACAACGTGAATTTAATATTGAAACAACACTAAGAATCATGTTGGATTATAGTTATATCAAGCTGAAACAACATGACTTTAATGTAGCTATTCTATTAATTATTTTACTTACGTCATAGGCATCAGAAAACTTTGTGTTGTAGCTGGCTGCCCCAGCCAAGAGTTGAACTCGTACCACCTGCATGATAGTCCACTCGCTAACCATTGCAGCCACAACTCAATAAAAAACTTGCATCCAATAAAGCAGGTTTCTACTCTAATGGAATAAAAGTAGCGCTGACAAGCCTGCTGATATCGCTGCTGATTTTTGTATGGCGAGTTCCCGGATTGGAGCACTACATTTTCGCTCACAAAAGCGCTTTTGAAGCGCTGAAAATCATCAACATTTTCAGCACTAGAACTGAAAATATATGAAAAAAATTGTTCGATTTGGATTGGCGTCGTTAACGCCATTTAAAATTTTTCTTATTTTAACTTCAACTGGTATCGAACTAAGAGCCTTCAGGTTTGAAGTCCAACGTACCAATCACTCGACCAAAAACACTGTTGCAAAACGGCACCAAGAAACTCAAATAAACTTACTATACATTCTTTGGATCAGCACTATAAAATCAGTTTTTTGTATAGCTTGTGTGCGAAGCTTTTGTATAAGTAAAAAGCAAATACTTTTCTCGCTTCAAAACCTGAATTGTTGTGACAAGCTCATGTTTTAAAGCGAATTATGAAGCGCTTTATTTCTTTAGTGCTTCAAAAAACATGAAAATTTTTTACTGGGAACAGCTTCAAACTTTATTTTATCTATACACTAAATAAATACCATTGTATGTAAAGAGAATTTAATTTTAATTCAACATGATTTAAATGATTATTTAACATAAAAGTTTTTTCAAATTAAAGTTATAGTCATGTTGATTTGAAATGAAATGTAACGTTTATAGCAAAGTTGTGATAACAGTGAAAAATTTTAAATCAAAGAGATTTAAGGTTAGAATAATATTTTTTTCATTTTAAAGTAATATGAAACAACAGTAATTTTAAACCAGCAGCAGTAAATTTTCGCTGGTAATTCATTGTTTGTCGGCTACATAGCCGACACATGTGAGAATAAACAACAACAAGTCACACAACTAAGCACAACAGTGAACTGTAGCAATGAAGAAAGCAAATAAACACTAACACACTTAAACGACAAATTATTTCATGTAAATTTAAAATGATTTCAAATCACAAAGGCGTCATGCTGATTTTACATTCCACTTTTTTCTGTGTGTACAAATATATTTATAACACGGTGCGATTTGCTTACTTAACAAATCCTATTGTTAACATCATAAAGAAGGAATTGGAGAATGTGAATACTTGAGTCTGTGATTATCACACCTGGAGCTCAATTCTCGTTCTATGATAATGTGAAATGAAAAAAAAATTGATATCGTTTTCATGAGTACTTTTCACTCGAACTTTTCACAATTACATATTTTCTGATTCTTGTTTGTAGCTATGAAAACTTTGTGACTTTGTTATGACGTGTCAAAACAAAAATTACAAAAAAATATATATTTACAAAAAAAAATATATATGTATAAAAATAATTTCGATGTATTAATTATTTTATGTTTCTTTTTTATTAGAAAAGACGAGTTTTACCAATAGCTTTCGCGCTATTTAAAATACACATATCGACCCCTTAGCGCCAAATGATCGTAAGTGACATTTTGTAAGCAACTAATTTTTTTATTGAAATGAAAATTTTATGAGCCTACCCATAGCTTAAAATCAATAAATGTCAAAATTAATGATAGCTTTTGAAAGAGGGATGTTATTAATTTGAGGTGCGGATCTTCGCAACTGTGTGTCTATCTGTTCGACAATAGCTCTCAAAAATATGGACCGAAATGTGACTTGAGCGAGAGTGCTTTAAGCACCGCTTTTTTATAATTGTGTTCTCGCGTATAAGTATGTGTGTCTATGGAACCGTAGCTTCCAAAGAGGCACGACCGATTTTGCTTTAGTTTTTCTTGTTTGAAACTTGACTTGATCTATAGTGCTGTTAGGTACTCTTGAAGGACATAGGTCCAGCCATTGTCATCTGTTAACATTCTGATTGAATCGAAATTAGGCATTCTGTTTTTTAGTCATATAAAAAGAGCATAGCTACCTTGAATTGATCCTGTAGCATTACCTGTGTCAGTGTTTCCCACATTTTTAATATTACAGAATAGTTGTCAAGCAATAATCTTAATGTATAATTAAAACTAAATATGAGTCTAAAGCGGCCCTCCATTATACAATATTATTGCATATGTTCTTGTACATATTACTGTCGTTTTGACCTATAATATGCAATAAATGGCACAATATTTTCAAAGAAAATATTTCCCAATTTTCCTGGCAGTGAAAAAGTAAACATAACACTGAACAATGTTGCCACCACATAACACAATTTTCTTAATTGTACAATAAAAATCAAAAGTCTTTTGCTTTTTCCCAATATATTGTCCCACCTTTGAATATGACATACACGTGGGCTATATTATTGAACAATATGAAAATTTTTATTTTATTTGCATTTTGATATGTTCATGTAGCATAGTTAGAAGTAAATTGTAAATTGCATTACATAATGTTAAATGACCATTATCTTCTCTATCTGAAACGAAATCCTTCTTCAGGACGATGGTAAGAACATTATTAAATACTTAAATGTATTCTTTGTTGAAAGTTTGAGATCTCTTGAGATTTATACATCATTAAAATTTTACGATATGAGCTGAGCTTTTCTAAATAAAAACAGCTACTCACATATAAGTGTGTCACATATTTAGCACAGAACGATGCTATCTAGATTTGTGTGTAAGAACGTAGAAATTTCAGTATATTTACTACTGTAAGCTTCAGAATTACAGAGTTTCAAAGATATTGGGCCATCCCTATTAATAAATGATGAAGTAGATTTCTTGCTTTAAAGCAATTTTCGACTCTCCAAATTTTAAAGCTTCTTACACAAAATACCACTATTCTCAGAATAAAAACCTTTTGTCGGCTTAAAACGAACGTTTTAATTTAGTGAACTATATATGTAGGTATATCTATTGCGCATTTAAGTCCGTAATTATCTTTTGCAAGGTTAATATTCTCTCTTAAAAAAACATTTATCGCTGGTAAGTTTACTGTTACTACTTTCTAAATGTTTTTTTTCGCTTATAAATTTTCTGTGTAATTAATTTGTTCATATGAAAAGTTATTGATAGTAATTTTCACAGTTACACAAAACCAGAACCACCAGTTCTATGTAGTTGTGAAAATTTTTTGTTTCGTTCCAAATTTTTTCATATGAAAATATGTGGACATTTGTTTTAATTTTTTCATTAAACGAGAATCACAATTACTATGAAATGGTGATAAAACTTTTCATTTCGCTTATGACGCATACGCAGTGACCGTAGACGATATAAATAAGCACTTATAGCGACTAAAGAAAACTCGTTGTTTTACATTAACTCCATCAATTAGATTGAAATGAGCTCTTTTGTACTAAATTTTGATTTTTTTTCACGGAAATATACCTTCTTTGTAATGGATTTTGGTCTAGAGGATACAGTTAAGCATGATAAAGGCGATGGCGTTCTTAGATTTGTTTAATTTCGAAAGATAGTTGAAAGAAAATGTCTTAAGACAATGGTATAAGTATATAAAGTAGTTCCACTTTCCCTTTTTTCTGACATATTATCGTGCTACCATTCTTGCTTTACAAAATCCCATTTTTTTATATATTAAAAAAATTAAACGCTGTTAATTTTCAAAAGAAAATAAGAACTGTGTTCAGAGTTGTGAGTTTTTGGACTCCATGGAAGAGCTAATTGCATATATCCGCTAATATCCGCGAGTTTTTGGTATTCTTGACAGTTTTAGCAATTTTAGTAAACTTTGGAACTTGTTTCCGTATGTAAAAAGTTTCACGAATTTTCGGCATATTCGCAATAGAATATTAATCAATTTTAGGAGTTGTTTCCATTTTTAGCTATTTTTTGTATATTTTTGTAATTTTGCAATATACGATTAACAGATTTCTATCGACACTGTTTGAAATCAGTACAAAATTCGAGTGCACAATCACAAAATTAATAGTACACATACTTGCATAAAACTTATAAGAATATTTTCCATTTTTCCATGTGTGGCAATGCAGTTTCAAATATTTACATATAAACTAAACTTCAAAAATCTCCATTCTTGTTAAACAATTTTAAGTGAAACTACCTTGTGTTTTATATCATGCTTAACACCCCACCCCGTCTTCACGAGACATAATTTTGTTCTAACATTTGTCAAACTTCATACATAAAAACATTAGAAAAATGTTAGTGCTATTTTTTCATATCCACTTTGACTTTTGTCAAGACAAAACAATGACACGTGAAGACGTTATGTAACACCACATAAAAAATATTCGACAGAAAAGGGATGCATAAGTCACATAAGTCTTTGTAAGTCAGAGGTAAATTAGTTGTAATTGTTTATGATTTGCCATTAAAAGGATTATGTAAGAAAACTGTTTTTCAGATTTTATGAATATGGGAAATAAAAGAGTTTAAAAGTTTTTTTGTTTCTCCTGTAAAATTTATTGAATGCGACTTAGATCCTTTTCAACTGAAGGCGATAGTCGTGCATACAAATTACGTACACACATACGAATTTATACCTACATTTCAATGGAAAATATTAAAGCATATTGTTGAATTATTATTAAATATTTGCCATACAATAATGGGTAAAAGAATGAAACATACTTGTTTAAATACACCCACTCACAATAATGCATGTACATTTACTCTAATACAAACATACCCAGCGGTAAAATGAAGAAATAAAGAGGCCTTCTATAAGCCCTTATTTAGCAGGCACTACTACTTCCAGTGCCATTGCATATGCAATAATTTTTACATGCAATGTCATTGCGGACCAAAGGCTTCCTCGAACCCTTACTCAACAGGCCTGATTGAACTCATTCTTCAGCAGGCTTATTTGCAGGTCATACGTGGCAGTACTGATATAAGGCATGGTCTAGGAAGGTCTGTTAAAAAGCAAATCGAAGTACATTTTATTATCTTGGTATTTTTATAGCGGCTTCTATATTTTTGATTAATGTGATATTTTATTTCGAACTATTTCCTTTCATCCAAACTAGTATGAGTCTAAAGAGGGATAAGTTAATCAGCTGCAAAATAAACGGCAGCATGTGCGATGTCTCTTGTAAGTAAATTTCAGTCTTATAAAGGGTGGCGCATAAGTAACGTTAAGGCGCATAAGTAACGTTAAGATTTATTCAATGTATAACTCTTTTCTTTCTGCTTTTATTTATTTTTATTTATTTGAAAGATAATATCTTTCAAATGTAGCCCATTGTTTGATTCTACCTGACGTGCTCTTTCCAAAGCATTTTCCATAACTTTAAATTAAAAAATGTATTCACTGATCAAATCTTAACGTTACTTATGCGCCACCCTATATAATAATTCCTTGTGAAAGAAGGAATATTTTTGTTATTTCTAAACAACATTTTTTGTTAAGCAAAATAATAAATGACAGACATTGAAAAAGCTTAAAAATAGTTGAAAATAGTCACGAGATGGCGATTCATCTGTTAATTGGTTGAAGTAAATAGGATTTTCGCTCTCTGGTTATTGTTGCCTTTGCTGGCAGTGTTTTCTAGGTGGAAAAGATATCTGATGAGAAAAGATATCTGATATCAGTTCAACACTCGGTACAGCCAAATTTTTCTTTGAATTTGGAATTATTTCATACCTTAGAAACCAATTAAATAACTTTGGACAAATAATAAATCTAAGAATAGAAAACTCCTTATATATAAGGGAGAACGAATGTGCGTCGGATCTTTGAGTTATTAGTGTAGAAGCCTTCTACAAGGCCATCCATCCTGAGTATGCGAAAAAGAATTGGTTTGGGATCTTATATCAGATATTTGAAGGCCTTCAAAAAGGACTGGTTAGTTAATGCCTCGTAAATTTTACCGCTGCTTACGAGTGCATAATTCACACATATGTATTGCTCTTTTTACTGTTGTTGCAAATGTTGTTATAGTTCTTGTTGTTTTTATTATTAATAGTATCAACGTGTTTACGCATACGAAATTAACTAAAACTCATCTATAATTTTTTTTTTGTTTCATATTGTTTGATTTTGTAATTACATATACCCAAACCATATTGTCTATCATTCACTACAATTCCATGTTTTATATCAAGTGGTTTATTATTATTTCACTTTATTTGCTGGAGAATTTGTCGGGATTTTATTTGTTGTGGGCTTTTAATTTAATTTCAGTTATGATATTTTTGTAAGCGTGCGTGTAGGCACTTAAGATCTGATTTCATTAGAAATTTATTTTCACCTACATATGTAAGACCCCGATAAAAATTATACACACTAATGTTGCCAGTCGTACTGTTTTTTGTTTAAAGTACTGATTAATGCATAACAAGGAAATCAGTATGCAAATGTACTGATTTTCTCATATATTTACTTTTTTAGTACTTTTGTGCTTTGCCCTAATTGTGTAAATCACGTCATCAAAGGTAAATTTATATTAAAGCAAAAACAAGTTTGAAAAAATTTTAAACATTTTTTGTTTTTAATACAAATTCTTCACCTTTCAAAAATTTTAAAATTTGTATTAGTGATGTTACGAATATTCGTATTCGTATTCGAATCGCCGAATATTCGCCTCTTTCATGATATTCGTATTCGCCAAATTCAAGCGAATATTTCACGAATATTTTATGAACACGTTCCAAAAAATAGTACATAAGAAATACTGAATATTAAACAAAAAATATTAATTTTTACTAAAAAAAATTTGTCTTTAAAAAAAAGAAACAAAATATATTTCACAACGACATGGTATTTAAAAAGTAAAGTCCTGTTACATTAATTAATTAATCGTGTTAAAGTAATACTCAAAGCTCAGTAGAGGAATGTTGAACTTCAAAAATAAAAGTTTTGAAGTCTTCTCCATCAAGCCTATTGCGCGGTGTATAAATAAGCTCCACACCACTAAACATTCGCTCGCTCGGAATACTCGCCGCTGGTGTCACTAAATATTGCCTGGGTATAGGTAAAAGAAGCTCGTATTTTCCCTTATTTACTTTCCAACAAAAATCTAAAAAGTGGCATTCAGTTGCTAAGTTAATAATTTCAAATTCCCTCATCGGAATATCATAATAATGTTAAATACCTATATTATTGTGACATTTTTTCTCGATTTATTGTTATTGACGCAAAGGCTAGATATTTTTTTCAATTAAATTTGATATGTTAAGTGGTACTAACTATTTAGATTCAATATTTGTGTTCGAATTCGGCGAATATTGTTTCAGATATTCCTATTCGCGAATATTAACAATTGATATTCGTAATATTACTAATTTGTATGACAAATAAAACGAATTTGTAAAATATTTGAATTTTGTTTGTGGTCAAAAATATTTTGCAGCTGTATTGCTGTCAGAGTTGTGAAATACAGTAATACGATAAAGTAAACGCAAAGATTTTCATTAAAATTTTATCACAAGAAATTATATTGGTCGTAAAAATTTATAATAATGCGGTTCACACTGAATTTACTATTTCTTTACTTGGTAAAATGGAGAAATTTTCAATAAATTAAATTAATTATCACATATTTTGTTTGCTTCTAATTTTCTGCATATCAAATTGTGAATAAAATCTAAAGTTGTGGATGGATTTTGGTGAAATATGCCTTGTTTTGTTTGAAATATAGTTTGCTATAATTCTAACACAAAATATATCTGAATTTCCAATTATATTTATAAATTTTTTGTGAATGTCTTAAGAATAAAAGTTTTGTTAAAAAAAAATTTTTCGACAAATTCTACGATATCTCTGAAACTAATTAGCAGGTTAAAAAACAATATCCATGTAACCTAACGATAATACTGTTGTCGAATTAGGTTTTTTGTTTCGAAGGAATATGGCAACCCGTTATCCAGTTATGTTAGCTTTTGCTGTGTAAATGCTTCATTTTTTAAAAAAGCGTATATCTCGAAAACTAGAACCAGAAAAATATAAACTGAATGCAGATTCGGATTCAGGAGCTGAAATTACATAAGAAACCATGTTTAGTTGTTCTATTCCAAAACCTTGTAAATTTGTGTTTTAGTTGCCATGATCTGGGAGGACGAATGAAACATTAAAAAAAGACAATGTTGCTTGAAAATTTTATATTTATTTCGTTAAGCATTAGATCTACAGAAAAGTTGTCAGGTAATTAAATGTTGAAAACTTCACAAGCAACATTTTTCTTCTCTAAAACTTTTTTTGTGAAATTAATATTTTGGAAATTATGAGGAAGGAAAGCAAAATTTTATGGTTTTTCCCAAATTTGAGCGGGCTTGCGGCACGTCTTACCCCCAACCGATTTACCTGAAATTTTTGCTGGATGATTTTTATTAACAAAATTCATCAAACGGTGGGGGGGGGGGGGGGTGAGACTGGCAAAAAACCATTGTTGTTACAAATATTAATTTGCAACAACAATGCTTTGATAATTCCGCACATTTTAATTCCACATGAAATACAGAACAACAAATATGATGTGGGTTATCTAATAAATATGCAGCGTTGTCAATTTAGCATATTTAATGCTCGATCTAGCGTTTGTTACCTGAATACGCGACGCAAAGAAGGGTATTGGTTTATCAGCCTATGTACTAGGGTATTCATTTAATCGGGCTTCTGCTTTAATCGGTTAATCACTCGATTAATCAATCGAGGTTTTGGCTTAATCGGTTAATAATCGGCTAATTTCGGTTTTAACCGGTTAACCGATTCATAAAGATTTTTCATAAATCAAGTAATTCCAAATAGATTTAAACAAATTGTTTAAAACTATAAAACAATTTATAAAAATATTTACAAATTGTAAACAAAACATTTTACTAAATCAAATAAAAAGATTTACTGGACTTTTTGAAATATATAAAACAATATTTTTCTCCGAATTTATAAAACAATTAGTCTAAAAATACTAACAAATATTAAACAAAATATTTTAGTCAATCAAACAAAAATATTTACTGGATTTTTTGTAATATATCAAACACAATTTTTGTCTGGGTCATTATCATCATCATTATTCACTAAGCAGTCATGAAACTTCACTGTGTTAAATGTGTTCAAGTCTGAACACTCAAGAAAAAAATGAATGAGAATTAAAGCAACGACATTAACGAATTGATTCATTCAAAAATCTTCAGTAAGCAAACTAGGTACAATCGCATTCATTCTGCTATCACAGTTTTCTTGTTGTTTTTGGTGTTTGCGTTCTAAATAAGAGTCAAACAAATAATTCATTGTTTATGTAAAGAGCATTTTCTGAAAATGAAATTAATTTTTAGACAAACCTTTGTTTGAAAATTGTTAGGATATAATTTTTTCTGTGTAAATCAAGCAAAAAAATTTATAAATATGTATTCATTAAAAAATTAACAAGTTTCTGAGATCATTATCAGTTATTTCAATAGTTTAAGGAGATCTTCTAAAACAATCTTTCAGAAACAAATGGTTTGAATCTTTAGGATTTAAGAAATTCTCTTCCTTAGTCTTGATAAAACTTGATTTAAAAAATCCTTTCACTTATCGTAGATGTTGAAGAAATCGAAAGCAATCCATAATATAGAATATCTAGTTTCTCAGTTAATTTCCTAGATTTCTTTACACATATAAAATTTTCCATTATGCTATTAACATCCTGTTTTAGTTTTGTTCAAATTCTTAACATTTCTAATTGTTCTGGTTAATTCTGTTAAAACATTTCTTGTATTATTATCGATAGTTTCTTCTGTTGTCAGGTCATCATCTGACTCATACTGGCAGAGCTCAGCGACGAACATATTACAAAAAAAATTATTTCCGAAAACGGAAACTAGTTTTTGTACTGTATTTTAAATATTCCTGCGTGGAGGTATAAAATAATTGAATTCGCCTCTAAATAAATCTAATCCTTAGATTTTTAATTATATAAAAAAAAACTTAATATTTCACTCAAGTTCAATTAGAGTAGCAGTCTTTACTAAACTCTTTTATAGCCACGTCCAAAGATTTTAAAGTTTTACTTAAGTTAAGATCACTGAACACACTTCTTTGTTTGTATGAAAAATAATTTCTAAACACATACCTTTTGTATATGAGATGAAACAAATAATTAAACATACAAAAATTACGTTGTAGTTCTACAAAATATAAAAAAAATTGTTTCGTCAGTTAATCGGTTAATCGATTGAAATTAATCGGTTTAATCGTTAATCGAAAATAGCCAATTTTAAATTAACCGATCAGCTAATCGGGTAGTAATTAACCGGTTAACCGATTAACGGTTAACCGAATGAATACCCTACTATGTACATATGTATGCACGTGTGTTCCTTTGCGGCACTACTTAAACGAACGCGATTTTGATGATTCTTACGTCAATCGATTTGTCCTAATCACTAAAGATATGACGGTAGCCAACAGTCGCTATTTTGTGGGTACGAAAAAAAAGTCGGCGAACTATACCAAAATGGGTATCATTCCACAGGTATTTAAAAATCATCATTAGGTTTCTCTTATGATTTTTAATTTCAAATGATCGGTTAGGATCCTCAACGGTTTAAAGTTGGGGTCGCAACCAAAAAGACCCAGATTGCGTAGGTAAAAAGAGAACATTAAAAAACAAAACATAAATTTAAAAAATCAAAAAATTCGACTGCGTAAAATAACTAAAAGAAAAAAAAACAAGTCCAGTCTGCGGAATACAGCGACTTTTAAAGACGGGTAGCATAAAAAATCGATTCTTCAAGTCTTTGCAGTAATGGTTCCCGGATGTACATAAAAGTCGCTATGTTCCGCACACTGGACTTCTTTTTTTCCTTTTAAGCAAAAAAATGCTTTTAGCATGTTTATTATCATACAGTATTTATCGCTTATATGCACGTCGGTTATTTGCATTTAACGTTTATATGCACCCCAACATTAGCAATTTTCTATTTGTATTTAAAAAAAACCGTAATTATTTTTCGTATTTGCATTTCCCTTATATGCATTTCTCGCTTTTATGCACCGTAAAGAAATATAAATCTTTTTAAAGTGTATAAAAAAAATACTCATATATGCACCGTACATACTATTTACATTTTTAAAAAATTTGTGGAGCAATTTTTCAACCGCAAACAAAAAGTGCAATCTCAATTTACTTTAATTTTGCATGTCTGTGTAAAACCAGCTGCTTCATTCGATCAAGAAAGCTAATATCAGGCTGCTGTAGCAAAACTTGTGAAAATATTAATCAATAATTTTGAAATTAAAATTCGGGGTTTTATTTACTCATTGTAATTTAGTTTTATACAAGCACCGCTGAAGCATATAAGCGATTTTTTTTATAAGCACTGCCAATGCATATAAGGTAGTTTTTATAAATGCATTTCTCGCTTATAAGCACAAAAATTTGTGCAAAATTTGGAATGCATATAAGCCATAAATACTGTATTACCTATTTAAAAAATGTTTAATATTAGGGAGGAAAATATTAGGCAAATTGTTCAGAAGTAAAGACAATAAGAGATTTAAATATACATATGTGTGTTCTGAAGATGTGCTGTATACTATTGTCGAATGCTAACATATAGGGCCTTATTTTGTAAAACGTACAATTTTTAAAAATGTTAATTACAAAAACCAAACCCATTCAAAATTGGTCAACGCTTAGCATTGCATTTTACAAAATAGGGGCCATAATGTGTGTTAAGCGAAATTACTGCCAGTTTTTGTAAAATAAAACGAAATTTTCGTCTGAGAATTTATTTTGAAAACAACAATTAAATACGATAATTTGTTTTTGTTGGCATAATATAATTAATTTCTCACACAAAATTTGCGTTTTATTTTACAAAAACTGACAGTTAATCTGGTAAACTAAGAGTTAAAAATCTTCCGAAAAGTATATTAGAAAATAACAATGAAAATGACGTCGAATGAAAAATACTGGGAATTTTGCATATTAATTTATAAAAAATGTAACTGAATAATTTATATACAAAAAATAACTTTAAAGCCAGGTCTGCTAAAATTGGTACAATTGTTCCATTTTTGGTACAAATCGAAGTTAAGAAGATAATGGTACCCCAATGGCTTATTTGGTACAAATATGTTTCAATTTTTACAACATTTTTATGACACCTCCTTATTGCAGCACTTTTATTGTAGAAAAATATTGTATCCTTTTCGCTCATGCCCTTCCTTCTTAGCTGAATTAGTTTTAAAGCGGTCAAATAAAGTAAGTTCAAAAAAAGTATTAACTGCTATTTCAAGATCTTGTTAATCATGATACATATCGTGCCTACCATGTGCAACTATCCAATATACCAAATTCGTTTTTCAGATTCGTTATCTTGCTACTGTAATTTATACGATACCCCTCGCTGAAATTCTCATAGAGTATTGATAACTCAGTAAGAAATATTTTAAGACTTGCACTTTTTGGAATACGCTGTCATTGAGTTCACAATTGAGAGATTCTTGCGGTCTCCTGAAAAGTACAAATTTGCATATTGTATAGTTGGACATGGTGCGGAAAATATTAAAGTCTTTACATTATAGCATATGCTAATATTTCGGAACTCCATTGAGAATATATCGCTCTACTTTCCAATAGCTAGTACATATGTCCTAATCAATGAGCTATTTTGAAATTGCTAAAGCAGAATTAAACACTCATTGCTTATAGTCATAAATAAATCTATAGAAAAGTGGCACCTACTATATTTTCTGTACGTGATACATGCATGTCTTTGGTTTTAAAAACCTGTTTTAGTACAATTGAGTTCCAAAAAGTACAATTTAAGACATTTATTAAATTTTTAAATTTCATTTACCATCCGTTTCGACTACCGTAGAATGGTAACAAATATCGAGTGAATGCAACTAGAAGCTAGCAGGCAAATATACATATATTGCTTGTATATTTTAACATAACAAAAAAATTATTAAATATGAATCTTAAGTGTGATGCGAAGTTACTCTCCAAACCATTTATGTAGTTTTTAATCGGCCTTAATTTATTTATTTTAGGCATTACACAATTAAAATGTTGTTTTGCCTTTGCTTTATCGCATATTTTTTTTGTATATTTTTGGGTCCTTATTAGTAGATCTTTAACCATCATGTTTGAAAAGGTTTCAAACTCGTATGTCAATAGACAAACTCTCAAACAAGAATTGAGAATTTCAAATATAAAAGCATAATATATTTAAAAGACTCAACAACACAATATACAATTTCTATTCGATGTGAATCAATTTATTTTTCTTGCAACCTTTATACAATTAAACCTCTTATTTACAAAATGTATTAGTTTAAGGTAATGACCGAATATAATAATCTGCCTCATTAATTTATTTAATATTGCTTAAAAAGCCATGAATGTATGTTAACACAGCACCAATGAAAGGAATTATGTGTAATGATTGGAAATATTGTTATTAGTCCAAATGGAACTCTATTGATCGCCCGTTTATCCATCAACACCATCAACGCCGTCGGTATGTAGTAGGGTATTCATATAATCGGGCTTCTGCTTTAGTCGGTTAATCTCTCGATTAATTAATTGAGGGTTTGTTTTAATCGGCTAATTTCGTTATTAATCGGTTAACCGATTCATAAATTTTTTTCATAACTTAAGTATGTTCAATAAAAAAAAATCCATAAATTATTTATTATTTTGAGTTTGTTAGTACTGAACAGCGTTACAAATTTAGCATATTTAATGCTAGATCTAGCATTTTTTGAAGAGATTTCGCACACAAAATATGCTTTTAGCATTTTTTTAATCATATAACCAATTTAAAAATGGAAATTGTTCAGAGGTAAGGGCAGTAAGCGATTTATATATATGTTTATTCTGAATACGCTCTGTTTCGTATTGTCGCATATGTGTTAAGCCAAATTAATCTGGCAAAATAAGATTCATAGACAAACAGTAAATTATGTTTTCTTTCAGCTATGGAAATATCTTTGGTTATAAAAAATTAATTTTAATATTTTTTTGACTAAAATATTGTTAGTTTTGATAATCAAAGTGTTTTTTTTTGTTTTATCAGATATATTTTTAGCATATATTGTTTGCATATTTTAGGCATATTTTAGAATTTTTTTCATAAAGATCTAACATTTTTTCATAATCAGCTTTTGGCAACACTGGTACTGAATGCTATACTAAACGTAATTCCGATTAACATTCATGTATTGGCCTCGAGCAGTGCGGCAAGACTAGCGGTATCTGGGAGGTGGAGATCAAGGACTTATGGTCATGCCAGAATCTTAGATCAATTACTACTGACACTGAGGAAGCCCTCGGACTACATGCTACCTCATCTGGACTTCGATTGCACCTTCAAAGTCCTTATTTCATCCAGACGGAAGTGGAAGGGAGGTAGCAAAGAAAAAGACTTCGACTTCAGGATGTATACTAATGGATCAAGAATGATCTGCGGTGTAGGCTCGAATGACCTTGGGGTAAGACTCTCCTACCGACTTCCCAACGAAGCCAGTGTATTTCAGGCCGAAATCCTGGCTATAAGGGAGGCTGGCAGGGTGTTAATTGTCAGGAGTGTTCAAGGGAGAGTCGGCGTCTTCGTCGACAGTCAGGCGGCACTTCTGTCCCTAAGGTCACACACTACTTTTTCTACTTTAGTTAGCCAGTGTAAAGATGTGCTATCTAGATTAGGTGGTCAAGCAGACGTCACCCTCATCTGGGTCCCTGCACATAGTAACTTTCTTGGTAATGAACAGGCAGATGAGCTGGCCAGAGCTGGCTCTGCTATGGAAGCCTCCACTGCTGAATCGGTAGCCATGCCGTTTGGCACTATTAGAAACCATATTTTCAAACATTATTGGCAGACAGCTGAAGACAGGTGGCGCAAGTTGAGCACGTTTAATGTGGCTTGGGAGATGTGGCCTTGATACAACGATAAGCGCACAACACACCTAACTAACATCTCGAGGCTCGTCGCAGTAGTGACGGGGCACTGGGTGATTGGGAGACACGATAGCAGGATAGACCTTTCCTACAATGCGTTCTGCCGTGGTTGCCAGGATCAAAGTAAAGAAGAAACAGTTTTTTACTTTCTTTGCAAGTGACCGGCCTTGCACCTCTCGAGACACAAATTCTTGGGCAGCAATATACTACACGATCTATCAGAGCTAGCTGAAATTGGTCTAGGTGACCTGATTAGGTATCTCAATGCGACGGGTTGGTAGTAGAACCTACAACCGGGTCCGAGATTTTGGTTCGAACCTACATGGGCTTACACTTACGAGTGGAGTGGTCTGTCAAAACGGAATCTTATTGATTCTGCTTGATTGCTTGCGTGAAGTAGGCAGCCACGTATATCAACCAACAAAAAACAATTACATAACAATTCTTGAGCTAATCAATCCAAAAATACAGAAATGCGTATTAAATAAAAAATAAACAACTTTGTGACACCATTTTATTAGTTACTGCAATAGTTTATGGAGATATTTTAATGTAATCGTTGAGAAAAATTTAATTGGAAGAAATCCTTTCCCATATCGTAGCTGTTGGAGAAACCGAAAGCAATTCTCAATACAGAATATGTAATTTCTCAGTCCTTTTCCTCGACTTCTCTAAACGTATAAAATCTTCCACTGTTTTAATTTTTTCAAATTCTTAACACCTTTTACTATAGTAGGTTTACTCTGTTGTCAGGTAATCATCTGCCTCATCCTGGCAAAGCTCAGCACTTAACATTCTCCAAAAATTTTTATTTCCGAATTCCTCAGTCTTGCTAGAAAGAAGTACTCCTGAGTGGAGGTGTAAATTAAGTGTAGTTAAAACTTGAATTCGTCTCTGATAAAATCTAATCCTTAGATTTTTAATTAAATCGTTAGCAATCGTATTATTGGCTTTTATTAAGTTATTAATCAAACACAGAAAAAAATTATTTTTCACTTCTAACACCAAATTTTCTGAATCATATGTAAATTTTTTCTTTGTACGTAATTATTATTTGGTACTGAAATAGGTATAAGTGGGAAGTTATTATTATTCGGCTTAAGTTCAATAATTGAATTAAGGAAATTCAAATTATTTTTAAGAGTGGAATATTAGAAGATCTAATCTAACAGAACGGATTAGTACTACTAATTTCGGCAGCCGCTACACTATCATCATCAGCGTCCTTTGTTTACCACGTTTGATCGTGGATGCTAGTATTAATGAAACATCAGCTATTTAACCAAATTTTATGACTAAATATAATATGAGTATCTCATTCGTATTTATTAACCTTTCTATACTCACGGCAAAATATGAAACACTATACTCGCTCCTGGTCTGTCAGACCGATATTTGTAGAGCATACAAAAGTTACATTAGTTTGCAAAAGTTTTAATAGAACTCAATTTAGTTTTAGAAATGTACGTTTTTAGTAATATAAGCACAAGTTTTAAAGAAAAAAATATTTTTTGTATATGACTAATAGTCTTTCACGGCAGTCCTTGTAAAATATGGTTAAATTCCTAAGAGATAAAAAAACAAAAAAAATATTTCTATTAAAGCTGAGCAGATCAAAATACAATTGTTTCAAGAAAATAACCCAGGAAATTCAAAAAAATATAAACTAAATCTAAAAATAACACAAAATTAAAATATATGTGCAAAATATAACATACGAAAACTGTTACCCCAACAAAAATATCCCATTTTAAATTAACCGATCAGTTAATCGGGTAGTAATTCACCGATTGAATACCCTAGTATATAGGTAAATGTGTCACTTTTAACCTAATAGTATTGGCATAGGTACGTAGATGGTAAACTAAAACTTCAAAAACCTAAGTCTGCAGTCAAAGACTTAAGTCTAAGAATGTGTTAGTAGAACATTTTGTATTAGTATTGGTTTAAAATAAAATATTCCCCACAGCACCAAATCCATACTTAGTTGTACAAAAAGTATTTTACAAAATATATATTTTTTAAACACGAATTTTTAGTTGTTATATACAATTAATTTTGCATTAATTATTGAAAATATGAGTTTAGAATAATTTTTAATGCATTTGAGCTAAAAAATTTTTATTCGCTAAACATTTTTTTGCATTTCTTCTATTTGGCACTAAAAAAATTGCCCCAAATAGTAACAAAAATGCATTACTAATGAATGAAAAAACGGTTGAAAACTTTGATAAGTTTCAACACACAAATGTCAACAAAATTAAACAAATATTTTAAAATTACAGCAAGAAGAAACATAAAATTTATTATACTACAAATAAAAAAATTAAATTAAATAGTGTTTATGTGCAGTGCTGTTATGAATTTTTCCCAAAAATCGTCAAATTTGGGAAATAAAATCGTCAAAATCGTCAAGATTTTCGAAAAATTTCGTCAAAAAATCGTCACACCAAAAATCAACTGTTTAATAAAAAACAACAGTATTTTATAAAAATATAAAACAATAATTTCTATAGAATATAATAATTCAACTGCTTTATTAAAAAAATAAAAAGTTCAACACTAGTAAATTTAAGACTATCTTACAATAATTTTTGGCCAATTCAAAGCTAGATTATACATATATTATATTATTTTAAACTTATAATGATTTTATACTTTGAGCAGGTTATGAGACAGTATATTTAAAAATTCTATATATTCCAAAATATGCAAAGTTATAAAAAACAGAAGTTTAATGCCCATATAAATACAAACACATATCAGTACATTTTGCACAATAAACTTTGGTCCTAGTTGTTTAAATCACGTTACCAAAGTGAAATTTATATAGAGAACAAAAACAAAATTTCAAATATTTTATATATAAATGGGTTTTATTTTTCTTACAAATTAAAAAATTTTTGAGAGCTAAACCAACGCTTGAATTTCTATGCATTTGTTTGATGAAGAATTTGTATGAAAAACAAAAACAAATTTGTAAATTTTTTCAAATTTGTTTTTGCTTTAATATAAATTTCATTTCGGTGATGTTATTTACACAATTGGGTCCTTTGTTTTCTAATTATATTGCTTTATTTTAGTATAATCTTCAGATTATGACAGAAGTTTATAGAATGCGTTTACATTTTTCACATATATATGTATACAATTTTATCGTGAAAATTGATTACGAGAATTAAAGCACTTTCAAGTTGATATTAAACTGCACTTTCCCAGTGCTGCCATTGGTTTATTTTTCCTTCATTCCCATTTTTATGTTTTTTTGTTCTACTTAAGACAAATTTTTTGGTTTGATTTTATACTTAGGTATATAGTTATGAACATGTGAAAAGCTCAAGCCGGTAGCTAATTGTTTATTTATACGATTATTTCGAACGTATTTGCTTGGAACAAGGAAAAAATTAACATCAACTTAATTTTTCAACGTACACAGCAGAACAGAGTAAAGTCACTTTCGAAAGCCGCTATACTTCCATCGTCAGTGATTTTGCTTATCACCATTTGCCAGGTGGCTCTGTTGAATGTGAGTTCAATTCTTATTACGTATGTATATCAAACTCAAAAAGTATGTATATAGTCTTATCAGATCTAGCGTTTTATATGATATATTAAGAAACAAGTAGTGAACTCAACAAATCGTCAAAGTATATGGGGTACAGAACAAAAAATCTTCAATCGTCATTTTGGTAAATTTGATCTAAAAAATCGTCAAAATGACGAAAAATCGTCACATTTAACACCACTGTTTGTGTGTGCAAAATAAAATTAATTTTAGTGCATTTTCAAGTACAAAAATTACGCTCTCTGATGAGTGTTGAGTTGCCTCTCTCAGTGTGTTGGATAACAAAATATCCAAAGGGGCACAAAAAGGGGATTTTGAAAATAAAAGGGGCACAAAAAGGGGATTTCTGAGAAAAGAAGGGGCAACTTTAATAACAATAAAAATTTTTAAAAACTTATTTAATTTTAAAAATAAAGGTTAGATATCAGCTTGAGAGTGATTTAATTCTCGTATTAAATTTTCACGAAAAAGTTGTATATATAAGAATTAAAATCACATTCAACAGAGCCACCTGACAAGTGGTGATAAGCAAATACACGTGAGCACTGACGATGGAAGTGTAGCGGCTTCCGAAAGTGGCGCTACTCTGTTCTGCTGTGTACGTAGAAAAATTAAGTTGATGTTAATTTTTCCCTTGTTCCTTGGAATATTAATCATGCCCAATTCTTTCTGAATATAACGTTACGAACCTTAGCCTAATAATCAATTTAGATTCACAAAGCAAATGCGTTCGAAATCATATTAATAAACAATTAGCTACTGGCTTGAGCTTTTCACATGCTTACATGTTCATATATACTTAAGTATAAAATCAAACCAAAAAAAATTTGTCTTGAATAGAACAAAAATCAGAAAAATGGGAATGAAGAAAAATAAGCCGATGGCAACGCTGGGAAAGTGCACTTTAATATCAGCTTGAGAGTGATTTAATTCTCGTATTAAATTTTCACGAAAAAGTTGTATATATAAGAATTAAAATCACATTCAACAGAGCCACCTGACAAGTGGTGATAAGCAAATACAAGTGAGCACTGACGATTGAAGTGTAGCGGCTTTCGAAAGTGGCGCTACTCTGTTCTGCTGTGTACGTTGAAAATTTAAATTGATGTTAATTTTTCCCTTGTTCCTTGTAATATTAATCATGCCCAATTCTTTCTGAATATAACGTTACGAACATTATCCTAATAATCAATTTAGATTCACAAAGCAAATACGTTCGAAATAATCATATTAATAAACAATTAGCAACTGGCTTGAGCTTTTCACATGTTTACATGTTCATATATACTTAGGTATAAAATCAAACCAAAAAAGTTTGTCTTGAGTAGAACAAAAATCAGAACAATGGGAATGAAGAAAAACAAACCGATGGCAACGCTTGGAAAGTGCACTTTAATATCAGCTTGAGAGTGATTTAATTTTCGTATTCAATTTTCACGAAAAAGTTGTATATATAAGAATTAAAATCACATTCAACAGAGCCACCTGACAAGTGGTAATAAGCAAATACACGTGAGCACTGACGATGGAAGTGTAGCGGCTGCATTAAAAACAATACCCTTCTTTGCGTCGCGCAGTCGGGTAATAATGCTTTTTCTATGTTTTACAGAACGATGATGATTTTTTCGATTTCTCACAGTATAAAATAGGCTTTTCCTAATCGAAGATGCTAAATTACTAAATTAATAGATTACTAAATTAATAGTTTATAAGACAAAAGAAACTTTTGGCTGTTTGGTTCTCTGTATGACTTAAATTTTTTTTATTTAATTGTACCATTATATTATTAGATTAGGTACATTCGACTAAATCAATTAATTCCTTGAGAACCATATCATCCATTATGTTATCGTTTTTGTTTATTTACAAAGTTTTTGAAAAATTCTTTTTCCTCCGTATTACTGTTGTTCCATAATTTACTTAATTCTTTGATAGGTCCATTGTGTGCTACTAGTATCATATAAGATTCTATTTTAATGGCAAATTTAATGCAATTAAAAAATTTTGCTACTTCTTATTAAAAAATTTGCAAAAAGACATATGAAGAAAACTTACATAACTTTTTTAACCGAGTTATTCGATTAGTCGATCTAAATTACTCGAACAAATTGTTGTTCGAAAATTAAAATTTTTATTTGATCGATTAATCGAGCAAACATTTTTCGAATGAATACCCTAATCCCCTAATGATCTAAAATAAAAAGCGTGGCGCAATTTTTATCCCTTTGGATCCTTCAAATTTCATCACATTTTATACATAATATTTATTTTTGTCCTAATAAATAGAAGTAATACAATCAGGCAATTAATGTCTAGGGATAGTGTAGTGGGAGAGGTATAGAAAGCTTAATTCATTTACAACTCCGTAATTGCACGTTTTTTGTTAAATTTTGTAGAGCAGTGTTGCAGCCCCTCTGGTGTCAAGATATAGAAAGCTTAATTAATTTACAACTCTGCTATTGCGCGTTTTTCTTTCAACACAATGACACACCAATGCACATCAGAAAAATTCATGATGTTGTTGACTTGCCTGAAACTAGTCTTGAACTCAAGGCGTCAAGATTTGTAGTTAACGCAGTAAGCATCTCAGTCAACAGCACCCTCAATATTGGATCATAACTTTTTATTATATTTTATATGAATAATTTTAGTCAGCTTCAAGTAACTCTCTTTTAGTGCTCTATTAGGAATATACAACATGTTCGTTAAACTTCTAAGACTACATTTACACGATTAAATTTTTCATTAGTTTTGCTTTATAAAACTCTTTTATTCACTGCTAGATGATGTGAAAAAGCAGATGAAGTAAAAAAAAAATTATAAAAATCTTCTAATTTTCAATGTTGTTAAATTTTCCTCACCCCAATTTCTTCTCTGCCTGTAACTTATACTTCGCCTAGTCTAAATTTTCGACCGATCTTTCTGTAGCACTAAGTTCTATTGTATTTGTAAAAGGCTCGTTGAATACTGCAATCCGTTTTCGTTCAACTAGAAGTGGGGAATGATTGATTGGATTTTGTTTTGTAAAACATATTTTTAATGCGTAGTGATAATTTATTCTAATTTAGTTAAACGACATACAAATTATATTCACCAAATAAATAATTTGATAAAAGTTATTGATAACATCGCCAATGACAGTTAACACTTTTTGCAATACACACACGCACACATCCACTACGAGCAGTAGCTTCAATGATAATAATAATCAAACAATTTGAAGTGCTTAACTCATATTATCAATTCTGATTCTACCTATTTATTGATATCTGTAGATGGGAGGTAAAATACAAACTACATCAACTTCTTTTTAATAAGTAACGGTAACATTATATGACGTAATTTTATTATTCGGTGTAACAAAAATAATATTAGGGTATATAGAAAATTCGAGGTAAGTAAAATTGTTAATACTGCAGACATAGAATCATTTGTGATTTTCAACATGATTTTGCAGTTTCCTGTAAAACTTCAAAAATCTGACTTGGTGTAGTTTACATCCATAGATATCGATAAATGTATATAAGTAATTAATATTATGGGTGGTGCGAATCGAGGGGAAGAAAAACTGGAAAACCTCACATCAAAAATTAATATATTATATCCTGCACTCAAAATATTTTGTAGTTCAAATCAACTGAAAATGAATTTTAAAATATATAAAAATTCATTTGAAAACCGGTCTACTCATTTTTTCATTTATATCAAATGCAAACTCAATTTAATTTTCAATGTTAAAAAATTAACTAACAAAACTGAAAAGTTACTGATATTTTCTGTTAATGCTGTTTTTCAACTATCAATAAAATTAACCAGCAAAACCATAAAATTTACTGATTTTGCCTTTTATTTCTGTGTTTTGACTATCAATAAATTAACTAAACTCCTTAAAAATTACTATTCTTCTCTTTTATTTCTTCTTCCAACTGAAAAAAATGTTAGCCCTCCCAAAATAAAGTAACACAATTTACATTTCATTATGTTTTTTTGCAAATTTTTTAATTAAAGATTTAGAAATTGAAATTGGTTTACATACATACATATGCAAAAAAAGTAATTATAAATCATACATATATGAAAAAGAATTTACGTTCCGGCTTTAATCCAGGACTTTAACACAATGCAATTGAATGATTTGTATCTGAAAATAAAAAAAAATTTAAACATTTTACTATAACATTTCTTTTTGATAAATATATAATATTGCAAAAATTCGCAAAAAATTGCTAAAATCGAGAAAAGTTTGAACCTGGTTTTAGGTTATTAAAACTGTAAAAATGGTTACAACTCGGAGAATTCAGCTGTATCGCGAAAAATCAAACAAATTGCGAAAATCAGAAGAATTTGCGAAATCAAAACAGTAAAATATGTTTATTTAAAATCGATAAGCAGTTTTTATTCTCGGACAAAATAACTTCTTTCAGAAAAATTGCGAAAAAATTCAGAATTGGAAACCCCTCAACTTATTAAAAATCGGTGAATCTGAAAAATTTGCCAAAATCTCGAGAAAATAACGAAACCAGCCTTAACTCTGCATAAAATAATAACTGGAAATGTAATATTTTGCCATGGTGGTCTTCTGCAAAATAGTTTTTCATATAATTTGGAAGATATAGTCCAAAAAATTCGTGAAAAAGTTCAAGTGTATATTACATGTATATCACTCGTTTCTTCTCTTTTGTTCCAGTTGTAATCGTGAACTTAAATTGAAGTTTACGACATAATATCATCATAGTAATCAGCACCTCAACTCTAATATTTAAATTTAAGTTAACGATAAACAGAACAAAAATTTGCATCCAATCGCAAAATAGACTATTTATTAGACATGAAAGTTTAAAAATTGTTCTTACCTTTCTATTCAGGATTTCTAAACCAGTCATCCTTCGATTTCCTTGATACTCTTAATGGATTCCGCATTTGCGATTTTCCTGCAATAAAAACTTTATTATAGATTTTGAATCTGTTTATATCATGCCAAATAAATAATTACTTACCTATGTATGCCAATTTTACACATAATTAGTTTTGAGAAAAAATTCAATTTAATTTATTTTATATATGACAACTTTTCCAATTTTAAAGTTTTCTTGAGAACAGACAAAATATTTTTTGTAGATAAAACAAATGAACTTATTAAATTTTACAGAAAATCATTATTTTTTGGATTTTAATTTTTTAAATAACACTCATTATAAGTTAAAAAATAAATTTCATATCAAAAAGAATAAATTTTCATTTACATTTTACTTTAAGGAAAACTTTTAAAATAAAATACAAACAGTTAATGTAAAACTTTTTTGAGTGTGTTAATATGCGTTGCTAAAAGTAAGTCATATATGTATTTTGCTACGTTATTATTAACTCGCTTTGCTGTAACTTCCTGATGAGCCAGGGACTTAAAATTTTGGAAAAGCATTGGGTTCCCGTGAGAATACAATTTTATGATTAGAAAAGTGGGCAGCGCCACATTTATTCAAATTAAATGTGCGACTAAAATATTTCTACTTAACCGATTCTACAAAAGTTTTTATAGACATTTGACTCGTTTCACAATATAATTTTATAATTAGAAAAGTGGGCAGTGGCACACCTATAAAAATTTACTATGCGCTTTGAAATATTTGGTTTTCCTGACATTTTATACTATTTGCAATTATTCGATGTACATATTCTTACCTGCTGTTAAACTATTTACCAAAAGATAGCTAAGAAACAAAAAAGTGTGTATTTTTTCCATTATTTATTTCACAGGGGAACATATGTACGGCTTCTACAAAACTTTTCCACCTCAATCTATCGTTACATAAGACTTTAATATATTAATAAGTTTTATTATTCTGCCTCAATTCGGCTAAAATTTTTCTGCGCCACATGTTTCTTGGGCGGCTTGGTCGCTTGCTTATTTGGGTGTTCCATTCTAGGCCAGGTCTATCAATACTGTTCGCCAGTTTTCGAATGGTGTGACCTATCCACTTCCATTTTCTTCTGTCTATTTGTCTGGTTATGGTTCTTCTTTCGTCAGCTCGAGGAGATTTGTGTTTAAAATTTTATTAGGCCAAAATGTTCCACATATTATCCATAGGCATTTGTTTACGAATACTTGTAGCCTCTCTGCTGTGTTATCATTCATCGGCTATGCTTCGCTACTATACTAGTATGTATACGAATCTAATGTTATTATTTTTAATATATCCAACTAAATATTATGGTTATAAAACATAATATTATTGTTTAATTAAACAAAAATATAATACATAGTGCAACACATAAAATGCAAACTCCTGCTCGTATGGAATTTCTCGAAGTACTTATCAAAACTAACGAAACCCCTTTGGCTTTTGCTAGTTTTATTGCTGTTCAGATTTTATGGACTTTTGTATATTTTGGCTTAAACTTGATTTTTCTGAAGAACATGCAATTTTTCTTACGGTTATATATCGGAAACCAATTGGAATTTTGTTTTCCTGTCTTCGGTTCTTACACCAATTCCCCACTGAATTGGACGAACAAGGAGAGCGACTCCATAAAGTCAACATACCAATGGAAAAAGATACAAAGGCAAATAGCTGAATGCATTGCTTGCGGAAGTTGGTTGGTGGAGTCATAAGGTATCCCAATATGAAGGTGCAGGTACCGAAGTCGCGGAGATCAATAGATTTAAAGCACACACCAAAAGATATATGGTATTGAATGTGCTATCAAGCTCAGGTGATTCATCAACTTCAATGGATATTGATTAATTATGTTTGATTTTGCTACATTTTTCATACATTTCTTGTATTTTCGATTTAAAAGACAGCTAAAAAATGTGAAAAAAACATTTTCCAGTATTATAATATTCAAGAGAATTTCATCTCAATATTACTTTACTGAATTTACTGACACGTGAGTTGCAGTTTTTTTTGACGCACTAGTTGCAGTTTTTTCAGGTTTGTTTTCAAAAAATTGTTTCTCCTAGTTTTCTGAGATATAGCCGTTCTATTGCATATTCCTTTAAAAAATCAGGTTTTAGCCAAAATATACATGAGGCCATAAAATCCAAACAGCAGCCAAACAAGCCCAAATGACGTTTTGTTGGTTTCGATAAGTACTTCGAGAAATTCCACACGAGAACGAGTCGATAACTACAAAAACGTAGCACAGTGTAATTCAATCATTTTGTGTTTCTCTTAGATTATAGTTGCCTCAGCACTGTTTATTTTTTGCGAGTACACCATTTCTTATAAAATAAAAATTTTTCTAATTGGTTCATAAATGGTGGAATAAATGCGGGCGAATTGATATTCTTCTCCTGATTAAAACCATGTATGAATTTATAATTTTTGTTTGTTTTCTACTATTATTTCCTTTGCAATAAGCGCTAATAAAATATTTATGTATGTGTTACATGTTTTCTTTCGTGTAAAAATGAATATGCACAAAATTCATCGTAAGATCCTTAAAAAATGGAATGAGTGTTCATCATAAATCTATCTATGACTTTCAACAAAACAACAAAAAGTCCTTTACATAGCCAGTTAGCATTTTATGAAATTCTCGGTCATTTTCTATTCGTTTTTGACTCCTCTGCGCGATCAAAATTATCATTTACGCAAATGGTGTCCTAGCCGCGACTCTTCTGAAGGAGTCTCTTTCTGATCATTTGAGATTCATTTTCGACTCATTTTTGAGAAAAAAAATTGTCTCGTTATAAACAATAGCAATAGCAAAAGAGACATTTTTTCATGTTTTGGTATTTTCCAAGTGCTTTCCATGTTGGACACTTAATTATTTCGTAGTTTTACTAACTAATTGTTTTACTGTTTGTTATTTTAATTTCGACTGGGAATCGAATCAAGCTCCTTTCCGTTTGAAATCTTACGCGCTAACCACTCGGCCAACAAATCGTTTACATCACCTACAACACAAAGCTAACATAAAGTTACTCTTATAATAATGCTGAAAACAGTCACATTTCGATCATCTGTACGATCAATTTATGATTGCGCACAACTAATTTTTAAGCATTTGCTGGCAGAACTGCCAGACATTTTTTATCGCGCTCCGAAAATTTAAAAAAATATTTTCCCGAAAAATCCTCCTTTCAAAGAAAATCCCCATGAAAAAGAGTATTTTTTAAAAAATTTCTAGGCTTACACGATGAAAATTTTCATGAAATTTGTTGCATGAAACTCTTTTTTTTTTTAAAGAGTTTCAAACAAGTTTTTTATAGTCAGGGAAGAAATTTATGTGGAAAAAGTGGTATGAAATGATTGTTTAGATGGTTATTGCCAAGATGGGGTAAAGACCCCATTTGTATCTCCACAGTTGCAAGAAGCAAATAAAAAATGTTCATGAAATATTTCAACATGTAAATTTGGTCTATATTATTCATGGACTTTTATATTATTTATTAATTGTTATCACATATAAACAAAGTCTTACAAAAGTTTACATACGACTGAAAATGTTAATGTTTTTTTAATAAATTACACTATACATGTTGCAAAATTAACAAATTTGACACCCTACTGGTAAAATTAATTTGAGTATGCTAAATTTTATAGCGTTAGCTGTTTTGCGAAGTTAGCACACGTAATCGCGATTTAAATTTTTCGTAGTAAATTACCATAAAATGATTTCTTATACTTTTAGGATGGTTTTCAAATTTAAATTTTGCCAATTTGATAAGTTATTTCCAAAGTGATCCATCTGAACTCCAGTAGTTGACTTCAATAACCATACTGCTTCTACAAATCTGTGTTCTGTATGAACATGCAGTCTACTTCTTTTTTTTCGTAGTGGAGGAGTTAGAGCCATTAACAATAAAAATATTAACATGAAGTTAATACTAAACTCAACATTTAGTTAACGGCCCTTTTCATAATATACGATTAAAAGTTAATCTGGACTTTAGCGGCAAGTTTTATATGCCGAGCTTGCCGTTAAAGTCCATGTTAACTTTTAATCGTACATTGTGAAAACGGCCGTAAGTCTGATTTCAATATCTAACTTTAAGAATATGACATTTAATTAAAACTCATATTTTATATTAGATGAAAATAGAATAGCTTCTATGTATTTTCAACTGAGCTCAGACGAAAAATTAAAAATTATATATTAGACATGATATTTCACTTTTACATATTGAAATCAGACGATAACTCAGACACTGTAGTGGCAGCTTTAGTATAAACTTATTAGCACAAAAACTACACCGGCACACAAAAACAAAAAAGTTGGCTGTGCATTTGACCAAACCCACCTACGTACATGTATTTCGATGAGCTCAATCCGTATTATATTCGTTAGAAAAAATAAAATATATTCATATCGAATATTGTTTGTTTGCTGTGCTTTGTATACGTTTCTAAGCCTACTACGCTTATTCTTTTTAATTCTCAAATGATTTTTGAAAGTTTGTTAATAAGCTAAGAGGTTTGAAATTTTTCAAAAATATGGCTGAAGTCTACCGATGATTTGGTAAAAGACCAATAAAATGTTCACGATAATGTTAAACTTTCAGATAAAACTTAAGGTCAGACAAACTGAGAGTTAGTAAACTTAAAAAAAGTTATATAACTGAACTTAGTGCTAATAGGGATTAGTACTTTATCTAGGATCCAAATCTCTCAATATATGTATGTATATTAATAATATTTTAGAAGAAGTACTTTTAATTATAGATCAGAGGAAAGGAATTTCCCCAAAAAAATCCAACGTATTTTTAAATACTCTTAATGAAAACCCCAATTGAAAATTTTCATAATGTTTTGTGATGACAATTCACCTAATTTGGGGTCCGAACCCCTAATCTGGCAGCCCTGTTTAAGAGAGTAATTTTGATTAATCACTTTTTGATCACCTAAGGGAGTCTTAAAAGACTCAGTTTGCTGATTTTTGCTAAAACAATCTTCCAAATGCTAAGTGGGTTAGGATGTATGTTTGTTTGGCTTTGTAAACATCTCCTAGTCAACCAATATCAAGTCAAAGCTTCGCTAATGGCAGGTAAGAAAAAAGTTATTTCTATTTATTAGCCGATTTCAAAAAATGGAGATAGGTTATCAATTCGTCATGAATTTTTTTTAAGATGTTCTCCCATGACTCTGCAATTTATATACCGATTTCGGATTTTTTTCTTTATTTAAAAGGATAAACTTCCGGATTGGTCCCGTTGAAAAGTGGGTACATGCCTCTTCATCTCAGGGTTGGCTGCCAGCTGGGTAACCCGAAAAAACCTACCTGGGTTTTTATGGGTATTTTGTTTAAAAAAACCCAAGCGGGTTTTTTACGTTATATTCATTCAAACAAAGATGAAGATAGTTTTGAAGTTTCATTTGCAGAAAAATAAAATAAAATCATTATAAAATTCATATATACGAATAACTCAAGTACATACACATGTATTAATATACCCATTTGTGTGTATGTACATTTAACCCTAGTGAGTTTTTCAGTACTTTTAATTTAAATAAAGATAGTTAGGGAGTTCACAACAGCGTTCTAAAATGTGTCCTAATATAACGACGTTTTAATTTTAGTCTTTTATTCTGGGTTGGCAAGTTTGTTTTTTTGTTTTGTGTGTAAATGAAATTTACCACCAGATGACAAGTTTAAAAGTCCAAGAAGCATGTTTTTTTTTAATGAGGCAATATTTTAAATAAAGAATTTGTGTGTGGTTTAAGTGTGTTGGTGTTTCTTTGGCTTGTTGATAGGTACCAAGCACTAATGTGCTTGTGTTGTTTTGTTTGTTGTGTATTTTGAGTTCGTGTTCTATACATGTAAATAGTGAGAAATATTCGGCAAACTTCGTCGTTACTTTTATTACTTTAATGCGCTGTGCTTTGTATCGTTGCTCACAATGAAATTTTAAGGTGTAACGATATTGCTATTTCCAAATTTTAAGATACACATTGTGAATTCCCTAAGTATATTATATCAAAATAATTTTAAGACAATAATTAAAAAATTCATAAAAAATAGTAGTCCAAACACGTACATAAAAAGTCATTTTAAATCAGTTACCACTCTGGTGGCTCAGATTTTAAATGCTTTTAACGGCCCTTTTCATAATGTACTATTAAAAGTTAACGCGGACTTTAACAGCAAGTTTTCTATGCCGAACTTGCCATTAAAGTCCACGTTAACTTTTAATCGCACATTGTAAAAAGGAGCGTAAGAGTAGCTTTTTCCAATCTAACGCGATTTCAAAAGTTACTCCATAATAAACCATAAGATGAGAACATTCTTTCTATCGATGGTGGCAATTCATTACTGAAGTGAAATAATCGCAAAAGTTAGCAGGTAAACATTATTAATTTTTGTCTTTTAATATCTTCAACCTTTGTTTTTTTGTGGAAAGTGTTCTGCATCTTTAATTTTAAATGCCAAAAAGGGTGCTAAAAATGGGGTGCTTTTGACTTACGCATTCTTCTCCTATCTTTTCGCTTTCTTTAGTAATTACTTTGCCCATATATTTGGAATGTACGCTTTTTACCAAATTCTGTTTTGACAGTAGTATAACATTGTTCAACAAATTACAGTCTAGGCACTCTAAATAGCACAAAAAACTAATTGTACCTTACAAATTTTAGCTTTTTACCGGTTAGGCTATATTTTTATTAAATCTTTTTACTTTCTTTGTTATTGTTCCACTTCTTATGTTGTTGATTTTAGTACATATTTACTATTTTTTTATTGTTCGTTGTTGTTTTGCCAAATATTGTTAGCGAAAAATGTGGAGTCGCTGTAAGTTATGCTGAAAAAAGTGAATAAAATATATAATTGTTTCCTATATTTTTCAAAAAAAAAGTGCTGAAAAAATTACTTTTTTTTGCACAAGATGTTGATGAAACACAATATAACATAACAGAGAATTATGCAATTGAATATACAATTTAAAAAAAATTTAGCTTAAACAAATAGTGAAAACCAAAAATTTTCAAGGTAAAAGTGGTCTGTGTGAGCCATTAGGGTGGCTAGTCAAGTTCAATTGTATTGATATGTTCACAAAACCTGTTCAGCTCTACCGTAACTACAAGTTTGCCGAATATTGTTAGTAAAAAATTACGATTGTTTGGCATTAAATGGTAAAAAAACTGTTAAGCGAACTCTTAGCTACATTATTGCCATATATGTACAGTTAAGCGGTATCATTAAGTTTGCTGTTAGCTGTTGGCCAAATACTGATGACACCTTTTTTTGAGGTCCCACTGATTTTCAGAAATTTTGGAGGTCCATGAAAAAAAAATTTGTCACCAAATTCCCAAATTGAGTATAGGGTTTTACTACCCCGTGGTAGTAAAATCGAAACTGTACTGTCAAGTCCTTATGTTTTTCCAAAAGTCTCCATTTGTCGCATAGTTGTATTAATGATTTTCTTGATAGATCTATACCGAAAAGGGCTAATTTGACAATATTGCTTAGATGATAAAAAAAAATCCAATTAATCCCAATAAAGCCAAATAAAACCCATGATAAAACCCGCTGGGCTGGGTTTTATCTAAAAAGCCCGAGTTTTTTCCAACCCTGCTTCATCTACTTCTACTCAGCCCATTCCTATGAAACTTTGCGCATACATTAAGCTTCTGGTTGAATACTACATCATGATTAAAAACGTGGGCAGTGCCACGCACATGCAAAGTAAATATTCTTTATCAGCAACTTCTGCTAAGCCGATTCGTATGAAACTTTGCATACACATTTTGTTATTGCTACAATACAACAGTTTTTTCGGTTATATTTATTTATTGTATCTTCAATAAAATTGAACTAACAATAAGTAATCAAATCTTAACTTTAATATTTTAACTTTTTAAGTTCAGCCAATGCCAGACAAAAATATTTGTTTCAGAGGTTGGTTCTGTGGTTGTCTACGTCTCTCGTGTTTGGCTGAGAGCAAGAGTGTCCCTCCTCTGGTCAACATCTCTTTTGCAGTAAATTCAGTATCATTATTATATATGATAGCTAGGAGATTTCCCTATAACTAATAGTTCTGTACAACTGATCTATTTCGTTTTCGTTGTAGATAAAGTAAAATCAAACTACATAAATTTTTTTTGTTAATTCAAGGGCAAGATTTACAAAGAAGGCTTTATTTTTTTTATTTTATTTATTTATTTGTATTGTTCCATACACAAGACTTTATGTCTTATATTGCAGTGTGGAACTGAGTAATACGTTAACAAAGAGTGTATACATATAATCAAATACTAACATAAATTCAAATATTTATGGCCTTATTGATAAAAAAACAAAGTTAATCTATGACGGGTCAGTGAAACGGATTTCGATACAAAATTCCCCCCCACCAATGAAAAATATTTCATAAGAAAAAGGTAGATAGTACATACATATATAAAAATAAAAGCTAATGTAATAATAAAATATAAAAATAAAATATTATACACATGTAGAACAAACTTTTAGCATTTAGTTACATTGAGAACAGTTGTATTATTTGTTTTTTAAATTGTTGTGCGTTACTTAAAACTTGACAGCTATAGGGGATCGAGTTCCAGAGAGATGTTGCAAATATGTAGAAATGCCATTTTGACATTAGGGTTTTGTACCCTAAAGATCGTATTCTTTTACCTCTGCAGTTATCTGAGAAATTCATTCTATTGGAAAGATGCTCTGGCTGGTACGTATAAATTATCTTATGCATAAAAACTAAAACTCTTAGGTTAAGCAGATCATCAAAAGAAATTCCATATAATTGAGATGAAAACAGTGATATCCTGGACCGTAGACATAACGAATAATATTGTTATAGGCAACATATAACTTTCTCTTACTTGTGGAGTCACAACTAGAGAAAAGCTCACATCCATACAGTAAAGTAGGAATTAAATAAGTTTTTGCTAGGAGAATTCTTATCTTAATTGGGGTGCAGTACCGAGCTGACCATATAGTTCTTAGCGTAGAGAAAGACTGCCCACAAGCATAATTGATGTGATCAGAAAATAAGTTATTTTTCAATTTTATACCTAAATTTTTAATTCTGATAACATGTACATAAAAAGTTAGCGATGATGATTTGGAAGCTCTTGATATTTTTGCAGAAACATGATTCCAATACTTAAAACTTACTACCGCTACTTTGATATAAAATTCAGTTTATATACATAATTACATATCGTTATATAAAATGAAAAAGGGCATATTTTCATTTTTAAAAATTTTGCAGGAGGGATAAAAAAATTAATAACAAGCAGAGTATTATGATTTCAAAAACGGGGTTTTTAGGATAGAATCATTAATTTCGACTTCATTAATGATACTACCCACAAAAATCATTTTTATAATCACAAAAGTTTGTTTTTTATTAAGTTTCTTATCTCCTGAAAATTTTTTAAAATTATACCCTTATGCTTTTTATATGAAAATATGTACATACGTAACAGTAATTGATTAGTGCTATCTTTTTTAATATATATTTTATTAAATGAAAATATTCAAGAAACTAGAAAAATATTTTTGGGGAAAATTTCAGAAACATTTTTAAAATTTAGGGTTTTTTCGCTTTCACAAGGATATTATTATGTAAATTGAAACTGAATCAAGTTAGTTTACTTTAAATTAAACTATTTCATAAACTTTTACATTTAGGGGTTTTATTCTCAAAATAGGCCAAACTTAGGGGGTTTTAAAATTTTTTTGGGGGGAAGAAAAAAAGTTACCTGGCAACACTACTTCGAAGGTTTTTCTAACCACGCTCACGAGTCTATGTGTTTGTTCATGTGTATGTTGTCTTCTAAAACCGAATTGGTAGTCTGGAATGCATCCAGTAAGCTAACGCTTACTCATAAATAGCTTTTCAAATAGTTTTGACATGTTAGACAATAGTCTTATAGGCCAATAGGATTCCACCTTCGTATGATCTTTGCCTGGTTTAGGTATCATGGTAATCAGCGAAACCTTCCATTCTGCGGGATAGCATTTGAACAGCAAAATACTGTTAAAAATAAATAGAATTATCCGTTTTGCAGTATAGAGTAGCTCTAACAGCATTTTATTGCTTATTTTATCACCGCCTGGAGCTTTTTTCGAGTTTAAGCCCGTAATACAGGCCTCGGGCTGGTCTCCCTCCATAGCGAATAGTCTGCTTGAGGTGTTGCGTCGAGCCCATTCATAAAGTTTTGAAGAGAAGCGGTTTTTTGATATTCTAGTAGAGTTTTCAGCTGTTTAGTACATTCCTTCAGCCTAGATTTTAGCTGAGGGTATCTGTAGCGTTGCCATTCTTTACTAACTCTTCTTTTTTCAGATAAAAGCCGTTCTACATCTGCTGAATAAATGTTATTATATCTCACCTGAAGATTTGTAGTAGTAGCATTTAGAGCAGCTTGCTTATGGTTTGCCTCAAAAATTCTAATAGAGTCATATATGTCAGCAGGCGTTTTTAATGGAATATTTTAATTTACTTTATTGAACTTCAGCAATCTAGCAAACAAGGCCATAATCGATCAAAAATTTCTACTAATATTTTCTGTGCAATGAGCACTCAAATATTTTTTGTATTTCAACAAATTTATACGTCTGGTTGTCATCGTTAAATCACAAGTGGGTGAAGAAGTTGTTTGTGAATATATAGTGACAATAGTTGGTGAGTGATCTGAAGACAAATCTAAAGATGCTTCAACTTGGATAATTTCGCTGGGCACACCCTTTACCACTCCAAAATCAATAACATCAGGTATTTTTCGGCGATCTGTTGGCCAGTAAGTTGGCTGCCCACTTGATGTAACATTCAAACGCATTTTTTAAATTGTCTCAAACAAAACGCGACCCTTTGGCGTGATGAGGCGAGATCCGCAGAACGTGTGCTTAGCGTTTTAATAACCAGCGGCCAAAAAGCGTGGGCCTAGTGAATTAAAAAATCTACTATATTGATTTTCTGTAATAGATTACCTGGGAGGAGAGTAAATTGATGAAATCACCAGGTTTTGATGAAAAGCTTTAATGCAGATGTTAGTTGCTTAAAGATAGTCTTCACAATGACCACCCATTAAATAGTGTTTTAATCGCGATTTTATTAGTATACCCGACCCCCCACAAGCTCTACCTTGATGGTGCTTTGTGTCGTAGATATTATATCCGTTGATTTTAAAAAAGCTTCTAGTCGTCAAATGCGTCTCAGAGATTAGCATAACATACATTTTTTTTATCCATCATGAAGTATTCTAGTTCGTTTTTATGTTGGCGGATGGCGTTTTCGTTCCAGAAACAGATTTTTAAGTTAATGGTTTGTTTAATACAGCCTGCAATAATGTAGGCTGCATTTTCAACACTTCCTGCATCATGTAGGTCATGTTGGTTGTAAAAAAATTTACGGTTTGTATTAAATTTTCTATTGAAGCCTCAAGTCGATCAAAATTGAAACCACAGTTTTCGTTGGCAAGAGGCCGTTTTTGAGCTGGGGGCTGGTTAGACTTCAAAGCATTAGCGTATGAGAACTGGCTGTTTGGTATGTTTTGCGCTATGGGCTGGTTAGCCCTAAAAATGTTGGCGTATAAAGGCCGGCTGGTAGCTGGTTGGCGCAACTGGGGATAATTTGTATTGTCAAAAGTAATAGGTTCAGTATAGTTGTGATTACGTCTGTTAGACAAAGACTGCTTAACATGTACATAGGCAGGGCAGACCCTGTAGTTTGCAGTGTGATTTTGATGGCAATTGCTACACTTTTTAATTTTGGAATCATCTTTTGGCTTATCACAATTGGCAGTTCAGTGTAGTTCACCACAGACGACACAAACGGTGCGCAACTTGCAATATGATTTGGTGTGTCCATATTCTTGGCAATTCAGGCATTGAATGGGCCGTGCTCGCTTGTGTGGTTCCTCTACGGTAACTCGTCGGTGCAGCAAATATCTTAAGCTATACATGGGATGTACTTCATTCTATTTTAATTTCGTGTCCCCTGGTTCCAGTTCCACACGAAATAGTGGTTGAGGGACTCGCTCTCTACTTTAAATGTTAGTAAATTTTTTCACTTTAAAATTAATATTTAGTAGATCCGCTTTTACCTCTTCTGGATCCACGTATGAATCGATGCCTCTTATCACTACCTGGATGCCTTTTGCACTTTTCAGTTGGTAGGTGTAAAAATTTTTATTTTGTGTTTCAAACTCCGAAACTACTGAGCGGTAATGATTTTCTTCATTCACTTGAATTTTCGTCTCATTAATCGCGCCGCGTTTTATCGGTATTACGTAAAACGCCTCTTCACCGATTAATTATACTAGCCTTTTAATTAGCTCATTTGAGTTTTTCTCCCTTAAGTATATTGGGGGCGGCTTGCTTGACCTGACAATGGTGATTTCGTGTTCGTCATTTTGTAGAATTGAAAAGCGATTTTCAGAAAGCGCCGCATCAGATTTACCATCGTTGGGCATTTTCGCCAATGCAGCGAGGTTTTTCGATCTTGGACTTCTTTGTCTTTTTTAATTATTTACAACTTTAAAATAACAATCAATACCCATTTGGATTTTTGGATTTTTTGAATCAGTTCCTAGGGGGACACTTTCTGTCGTTTTTTCTTTTTCGGCTTGATGTTGCCTCATATCGTTGGCACTTGTGCTTTGCTGTGAAGCTGGTTTCAAAAAATTTACTTTTATATTACGGTCTGTCATTGACTTTCGGAAGCCGCTACACTTCCATCGTCAGTGCTTCCGAAAAGTGTAGTGGCTTCCGAAAGTGGCGCTACTCTGTTCTGCTGTGTACGTTGAAAAATTAAGTTGATGTTAATTTTTCCCTTGTTCCTTGGAATATTAATCATGCCAAATTCTTTCTGAATATAACGTTACGAACCTTAGCCTAATAATCAATTTAGATTCACAAAGCAAATACGTTCGAAATAATCATATTAATAAATTGAAGTTTTATTTTGCTTTAAATGAAATAAATACATAACTCTTTGCTTTTGAATAAATTGCTTTACTTAAATATTTATAACTAGTATTTGCATGTCATTCAACTTGCATTAAAAACTGCTAATATTACATAAATCGTTTGTCTTTTAAGGATTTGTCATTTATCCATTTGGCGTTGTTGTTTGACCAGTTGACTAGATGGTCAAGTTGCTAAAAAGGTCTTGTGTCATCAACATGTAACCGGGTGTTAAATCCCTTTTGACACTTTTGAGCTTGACCAACACGCGACTTACAAAAGTGTTATAATTTGGTGATTAATAAATTCGTAGTCAAGTGCCTTTCTTGTCATGAATACGTATGTGTGTGTTCTAATGAATATTTGTTACTTTGCAGAATTCTGACATCACAATGCAGTATGCGCACAGCAATCAAAACACCCACATTTATTTGAAAGCCAACAGTTGGATGGCAATACTTTGTAAAGTGTCATAATTCGTAATCCTTTTCATAGAATAGAGGTTTATTACTTCACACCTTTTGTTTGATAACGACGCTTGCACAAACGTAGGAATTGCAATGGATATTTATGTAAGTCAGATATTTGTACCCAGCCAGCATTTGGCTGATTGTTTTAGCAAAAATCACCAAACTGAGTCTTTTAAGACTGCCTTAGATGATCAAAAACTAAGCTTAAAAAGAAATATAAAATGATTCCCAGAAATAATTAGAAAGCGTCTTGTATTAAAAACAACAACTAAATGTACAGAATGTGCGCAATCATAAATTGATCTTGCAAATTTTCGCAAGGTGACTGTTTTAAGTCTACAAAATTAATCATAATTGATGAGAAAGGTCATAAAACATCATGAAAGACTCTTTTAAAAGAGTCGTGGGTACGGTAGCAAAATAGTCATAAGACTCGAATATGATCAATAATATCATACCCAGCAAAAATTACTGCTTGCCTAGCAGGGATTTTGAAGGCACTTGGAAGATTGTTTTTAGCAAAAATCTCCAAACTGAGTCTTTTAAAACTGGCTTAGATGACCCAAAACTAATTAACTAATTGTGCGGTTAAAAAAGACTCGAAAAAGATTCCAACAAGTGATTAGAAAGTGACTTGTTTAAAAAGCAACAATAAAATTTACAGAATGTGCGCAATCATAAATTGTTCAAGCAGATAGATGCTCGAGATCTGACTCTTTGAAGTCTCGAAAATGAGTCATAATTGATTAGGAACGCGAGTCATAAAATACTCTTTCGTGAGAGTCGCGACTAGGGTACCAGATGAGTCATAAAAGACTCTAATATAATCAATAAATTAATAAAATACTGACTACTTACACTACTCAACAGATGCTATGAAATAAGGCCCAAGTAAGAAAATGAAATAAGGCCCAATAAAATTGCAAAATTATTAACTGGGCCTTATTTCATTTATTGGCTTTATTTCATTTCGAATTTGGGTGTTATATAAAATGACATTAGACCCAAATGAAAAAAAGCCCAAAAACAATTAATTGGGCCTTATTTCATATAAAATAATTTTGGGGCTTATTTCATTTTATTTGGGCTTTGTTTCATTTTCTTAAAAGTGAATTTGTTTTCATTTTAAAGAGGTTTACTTAAAAAAAAGTTTATTGCAACAGAAAACGCTGCTAACTAAGCAGAAAATCTTTAATACGCAGCGTTGTTTATGGAAATATAATAAAAATTATAAGAAATTTTGCTTTTATTACTAAAAATTTTCTGCATAACCGGTCTTCGGCAGGACTTACGGATTTTCTCATCTTGGTATGTCAAAAAGAAGCTTCGCTGAGTAAAGAATGCTCTGCATTACCGACATCTGGACGGCATTACAATTTTTTTCCTCTATGTACGTCGAAAAGTGGCTTCGCTAAGTAATGATTTTCTGCATAGCCGGACTCCAGCCGTGCTTAAGCCTTTTCTTCTTTATGTATGTCGGAAAATGGATTCGCTGAGTAAAGATCTTTCTAAACTGCTGGGTTCTGCCCGGTTTTAAGAATTTTTTCCTCTGGGTATGTCGAATAGTGGCTTCACTGAGCAAAGATTTTTTCCATAGCCGGATTTCTTAGGGCTAAAGGATTTTCTACCCTTTGTATGTTGGAAAGTGGCTTCGCTGAGCAATGAGTCTCTGCATAGCCGGCTACCGGCCGGGCTTAAGGATGTTCTTCTCTATGTATATGGAAAAGTGGCTTCGTTGATTAACGATTTTTCTATTCGCAAATAATTTTTTAATTATTATGTATAGCACACAAAAACTAGACATACTAACGAACACATTGTGGGCAATAGAATTTATATCCTTCAGGTAGTTCCTGCGATATAAGAAAAACTCAATTTTGAATTTGTTTTTATTTTTCATTTTTATTTACTTACTTCTTTAATTCTTTTTTCTAGAGTCCGACCGAATATTTGGTTTCGGGCTCGGATTCGGCAAAAATTGTGGTTTTGGCTGATATTCAGTTGAGGCCAACTTTTTGGCCGAATACCGAAACTTTTTATTCTATATAAATAAGGAAGTTAATCGAAATAGTATTTTCCAAACTTAAAATATGTCACCGCTATGAATCTGTTTTTCCCATCCCATATCTTTTCAAATATAATGAAAATGTTACTTAGTTTTATAAAGCGTAACCAAAATATATACCGTAATTTTGACTTAGCACAACTTTTCACGATTTTTAGTGCAGATAAGTCAAAAAAGCTATTAGTTTAAATGCACTTACCCGCCTTTATGTGAACGTAAACACAATTATTTAGAGTGTGCAGTTAACTTTGATTTTTTATAGGAAAATAATTTAAAACTGCAAAAAATATGTTAAATGAGCAGGTATACATAGTGCACTTAAAAAAGTATTTTGAAAAATAATCACAGAAAGCAAATATTTTGTCCACTTAAATTATATATAAATTAATTTATTAATAAATAGCATAAACTAGGGAATGGTAAACCGATATCAATAACAATCGAAAATCTGTTTTGTGTTATAATAAAATGATTTTTCGCCATCGAAATTACTTCTGCGATTTTGCACTGAAATTGATTATTTATCTTTTAAAATAGATTTGTTTAAATAATATCAAAATATGAAGAAAGCTCACGTTCAATCTTCACGATAAATTTTATACTTTCGAGAAAAATGCTTTATTGTGTATATCAGCGATGAAACGCGGGTGCAAATGAAAAACTTTACTTTAGTAGAGATTAAATCATACAAATATAGCGTCAAAAATAGGTAAATATTCCACTTTTTTATATCGTTATTGTTATTCCGACTCAACTTTTTGGTTGGTGCTCTTGTAACGTCATCAATAGAGTGATGAAACACTCCTAAATGTATGCGTACCGAATCCAATATTCCAGTTCTATCATTTATGCTAATTTCATGCCAAGTTCTTATTAGTCATATGCTCGTAAATGTTTAAGTTTTATTTTTGCCCGATGGAATAAAATATATTGAATTTGTGGTATTATTTTTACGGACACTGCATGTACTTTCATGCCCCCTTTCCACAGTGTACGGTTAACATATAATTTAAGTTTATGTTAACTTTGTGCTGTTGTTGATGTATGCAGTGATCTAGCTGAGTGGTACCTACCCAGCGGCGAACACTGCCTACTACATTACATCTCTTTAATCATCTCATTGTGTTCAATGAATGCTAGCTTACAAAATGTACGACGGTAGTATATGGAGTTCACAATAATGAATTTCGTTCATCTTTTGTATCAAGGCGTCTTTTACCTGCTCACAAAGTAAGCGAGATTGTATTTGAGCTGCCTACTGCTAACTTACAATGTGTTCGAAGAAGTGTTCAGGACGTCTTCTAGCCTCTAGCAAAGTAAGCGAAATTGTATTCGTGTTGCCTACCGCCAGCTTACAATATACTTGAAGTGTTCAATATGTCTTCTTGGATGAATACTTCAGTATCTCGCTTACTTTGTGGTAGGTGTTCAGTTCACAAATGCGGCATTACATTTGAAAATGTATACTAGGTTCGTATATGAGATGGTGTGCATTGCTGGCTTACATGTGTGCATCGGATCATCGATTCTGTAATCGAAATTTTCGCCGCTGGGTAAGATTGCAAATTAAAATTAAAATAACAAACAGTGAGTAAAAACATAAATCAGTCATTAAAACACCAAAAAATAAGTATTCAAGATGACCTTAGCCATTTGGAACAAATCCATTTTGGTAATCTCTCAATCCACATTGGAGAACTTTTTACTCGCAATGATTACAAATATGACTTAAATATTATTTGAAAACGACTTGCAAATGATTATAAAAATGGCTTAAATATGATCTTCTTAAACCACGGAAGCGCCATTTTTTCGAAATTGATTTTTTGTCTTTATGGTAGAAAATAAAATTTATCACCCGATTGCATTCTTATCTTGACAACTTTGTATAAAAAAAGGAATTAAAGCCATTTCGAAAACCTCGTAAGCGCCATAAGAAATGACATTTGTATGAAAAATAGAATTCTTTTTATATTTAAAGCTGGATATGTTTAAGTCTCACCCACCAATTTCTTTGTTTTTGAGATAAAAAAAATCTGGAAACTTTCAGGCCAATCGGAGCATTCTTGGTGCGGCGTCAGGCACTCAAAGTCAGTAACTTTGCTAAAAACGACACTTCTCGTCGAGTAACTCAAAAACTATATATCCTAAACAGCACAAATGTTGCTCGAACCCCCATTATTTTAATAAAATGCAGCTTTTTTCTGTATGCGAAAGCTTTATCTCGATATGTAAACATGGCTGCCGTACAAAAATCCGTTTTGAGCTGAAGTTCGTTTTCGGACCCTAAGGGGTTAACGCGTGCCCATAGAGGGTTAACTTCTAAGACCGACCCCAATTATTTTGATATAACCAACATTTATTTCAAAGGATTCAGAGCGCTATCTCTACTCCTTAGAGTAGCTCTCATACAAACCGCAAAATGTACGGAAAACATGAAATTGATCGAATTTGAGCTATTATTTTTTTACGCAATATAATAAACATGGCATGTTCTACAAATTGAATTTTGAAAATGAATTTCTTTTGTCTCCCCATAACAAAAAGTATGTTGGTCTCAATTTAACGTTGCCTTCACTTTACAAAAGCTCCATTGGCATTAAAAAGGAAAATATGAAGATTTGATAAGTTTGAAAAAAGTAATGCCGGACAATAGTTGACCGTTTTTTTAAACAACTCGTTATTAATAATAAATAGTAAGATTTTTAAAGTGTTTTTTTTAAGTTTTATTAGTTATCGGCCCTTTTCATAATGTACGATTAAAAGTTAACGTGGACTTAAACGCGAAGTGCGAAATACAAAACTTGTCGTTAAAGTCCACGTTATTTCATTGTATAAAGTGCCGTAAGAAAACATTTTTTTACCAATGGAAGAATGTTCTTTCTTTGATATTATATCTTCGGTTTATTTGTTAAATTTTTTCAGCGTCACAATATTTGGAATTTTAAGAGTGAAATAAATAATATGTAATAAGTTTCTTTGTATTAATTTTATATATCATCTATCATTACTTTTTTAAGAGAATAAACATTTTCTTTGAAAAATATAAGAATAAATGTTAATTTATACACAGAAATTTATGTTTTTTAATTTTACAAAACCTCGTAAGCGATAAAATTTGTGAATTGCTGTTTGCGCCAAAAACACGTAAGCGACAATTTGGATACAGTTACTTGTTAGTAATAAATTTTTTTTAAAAATGATGCTACACCCTTCAGCGAATCGCAAAGCCATGTTTTGTAAAAAAATTTTGTTATAAAACACATATTTAAAAACTTATTAAGGCGACGAACTGATCAAAAAGCGATAATAAATGGCAATAATATGATAATAAATGAGCGATAAGAAGTGATGATACCATTTTCTCCGGACAAAGTCTCATTTACGATCAGAAAATGAGCGCTTATTCTGCTTTTTTAATCGAGCTGAAGAGTGTAAAAATATTTGAATTTGATTAAAAGTTTTAAAAAATGCTGACTGGGATGTAGTTTTAAAACAAAAAAAGTGTATGTATAAAGAAAACTTATTTTTTCCTCTTTGCATTAAATATTACAGCAAATAATCATACACAAGTCCATTGAGGATCAAAGGATTAATATTCATATTTGCGCTTGTGTTTCTGCAATGCATTTGAAAATGTATACTAGGTTCGTATATGAGATGGTGTGCATTGCTGGCTTACATGTGTGCATCGGATCATCGCTTCTGTAATCGAAATTTTCGCCGCTGGGTAAGATTGCAAACATGAAGAAGCATGGTTCGATCCCTAGTTGAACTTAAAATAACAAACAGTGAGTAAAAATATAAAATCAGTCATTAAAACACCAAGATAAGAAATAAGTATTCAAGATGACGTTAGCCCATTTGGAACAAATCCATTTTTGTAATCTCTCAATCCACATCGGAGAACTTTTTACTCGCAATGATTACAAATATGACTTAAATATTATTCGAAATTGAAATTGGCTTAAATATGATCTTCTTAAACCACGGAAGCGCCATTTTTTCGAAATTGATTTTTTGTCTTTATGGTAGAAAATAAAATTTACCACCCGATTGCATTCTTATCTTGACAACTTTGTATAAAAAAAGGAATTAAAGCCATTTCGAAAACCTCGTAAGCGCCATAAGAAATGACATTTGTATGAAAAATAGAATTCTTTTTATATTTAAAGCTGGATATGTTTAAGTCTCACCCACCAATTTCTTTGTTTTTGAGATAAAAAAAATCTGGAAAGTTTCAGGCCAATCGGAGCATTCTTGGTGCGGCGTCAGGCACTCAAAGTCAGTAACTTTGCTAAAAACGACACTTCTCGTCGAGTAACTCAAAAACTATATATCCTAAACAGCACAAATGTTGCTCGAACCCCCATTATTTTAATAAAATGCAGCTTTTTTCTGTATGCGAAAGCTTTATCTCGATATGTAAACATGGCTGCCGTACAAAAATCCGTTTTGAGCTGAAGTTCGTTTTCGGACCCTAAGGGGTTAACGCGTGCCCATAGAGGGTTACTTCTAAGACCGACCCCAATTATTTTGATATAACCAACATTTATTTCAAAGGATTCAGAGCGCTATCTCTACTCCTTAGAGTAGCTCTCATACAAACCGCAAAATGTACGGAAAACATGAAATTGATCGAATTTGAGCTATTATTTTTTTACGCAATATAATAAACATGGCATGTTCTACAAATTGAATTTTGAAAATGAATTTCTTTTGTCTCCCCATAACAAAAAGTATGTTGGTCTCAATTTAACGTTGCCTTCACTTTACAAAAGCTCCATTGGCATTAAAAAGGAAAATATGAAGATTTGATAAGTTTGAAAAAAGTAATGCCGGACAATAGTTGACCGTTTTTTTAAACAACTCGTTATTAATAATAATAGTAAGATTTTTAAAGTGTTTTTTTTAAGTTTTATTAGTTATCGGCCCTTTTCATAATGTACGATTAAAAGTTAACGTGGACTTAAACGCGAAGTGCGAAATACAAAACTTGTCGTTAAAGTCCACGTTATTTCATTGTATAAAGTGCCGTAAGAAAACATTTTTTTACCAATGGAAGAATGTTCTTTCTTTGATATTATATCTTCGGTTTATTTGTTAAATTTTTTCAGCGTCACAATATTTGGAATTTTAAGAGTGAAATAAATAATATGTAATAAGTTTCTTTGTATTAATTTTATATATTATCTATCATTACTTGTTTAAGAGAATAAACATTTTCTTTGAAAAATATAAGAATAAATGTTAATTTATACACAGAAATTTATGTTTTTTAATTTTACAAAACCTCGTAAGCGATAAAATTTGTGAATTGTTGTTTGCGCCAAAAACACGTAAGCGACAATTTGGATACAGTTACTTGTTAGTAATAAATTTTTTTAAAAAATGATGCTACACCCTTCAGCGAATCGCAAAGCCATGTTTTGTAAAAAAATTTTGTTATAAAACACATATTTAAAAACTTATTAAGGCGGAGAACTGATCAAAGAGCGATAATAAATGGCAATAATATGATAGAGTCTCATTTACGATCAGAAAATGAGCGCTTATTCTGCTTTTTTAATCGAGCTGAAGAGTGTAAAAATATTTGAATTTGATTAAAAGTTTTAAAAAATGCTGACTGGGATGTAGTTTTAAAACAAAAAAAGTGTATGTATAAAGAAAACTTATTTTTTCCTCTTTGCATTAAATATTACAGCAAATAATCATACACAAGTCCATTGAGGATCAAAGGATTAATATTCATATTTGCGCTTGTGTTTCTGTGATATTCAGTTTATTTCACATAAATATTTTTTCATATCATCTATGTTTAACCTCGTTTATTTGCAATTAACTTGTTTCTTTATGAGACACTGGAACAATTAACATGTCGCAAATGTCTGCGGCTCCGTCTCTGTATGTACACGATGAAAGTGATGATATATAAAAAGAAAAGAACAAAATGCATCGAGACCCACATGACATGACACATGAGTCTCATAACATTGACTACAAAAGGAGGCATTCGGCGTAACTGCAAACAAAACGTATTATAAATTGTGACATAAATAGCTTGACGCCGAAACACTTTGCAATATTCTATAATCATGATACAGATGTGAACAGATGATGTTAAAATAAATTCATTTGCATGGTTTGTCAAAAATTTTAAAAATTGTAATAATATATATAATTTTTCTGTATTTTCTAATCCAAGGGTTTTCAAAAGAGGCTCCGTAATAAAGGTCTAGAGGTGACGTGAACGAGTCTGAAAAACATTACTTAGAAAATGATTAACTTTAAGTTTTACTTTACAAAAAAACAGAAAATTATTGATGGTTTATTGTATTACAATTAGATAGCTTGGAAATTTTTCGAAACTGCTAGCCTTAATCCAGAAGCAGAAATCTCCGCTATCATTAGGGCGGCAAGATGGCTTAGGTACTATAGGATATCGGAAGATATCTATATATTAACCGACAGCAAACCGGCCATCGCCGTTATAAATGGTGTATACACCACTTCCTTGGCGGTTGTCGAATGCCGGATATCTCTAAACGAGATAGCGAGACGTGAATCCAAATTGATTATTAGGCTAAGGTTTGTAACGTTTTAATTCAAAAAGAATTGGGCCTGATTAATATTCCAAGGAACACGGGAAAGATTAATATCAACTTAATTTTTCAAAATGGGAATGAACAAAAAAATAAACCGATGGCAAAGCTGGGAAAGTGCAGATAATATCAGCTTGAGATTGATTTAATTCTTGCATTCAATTTTCACGAAAAAAGTTGTATATATAAGAACTAAAATCACATTCAACAGAGCCACCTGATAAGTGGTGATAGGCAAAATGCACCTGAGCACTGACGATGGAAGTGTAGCGGCTTCCGAAATTTGAGCTACTCTGTTCTGCTGTGTACGTTGAAAAATCAAGTTGATATTAATCTTTCCCTTGTTCCTTGAAATATTAATCAGGCCCAATTCTTTCTTAATTATAACGTTACGAACCTTAGCCTAATAATCAATTTGGATTCACAAAGCAAGTACGTTCGAAATAATGAGATAGCGAGACATTCGAGAGTAACACGGGGTTGGATTCTGGGACACTCAGATTGTCCCGGAAACAATATTGTGGCCAGAATTTTTAAACAGGGCGTGACCTTCAGCGCTCGATATGCTTCTTTTTTGGCATCCCTCTATCACACTGTAAACTACCGATACAGCTTGAATCATACAGGCTGGCACAATACAGGTGGGAACACGAAGGCAGCTGCCGCGTGGCTAGGTCCATCTGGCACCACTACGACCTCAGCAGGACACGGGATCTGCTCAGCCTCGGTAAAGGTCGAACGAAACTATTAGTAACATTACTCACAGGGCACGGGAATATTGGGACCCACGCCAGTAGAATGGGTCTAAATCATAACGACTACTGCTGAAGTTGTAACGATGAAGAAGAGGAGGAGACAGTTATTCATCTTCTTTGTCGGTGTCCGGCTCTAGCCAACTTAAGGACGAGAATCTTGGCCGCTAGCATATATCCAGACTTAGACAGTCTGGCTAATGTAGGGCTAGTCAAGCTATCCTCGTACTTAGTTCAATCGGGATGGTCTGACAAGGCGGCAGGACAATCGAAATTAACGATTTTTACGCTCTGTCGAATCTAGGGTATCAAAAAGGGACGGAATCAACGGACCCAAGTGAGTCACTTCTTCAGTCGTGACTGCCCTCCTAACCTAACCTAGCTTTAAACCAAACGATTTTCTTTCTAATTCAGACTTTCTAATTCATTATTTAAAATTAAAATTTTATGAAGAACGAAATTAATTATGAATCGGGAACGATTTTAAGGAAATATTTAAAGGAAGAAATAAATTTTTGCCACCAACACGGGTTGAACTGAGTCAACATGCGCTCTGAGAAGGAGATGTGGTGGCATCCGAAAAATGGCATGTTGGTATCGAAAATTCCTCTTTCACTTTTAAAAAATTTTTTAAAAAGTTTTTACGTGCTTCTAATTAATTTCCTTGTAAAATAATAATTTAGTTTAATGAACGTTGAATTAGCAAACTTACGCTTGGATTAAAAGTCGTTGGTTTATTATGTTATTTATTTTGAATTTCAGGAAAATTGGGTTTAAACATAGATAAAATTGTTTTGAACATTAAACATAGTAATACATGATAGACACATTTTTGCTTCCTCCCAATAAAATTTTTGCTTTTCGACCAAGTAACGCGTATTTTATTTTTCTTTCGATGTGATTTGTTTGAATTTGGAACAATTTTCCGTTTTGCGTTTTTAGCCGTTTTTCAAAGTTAGCTCTAGTTTTCGCGATATTCACGATTGCAAATGTAAATTACCATAAACGCGATTATTTTATATTTTTGGCATGATTTTCAGATTCAAATTTAGCTAATTTGAGTAAATATGAACAGCATTATGATGTTTTGTGACTTTTTTGCGAAATACATTTTTTAAATTATTTTAAAAATACAGTACAAATTTGTTTTATGTAAATTTAGATGATTAAAACTCAACATTTTTAAAGTTTACATTTTACTAACATTTTTACGCAAAAAAGTATATTTTTCACGAAAAAAGCAAAGTGTTACGTTATTTTGTATTTATTCAAGAATTTTAAATTCGAAAAACTTCGCGATATTACAATAATTTCGTTTTTGTAGTACTTTATTTAGCATATTGATTTTAAATCGCGAATAACGCGAAACATACATACATACATACATACATACATACATACATACATACATACATACATACATACATACATACATACATACATACATACATACATACATACATACATACATACATACATACATACATACATACATACATACATACATACATACATACATACATACATACATACATACATACATACATACATACATACATACATACATACATACATACATACATACATACATACATACATACATACATACATACATACATACATACATACATACATACATACATACATACATACATACATACATACATACATACATACATACATACATACATACATACATACATACATACATACATACATACATACATACATACATACATACATACATACATACATACATACATACATACATACATACATACATACATACATACATACATACATACATACATACATACATACATACATACATACATACATACATACATACATACATACATACATACATACATACATACATACATACATACATACATACATACATACATACATACATACATACATACATACATACATACATACATACATACATACATACATACATACATACATACATACATACATACATACATACATACATACATACATACATACATACATACATACATACATACATACATACATACATACATACATACATACATACATACATACATACATACATACATACATACATACATACATACATACATACATACATACATACATACATACATACATACATACATACATACATACATACATACATACATACATACATACATACATACATACATACATACATACATACATACATACATACATACATACATACATACATACATACATCCATACATACATACATACATACATACATACATAAATACGTACATACATACATACATACATACATACATACATACATACATACATACATACATACATACATACATACATACATACATACATACATACATACATACATACATACATACATACATACATACATACATACATACATACATACATACATACATACATACATACATACATACATACATACATACATACATACATACATACATACATACATACATACATACATACATACATACATACATACATACATACATACATACATACATACATACATACATACATACATACATACATAAATACGTACATACATACATAAATACATACACAGAAAAAATTATGATAGCTTTTTTTTAACAAACATGTTTTTGAAACTGATTTTAAATCTTTATTATTGTCTCTATTTAATTTGATAAATAATTTTGTTTGACTTATTATTTCATTTCATTTACCTACCGCCAGTGTTGGCAACCTGATAAAATTATGAAATTCTTTGATTTATTTTTTATATTTCTCTAAAACATTTTTTGATTGAAACAATTTGTTTATTGAAAAAATCAGAATTTTTTTCAAACAAATTATTACAAATTTTTGCATTTGAATTTACAAATTTCTTTATAGGACCTAAATTGAACAAATTTACATTAGATTCAGGGAATTTGGTATTTAAAGTGAAAAATTAGTTTTTTCTGTGTACATACATACATACATAGGCTGATAAACACAATATCCTTCTTTGCGTCACGCAGTCGGGTAAAAACACGCATTTGAAATAACACCGACAATACTTCCAACTAGAGATGGGCGCGTGTCGACATTTTCCAACACGACACGAACACGAATCCCGGATGTCCAACACATACGGAATATGCACGCCCAAAATTTTAAAAACACAAACACGACACAACACGAACGAAATCAAATCCAAAGACAAAAAACAAAATTTTTTATATTCAAAGACATATTTTTCTTCTATTTGAACGTTTCATGTTCTATTTTTAATTTTATTTACATATTTTTGTTGAGAAACAGTAAGTTATCAAGAATTTCATTCAATGATCTCGTGCGGCAAGCTTCTGCAATATTTTAATCTGAAAATCGTTTCGTGTTTTTTCGTGTCAAGTTTGCTCAACACGTCACGAACACGAACGAAATTTTCTCGCACGATCACTTCGTCTTGAGTCGTGCGTGTTTGTATCACGAAAAAAAAACACGACATGCGCCCATCTGTACTTCCAACTATGCAAAAGTTTTAATGTAAGATTGAATTTACACGAGAAATATTTTATGAATTAAATTTTGTTTTGTTGGCAAGAGGTGTAGAGAAATAAAAGAGATATAAAAAATGTCACGACTTCAATTTCTTGAAATTTTTTTATGAAATCTTTGTATTGAATAATTGTCGAAAAAATTTAAATATCAGCGTATCAACAGAACTTTAATAGAGAATTAAAAAAAATCAATAATAAAATTTAGAGAATTTCTTAGGTATCTCTCCACTTCTTCTTTAGAAGAATTTCAGCTTAGTCTGGACAAGGGCTCCAAAGCCAACTTTTTGTAGACTTAACAGAACTTCTACGAGGTGTAAGGGTGACTGCGTTAGCAATACATAGTTGCAGAATATAAAGCTACATTAAGGTCAACTAACTCAATAAAAGCAGTTTTTCATACAGAAGTAGTGGACTGCAATTGAAATATTCTGTCTGTTTTTATCGAGGCTCAAGCATTGTGGATAAACAATGTCTCAGTGCCAGACCATCAAATCTTTCATTAAGAACCAATACCAAGTAAATCACTAATTTTTGCGATTTCGATATATGACCCCTTTCGAGTAGTTTTGTTAAATGACTTTGTAGTCTTCAGTTTTAATTTCCTCTTTGCGTTTTATACGACGCAGATAACCTTGTGCTGTAACTCGTTTAGATATAAAATTCCTCTCAGTTGTTATTAATCAGAAAAATAAGCCTTGCAAATAATTAAGCAGCTTCAAAAACTTAAGTGTAAAAAGTAGGACAACTCCGGACAATTCCTAAAAAAGAAGTAGGACCACACCGGACGCCCTAAAAAAGAGGACGGTGTCCGGGGAAAAGAGGACGGACGGCAACCATATGCTAATTCAGCACTTAACAAAAATCTCAAAGTGGAGATAATCGAAGTGGGCACTCAGCACTCTATTTGTTCCTGAAATTTTTATCTTACACTTCTCGCTTAAGCTGCTATTACATTGTCTGAGTTTTCGTCTGATTTCAATACATAAAAGTGAAATATCGTGTCTAAACTGACCTCAGATGAAAATAGAACTTATTCTATTTCCATATAACATACTTTTTTTTCGGTTATATGTATTTATTTATTGTATCTTCAATAAAATTGAGCTTACAATAAGTAATCAAATCTTAGTTCTAAAATTTTAATTTTTAAGTCCAGCCAGTGCCAGACAAAAATATTTGTTTCAGCGGTTGGTTGTTTGGTTGTTTACGTCTCTCGTGTTCGGCTGAAAGCAAGAGTGTCCCTCCTTCTCAGCCGAGTGTGGCCTCTAAAGTTAATGATGTTTCGGGCTAGGGGATTTGGGTGCAACTCAAGTCTTTTTATGTAGCTTGTCACGTGTTTAGAAAACACTGTCTTAACCGGCGGCACACCTAGATCTTTATGAATTCGCTTGTTTCTGACATACCATGGGGCTGCTGTAATCGTACGGAGTATTTTATTTTGTTGCCTTTGAATTTGTTCTACATTTGATGCCGAGGCAGTACCCCATAACTGGATTCCGTAGGACCATATTGGTTTTTGAATGGAGTTGTATAGAAGAAGTTTACAATCTAGGCTTAGAGTAGAGTTCCTTCCAATGAGCCAATTCATTTGAGCTGCTTTTAATTTCATTTGGGTCACCTTTGCATTTATGTGTGACTTCCATGTTAGACGACGATCAAGATGAACACCGAGATATTTTACTTCAGTGTGTTGAGGTATAGTTTGGTTATTTATTTGTATAGGTGGGCAGGTTTCTTTGCACAATGTAAAAGTTATGTGTAGACATTTTTGTTCGTTAATTTTTATCCGCCATTGTTTTTTGGCCATTGTTCCAACTGGGGTATATAATCTAGCATATTGCGGGTGGCTTCTTGATGGCTTTTGTGATTTTTAAATGTCATATTCTTAAAGTTAGATTTTGAAATCAGCTGAAAACTCAGAAAGTGTTAAGAGGGCATTACAAAAAGTGCGTTGTATTGCAAAGACTTTAAAATCGGTGGTAGCAAATTTATTTCCTGGTATAGTTCATGGTTGTGGCCAGTGTGGCCAGATGAAAGACTTTGTCCCTAAATTGGGAATTTAAACTTTTGTTTGGTGACAGATTTTCGCGGAGAGGGATTTGGGGATTTACCATAGGATGTGTATTTTTTTCTGGATATTTCGCATTGTAATTTTTACATATCGTCGTGGCGAAGTTATCTTCACGTATATCACAAAATAAACAAATGAGATTAGACCGTTTCCTATGGTAAATTTAACAGATCTATCGATCTGTTCTCTCTTATGGTTTTTGAGATATTATGAAGTCATTTTATTGTATACCCACTTTTGAGTAAAATTTAATGCGTTATAATACCTTACTTGAGCTCTACACGTAACATAATATGTAAGATGACATTGTCAAATTCAATCGCAGAGAGAATTATGTTTCGTGTAGACTTCAAATTAGTGTTATCTCAATGTTATAAGAATTTTTATGAGAGCGTTGTTATGAGAATTCTTATAACAACAATCTTATGAGATGAACTGTCAAAAAACACATGTATATGAAAATAAAATAGTGTGGATGTGTGAGTGTTTATTAAAATAAATGAAAAGCGATATTTTTTATAAAATTTCTGTGTTAAATAAGTGAATAAATGTGTGTAATTGATTATAAATTTAATTTGTGTGAAAAATTAAAAATAAAGTAACTAATTATGCAAAAGTAGTACATGTTAGCTCGATGAGCATTTGCATAAAATGAAATCTTATCGGAAAAGTAAAATTACGTCTTCCCCTAGTATGAGACTGAGAGAAAATTCTACATTTTGTTTTTAGTATTATGCCGACGTTTTTTCTCATGTTATCTCAAAGTTAATGTTTCGTGAAGACGCTGTGTTATGTAACAATGTGTCAAAAACGACTTTTCGCGAAAAAGAACTTTTTATTGTTGAAAATGTTTACTTGGGCCGTGGGCAACAATATTTGTTCTACAACTTTTTTATATTTGTGCTATTAAAACATTTTCCATTATCTTTCACTTACTCAAGAAAATCGCCAATTTGGCCCCAAAAACCTCAAAATATTGCCTTACAATACTCAACGATTTTGCAAAGAAGGGTTAATTCTGTATTTTATTAGAATATTTTAACCTTGAAAATTTTTATATAACAGCAAATTTTTACAGTCTTCTACCAAATATTTGATTAGCGCCATTTTCCGGCAAATGTTTAAAACAACTGGTGAAAGTGAAAAATAAAAATTTGCAAGCTTTCCATAAATGTATTATTTATGTAAATCGGATTAAAATTGTGGTAACTAGAGCAAAAGTATATAAGTAAAATGTTTATTTGCCTTTATTCATATCTTTATGTGTATAAACATAAAATGCAAGTCTAGTAACGTTGTATGCATATATGCCATATACGGAATTATTGATCAAAATAAATTATGAATCAAACCAATACTTGTGCATTGATTTTTTTTTTCTGAGACGAAAATATGATTTTATCGGCTCAGATTTCAAAGAAGTTCAAATAATGCTTAAAAAATACTTTATATTTTCCAATATTTCATGAATGTATCCGAAACTATGGATCCGATTAAAAAAAATTATTAGTAAAACTTGGAGGTAATTTTAGTGCAATTTATTTTATTTTATAAGAATTAAGTTATGAGTTCAGTCGAACTATATGGGCTTATATCCACAGAACTTTTAGTCATTTTGGCTTGAGTTGGGTTTTAATTTAATTTTTCAACTAAATTATATTTTTATTTAGAGATAAATGTGAAGCATGTTGACAAAGAAATTTTTGACTGCACGGAGGGTTGAACTGACGTTTCGATAGCTCACGCTAATCTCATCAGAGCTCTTTACCGCTTAGACCACTCGACCAAAGTCGGGTGTTTGCAGTAAAGAGTTGAATATCATCTACTTTTAATCAATTCATACTGTCACTCTTAGAGCTGTATTTCATTTAATAGTTATTGATATTCAGTTTTTTCTTTGTTTTGTGTTAAGCTTTTTTTTATTATTTCTCTATTCTAGTATGAATTATCATCGATAATTACAAGTACTAGTGTGTGTGAATGTTTGTATGTTCAGTTTTATTTGAACATGTATATCATTTTGCTAGGTGCCTTTTGAGTTTAAAAATTAAGTCAATTTTAAATATAAAATAAGAAATATTCATTCTTAAGATATTTTTTCTACAATTTATTTTCTCTAAGTGTACTGACCAATTATTTATTTACAAGGCCAATTACCTATCAAGAATAAAAAATTGTATAATATTAGCTATTAATAAACAGCAATATACAGCGCAAAATTCACACGCGGTTAAAACAGTACGATGAAAAAATACCTGGCATTTCACATACCGTGAAAATCAGGGCCACTTCGACCATTTTCAAACAAAACAAAAATTTTGAAAATCGATTCACAAATGACATAGTTATTGATTGTGGGGGGGGGGGGGAAGGCGGAGAGGGAGCAAATTTTCCCTACCATTTCAAGAAGAATTTGGGCCAAACTGCTAGCAAACCCTTTCAAACCAAAAAGAATTTTGAAAATCGGTTCACAAATGACAGAGTTATGCGTGGGGGAGCGAATTATGGGACCAAAGTGCAGGCAAACCCTTTCCAACAAAAAAAGAATTCTAAAAATCGGTTCACAAATGACGGAGTTATGCGTTTACAAACATAAAAAAGTAAAAAAAAGTACATACACACGAATTGATAACCTCCTTCTTTTTTGGAGTCGGTTAAAAAATATGCATCAGCCGTTTTATTTGTCACGCACAAGTTTTAAAAATCCTGCCATTATTTTTTTTAATTTGAATCGGTTCTCAGAAAAAAAACTGGAAGCCCCAATCATGAGCACTAACAAAAATTACTCTCAATACCCAGCAAAGATGCGTATTGTTGAAGCAAAAAGTTTGCATTTTAAATTTAATTGTATGTAATGGAAATTAAATTGAGAATTATTATTTCTTGAGAAAAAACTATAAATGTATACAAATTCCACTCTTTGGACTAGTTCAAATAATTAGAAACCGATTGAGTTTCAAACGCTTATTGTGATGCTGACAACAAATACATCAACAGATATAACAAATCTGTCAACATCAAGAATTTCAAGTCCATTAACGGCATGTGTGAAATGTTGGTTTGGAGGCAAACGCCAGTTCAGAGGCCTTAACAACATCCATTAGTAAAATCAATTCATTTTCTATTTGACATAATAGTAAATTTTTAAAAATTGCAAGAACTTTTATGATTTTTGTTAAAATATGATACGTTAAGTAAAAACATGCATGTGTACATTAGGGTATAACTTTTTAATTTTTTTTTCATATATAAAATTCTTCATCGCATAGTCGTATAGACAATGAAAAATAGGCGCTGTGAAATAAGGCCCCAGGAAATAAGGTCCCAAAGTATAAAATGAAATAAATATAGCCCTAAATTTGGGGTCATTTTGCATTATGAAATATTGCCCAAATTAGTAACATGGTTGGCTTAACCTTAAACCCAGACAACAAGTTTTGCCTATTGATGTCGCCAATAGCGCTTTTGAAAAAAAGACATGTGCTGCATAGCCGCCCGTCACTTCGCTAAGTAAAGATTTTCGGCCTAGTAGAGACTTTTTTGCAAGCCGACCTTCGGCCGGGCTTAAGGGTTTTCTCCTCAGGTATGTCGAATAATGGGTTCGCTGAATAAGATTCTCCGCATAGTAGAGACTTTATGCCCAGCCGGGCTTAAAGTTTTTATCCTCCATGAATGTCAGATAGTGGCTTCGCTGAGTAAAGATTTTGCGTCTAGGTGTTCTTCGGCCGGGCTTAACGATTTTCTGCTCTGGGGATGTCGAAAAACGGCATCGCTGTGTAATGGTTTTCTGCTTAGCCACCCTTATTTTTACTCAGCGAAGCCGTTTTTTGATATACTCAGAGGAGGAGATCTATAAGTCCGGCGAGGCGAAAAAATTCTACTCATGAAGGAAAACACCTTAAGCCCGTCCGAAGTCCTGCTGGGCACGAAATATTTACTCAACGAAGCCACTATTCGACATACCTGGAGGAGAAACCATCGACAACTCGAGCGACTGACGACAAGTAACTCATTATAGTTCGTTTGAGCGACCCACTAACTATCGACTTGTCGGTCGTCAGGCTTTACATTGTTCACGTAATGCATTTACTCATTGTCAAATTATTATTATTAATGTGGCAATATACATAAACAATTTCACAAATTAAACGCTACTTTAAAAATAAAAAGCTCTGAAATGTGAAACGTGTACCATAAAAATTCAACTCTATGCTAATTAAACTCACTACAAATGTAAACAAATGTTTCAATATTGGACACAGTAAATCTATTTGTTTATGTGATTTATAAACATATTTTTGTTGCTATTCATTTACTTGCTAGTTTATTCGGCTATAAAACTTCTAAAACTAATTTTTATTTAACTTTATTTTATTATTATGTATTGTTATTATTTACCTTTTTTTATTATTAGTATTATTAAATTAATAAAATTGAAACAATTTATTATTTTAATCTTTTATTTTTCGACATTAACAACACAAGTGACAGTTTTTGACATTTGTTGTCGCTTGACTTTTCATAGTGGGTACCAAATTTGTATGAAAACTATTACGTTGTCGATCGCTTGCATTGTCGATCGACCTGTCGTGCTGAAAGTTTTTACTGGGCCGTAAATCAGCGAGCGATAGCGGTCGATATCGTGGGTTAGGCTGTTAATTAAAACAAACTATCGCCCAAAAACTTGTAATGTATTTTTGGGGCAATTTTTCACTTATTGTCGTATGAAAAAGAACCTCAAAATAAAAAATTTTAACTTTTTGTGGGCCCATTTTTTAATTTTTGTTTTTTTGGGCTATTTTTCATTTTTGAAGAGATTAAGTAAAGAAAGGTTTCAAAAAATTTACAAAATCGCCTCAAAAATTTCGTATATTTGGATTACTGATTTCTGGCGTTCCAGTTGAGTTTACACAGAAAAAATTATCACAGCTTTTTATTTTAACACGCATGTGTTTGAATTTGTTTTTAAATTTTATAATATTTTTGTATGATTTTTAAATAGTCCAATAGAAAATTTTAATAGAAAAAAATGCGATTTTTTTCTTATTAAATATTTACGAATTTTAGTTTTTAATTTTACGAATTTTATGGCAGGTCCCATTTCCGTAAAAAAAATATTTGAATTCATGGATTTAGTAATAGAATACGAATTATAGTTTTTTCTGTGTAGAGCTTTATTGTCTTCAAAGACATATAATAAAAAAATTAATTTAAAATATATGTAAATAGTCATCAAAGGGGAGTTATTCCCCTTTTTAAGAAAGGGTCAGAAAGACCTATACAGCGAAGCGCCAGAGAGCTAAAATGTTCCATGAAGAAGTTGTGTTCTATATAAAAGTGTTGTACACATTTAATACTTTAAACGTAAGGTTTACACAATATCTTATAACAATGATCAAAAAACAAATAACAATGAGCAATGAACAAAAGATCGCAGTGCCGGTCTTTGGACCAGACCTTTCACCTATTCTATTATTTGACTTACCCGAAGCTAAAAAATAAGTAGTCAAATAAACAAAATGAAATATAAAAAATTCTTAACTATATTCATTTATATTTTTTCACACTTTGATTTGTTTTTGTAGTATTTTTTATACCCAGCTGGGATATGAACCTGTGCTCCTTCAGATTTGAAGACAAGAACTTAACTCACTCAGCTATTGTTATAGTTTAAGCAGCAAAAAATAGTTTTCATATACAAATACATGTTAACTTAAAATGTATCCATCTGCTTATTTTATTAAAATATAACTATAAATTATAACTACTTTAAGGTAGTGAGATAAAAAAGTGCTAATTCTATTAATTGGAGTATAGTAATAAGATAAACAAGTACCACTCATTACTTTGTAGCTCATTAAAAGAGTACATACTACCAATTAGAAAAATATCAAAAGTGTTTGCTGGGTTAATAATGATAGGACATTGAATTTAACTTCGAAAATACCTTCTCTATCGGGCTCAGCATAGGAGAGTAAGGCTGTAAAAATTTCAATGTACATCCGGGTAACAGCGAATTCATAGTAATGACACAAAAAAAATTAATGCAAAGCAAAAAAATCCTTACAAAATTGTTTCAGTGACATTCGAAGGGTTCAGTAATTATAAAAATTGTTTAATGTATTTTGAACAAAGTTTCACTGTATTTGAATAAAGTTGACTTTAATTTGTATCAAGTTTAATTTAATTTGAATAAAGTTTCATTTATTTTGAAAAATGGTTCTTCTGATTTGAAAAAGGTTTAATTTAAACTGAAAATGCTATATATGATGCTAACAACTGCTTTAAATTTGATTCATGACATGTGTGGAATAGTTCTGAATGAACTTTTCCAAAGTTAACGGATTTGGCTCTGAAACACCTCTCAGTCATGGCCACTTCTGCACCAGCTGAAAGGTTGTTTTCTAAGGCTGGGAATATAGCGAGGAAAACTCGATTATTTTTTGATACATATTATCTTGAATAATTTTCACTCGAATTAATTTTAAATATTCATAATATATTTTCACTAATACATCGAATAGGCATTTTTTGTATAAAAAAATTATTATTTTTCGTATGAAAAAATCGATTATTATTTATTTTTAAATCGATGTTTCTACATAAAAAAATCGATTATTGAGTAATCGATTTTTCCGACTCGAGGTCACATCTTCTTTTATAAATCTTAAAAAAAAATACATCAAAATTATTACAAGCAAACTTTAAAATTGAAATTTTTTCTTATTTAGTTTATCGTGAGCATATTCGATCATGAGAATTTTCATATTAGTCATGCGTGAACGTATGTGATTAAAAAATTGTCGGGAATGAACGCCCGCGACCCAACATTATGTTGTCCGATAGGTGAGTGTTCGTCAGCGAAGAAGCAATAACTGAAACATGCTATTTTGTAATTTAATATGTTAAAAAATATATAAGCTATTAAAAGTTTTTTTTTTGAAAACTTTGTTGAAATGTATTGAGAAGGTATGAATACATTCTCATCTCATATGATGAGTGATTAAGACACATATTCAGGAAAGGTTTTCTGAACGACTTGACATAGGAGGTTGAGTCATGAGAAAACAATCTTCCAAAAATATATGCACGTATTAAGATTTCTAGTGAAAAGTTGGTACATGTACACTAGAGTGGAGCGTTAGTGTATGAAGGAAAATAAAATCATCCAATAAATTTCGAATACCTCCGGAATGTTGCATCTAGCTAAATTATATACAAAAACTATTTTTTTAATTTTTTGCGACATATCTTTTAGCCTTCTACCGCGGCTGGAAGCTAGAGAAATTATATGAATTTTATTTTAATTTGCTTTATTAATATAGAAAAAAATATTTTAATAATTTTTTTAAGGCAACATGTAAAAAACATATTTGTGCCGAATGAAAAAAGTTTAAGATCGAGGAGATCTGATAAAATATATGAAAGTTATAAGACAGTAAGTGAAAAAAGCTGATTTTATTTCCCATACAAAATTATTTTCAATAAAATAAAATTAATTTTGCATGAAAAATCATTACAAAATAATATAGCTGTTTTCGCTTAAGGGCTAATAACTTTCTTATTTTTTATCAGAATTAAGCGATTGCATCCATCATGTGATCGTCACAAAATTACCTTTGAAATACAGCCCGAAAAAGAATCTACTTAGTGTACTTTTTCATCTTAATGGATCAATTTAAAATGATAGTGTATAGGAGAAGGTCTAAAAATATTCTTTTATAAACCTTTAATGCCTGTAACTCTATACATTTTTTATACGATCGGCACAATCAGTGTATTGAATGAATGAATAGGGAGACATCTATGCACCAGTGTGCAATTTATTTTATTTAGATGAGCCGTTCTTGGAATTTTCGCCAATAAACGCAAAAAACTTGTTTTTGGCGAATATCGAGAAAACGCGCATTAAGCAAAATAAACGAATATCATTTTCGTATTCAGCGACCTCAAATTATCTTAGAAAATGTTTTTCTCTGCAAGATATGATAAAGACTTAGAAGTTCGAAAATTTGCTTCATTATTTCATCTTAAGTTTGTCTGAAATCTGACCTTGTATGTATAAAATAGTGGATATTTTGAGTATAATGAGTTATAACAGCTATAAAGAATATATATTATGTTGCATCATATGATGTTTCACAAAGTAATGGATTTGATCTCATATTAATAATCTTGATGCTGCGGTATAGGCCTAAAAGTAGGTCCCAATATTTTTTTTCATTATTTTTCCCATGTATTTAAAAATAAAATGAAACCGTTTTTCTGCTATTCGAAATTGAAATTCGCAAAAAATCTGACGCTCCACCCAAATGTACACTAGGGTGGATCGTCCGATTTTTTTTACGATTTTTTAGTTGAATTTAAAAATTTTGAGTTTATACCTTTGTCAGGATCTTTCAAAGCTTTGCTCCGTGAATTTACTTAGAACTTCATCAGCAATTTAATAGTTGAAATCGGAGGCTTAGTAAAAGAATTAAAACCAAAAAACCAAAAAAGTCGACGCAAAAAATTTCATATATTAATTTCGAAGCGAAATATCTTTTAAACTATAAAATATACAAAAATAATTGTCGACACATTTTTCACTATCCAACGTGCCTAAAATTTTAGAAATCGGTTAATATTTACGAGAGTTACAAGCCGCACAATGTTTTTCACACCCGAGGTAGCCAACTTTCAGCCCTTGTAGCTCCGCTTCTGGTGCAGTTAAAAACTTAAAGAGACATAGTCCTGAAAGCCTGGCTCCTCTTCTGCAACAAGTTAATTTTTTATGCAAATCTATTTAGTAGCTTACAGTTTCTATACTTATTACCACTTTTTTCCTAATTTACACCACTGTGCGTTGCAGATTATAATGAGTGCTGTTTGATAATTTGATGCAACATTTTTATTAGATGTCGGCAATCGTTTGTATTTAAACAGCAGATTTTTTTATCGCTGTTGTGGTTGGTATCATGTGTGCTGTTGTTGTATTATATGATGACAATTGTTTTATTTACCCACATGTATCCATGTGTATTTCAATTATTTCTTTGAGTGCATTTCTGCGCTGTAAGCTGTTTTTTGAAGTACGCCTTTGTTGTATCAATAAATTATACACTCGAGTTGTTGCAACAACAACTGCATACAAACATAAAAATTGTATGTTTATGTTAAGATGTTACTGCGCTCTATGGATGCCAAAGGAAAAATCCAGAATCCCGAAATCCCGGGATTTTTCGGGATTGGGGAGTCCCGAATCCCGGGATTTGTGAAAATAAATCCGGCGATTTTTCGGGATTATTGTGGATTTTTTATATAACATTTTTATGTAAAAAATATGTATATATGTATTTTAATTTTCATTAATTTTATGCAATTTTTTATAATATTTAAAATTCCCAATGTATGTTTACATGTCAGTTTAATGATTATTCGTGACAAACTGTTTATAAATGAAAAGCAAGAGCAAATAAATTAGGTACTTTCTTACTATTATTTTCATCAAGCCTTCCGCCAGCATACAACTGATAATTATTTTGAAAAGATAAAGCAGTACAATGAAAAGAAAAATAATAATATCTGTGAGTTGGTGCTAAAAGAGCCAATGTCAAAATATCCACTTGTGAGAAAAAGGGTATTTAAGTTTATTAAGTTTTCTATATGACTTCATAGTAACATTGGCTAGCAAAACCTTTATGAAGCTGTTCTGGGTTACCTTAGACATTGGCTGTTTCAGCAAAATAAAATAGAGTAAGAATAGTAACCTAATGCAATGATTAGCTCAAAACAGCAAAATATTGATATTGGCTCTTTTAACACCAAGCCACAGATATGTATTTGGAAAATTCATCATTCGTTCGTATTCTATAACTATGTATATGTCGACGTTACTTTAACCCCACACCATAAAATGGGCACTTCTGTACTCGTTGTCGATAACAATTGGGTACTTACAATTAATTCTCTAAGGTCTAGAAAATGCGAAGAGACTATTAATAGTAGTAAACTTTTGTCGGTTGCGAGTAGACAAGTGAATTTTTTTTTGTTGTTGGGTTGATGTGAAGACGACAAATAGTCACAGAATAAAGGGTACTATTTTGATACGAAAAAAAAACTATTCGAGTTTGTATGTTATTAACATTGCAGTTCGAAAGTATTTTTTTATATTTTTGTTCGAGTTACAGAGGAGAAGACCAACAAACAAATGAATATTACTGCCATTAGCGAGGATATACATAATACAGACTTTTGACATTAAAACTTAAGTATAATTTTCACATTTTTGAGTAGAGCAAAAATACTGTTAAAATGCTCAATAATCTGATAATTAAACATAGTTATTTGAATTTGATTAGAATTTTTTTTTTAATTTTAAATTTTCCTTTTTCGACACATTTAAAATTCGTTGCTGATCAGTCACAAATTAAGAAACATTTTTAACAGATACATTTTAAAACTCAACCTAATATTGTAGGAATATTGCTACAATAAGTTCGGTTCACACAATACAAATACATGCTACAGTCGTCAATTATTCGAATTTAGTATGTCGTTAAAGCTGATGAAATTTAAACAGAGTGAAAATTTTCCTCTTAATTGAACTTTATTTGTTGATGGTTGAGCATTGTCTATATACATTTAATTAGTGCTTTATCAAATCGTCAGTAGACTTCAACCACACTTTTGAACAAGTACAAACAACTTATCTTACAAATGATTTTCAAAAATAAGCATATTAGGCTTTGAAACTTATACAAAAACCCAACAAATAATTTGTATTCGATATGAATCTATTTTATTTTTCTACAACTTTATGCAATTAGAAATCCATTGCTTATTTTTGAAAATCATTTGTAAATTCTCAAATGGTTTTTGAAAGTCTGTACATAAAATAAGGATTTTGTAAGGGTTCAAAAGTGTGGCTGAAGTGTACTGACGATTTGGTAAAGCACTCATGAAATGCATATAGACAATGCTTACCATCAACAAATAAATTTCATTTAAAATAAAATTATCACAATATGTCAAATAATAAATTTCTTAAAGATTTTCCTGTTAACAAAAGTCAAATGCCATATTAGTAGTGCGCAAAATCGCAAAGTTATTTTGCAATCGTGCATATGCTGTTGTTTTCAACACAATCTCACGTACACTGTGCGTGAGATTCATAGCCTATCTATCCAGTTTGCCTGACTGCCTTGCACGACATTGTCATCTACGATTCTTTTACGAATTGTCCTCTGTCGATAAGGTTTTCTAATCGAAATTTTAAGTGAATCTACGTTCACTACAATCTGAGACACAAATGCTTGAATGTTGTCCTCTATTACACACTTTTGACGACAATATGAGCGACAATGTCTTTAGTTTTGTTCTCAATCCTACTTTTTTGAGGTCAATATGAGCATTTTTAATCATTGACGAATATGTCGCCCACGTAGTCACACTAGTATCTGAGCGACATTGTGGCCCATTGAATCGCACACGATTTTCGCGACACTTGTTTGAAAACTTCATTGATGATTTGTTTCGGCAGTCCGAAATTTTTCGTCGACGATTTAACATTTTTGTGTACCTGTCATTGATGATTTCTTCTTAAAGACGTGGCCAACTTGGTATTTAGGCGCGAAGCACATACACAAATACAGAATGTGATAGTGTATGTGTGGCCACCACTGCTTTATATAAATATCTCTATAATGGTATATTCTCTACATAAAAACTTATAATGCATAAATAAAAGAACATTTGTTTGTTAAAGTATTGTTTGTTAAAAAATTGGATTTTTACCAAAATCCGGGGATTTCGGGATCGGGATTTGCAAAATCTCGAATTCTGGGATTTTTAAAAATCAATCCCGATTGGCATCCCTACTGCGCTCCCATACAAATATTTATGTCTGAGCATTCAATTTCTTTTAAATTTTATATATTTCTGTAGCACTTAAAGTAAGTGGCTCCATTTATGATGAAACAAGCACTAAATTCCACATTTCATAGTTAAAATTTTTAATAGAAAATAAATTATTTCAAGTTGTTTTAATTAATCACAAAATTTCCTTTTCTCATAGTGCATGTAGTTAGTTTCCTTCCTTGATAAAAATAGTTTTGTTCTTGTAAGATTTTGAATATGTATTGGAAAAATTATAAATAAAGGAAATGCTTACTTAGATTTGATTGCTGCTTTCTTTTTGAAAAATAATTGAAGAAGGAAGTTGTGCTATGAAATGGTGATTTTTGCAATTGATTCAGTTATAAAAACAACGAATTTTCTAATAAAAAATATTTTTTAAATAAGGTGTTACATTTTGAATTTGAGAAGTAACTAAAAATGGTTTTGATAATTAAAAATACACAAAAATACAAAGTTTTACTGGAGCAATTGAATGAAAGCTGATTCTCATATAATTTGGTGTGCTGAATTCGAATCTGCACTCGTTTCTTCAAATTGATTGTAGCTTTCGAGGTATATTGTTGTGTCAAAAGGTAAGCAGTTGCACGACAAAGCTTAACTTTTCAGAAGACGGCTTTTAATGTTTAACATTAAATATTTTCAAAATGGTCCTATGGATTCTATCCAGTTTTGGATTAAATATACTATAATTTGAGCCTTGTTTTTATCAGTCTGAGCCAAATTTACTGTAATTATTATTTCAAAGGCGTTATTACCCTTTTTTGTTTCAGAATACACTTGTCGTATGATACATTTTTCACAAGAAGCCAATTGTGTGTGAACTTCCCAGCAAAAACTTTTGGCATTTTTGTAATCGGTAGTACTCTTTTAATGGACTAAAAAGTAATGTGTGGTGGTTATTTATCGTAAACATTAATAAAATTAGTACGTATTTATCTCATTACATGCAAGTAGTTGTAATTTGTACAATATCTACAAAAACCACAAGCAATTTGTTTTTGTAAAATCTCTGTACGATGATAAAAGCACAAAACAGAGATATTTCGACATTCAACCATGACAATAACATAAAAAAAGCTATCAGCTGTACTGCCAACTTTACTTGTAATGGATGTGCCTTTTCCAGTTTATTATATTCCTTCATCAGTGATACATCTCGTTCTGCTATATCGCTAAAAACTCTCATAGAACGAACTATGTCTCTGCCATTTACGTAATCCTCTTCCTAATCTTCAACACCCTTCTTTAAGAAATTTGATGAAATGCCGCTTATGCTAAAAAATCTAATAGTGTTTTTAGAAACGAAATCTTCCATTTGTTTGCTATTTATTATACTCGCATCTAATGTTATTCGTTTTAAAGGAGTTTCCGCCCCTTCAACACCTAAAGCGGCCACCATCCTCTTTTTTGTATCAACAGAAACTTGGTCGTCAAATAAGGAGAATGCAATAAGCGCTTCTGATAAGTACCAAAGATGACCAAGCATTTTTTAATGGATACAGTTCCAATCAACTCATTTAATTCTTCATAATATTTTAGGTCCCTTAAAAGTTGTAGCTGATTTCTTGGCGCACACACTGCGGATGGGGTTACAAACCAATACTTTACGTAAATTCTTACTACAAATATACAAACATCTCGAATTGAGGATGCTTCGCTTTCAGTTAGTTTGAATTCATTTCTAAATAAGTAAATCTTCAAACCATAAATGGCTTTAGCCATCCATCTAGCCCAGTGAAGACCTCCAGCTGCTCTAAAAGACATCCAGTTTCACGCTGTTTACATTAGGAAACATTTTTCGTCAAACATTTTTTATTGCGTGAGAGTGATGAAATAGAAATATATATCACTTGTATTCCTATCTCGCTCTTTTGCACTGAAAAATAAAGTTTTCGGGAAACAATGTTTCCCAGTGTAAATCAGCACTTTCGGGAATATCTCCTAAGAATATTAGAGATAACTTCAGTAGCTTTTTGTAGTCATCTCGTGGCTGAAACTAATTTAACTGATTTTGGACGAAACAAATGGTCTCATCAGTAATATTTTTCACTTTCCGATTAATTTTGCTCCAGGCTAATTTGAATCTTTTAACCTGACCTTTACACATGCAAGTGCAAGTTCGAAAAACTCAATACACTCAAACTTTTCTACTAACACAATTTTGGTTCAGCTATGAGAAAGACAGAGAAGCGAACGCAAATTGCTCTTTCGTTGATAATACGTACACAGAACTTGCATGCAAGTATTTACATGTCTAAACGCAGGGTAAATATCAATATTTCAGGACGAGTTGAAGTACCAAGTCCTTGCCGAAACACAGCTCCAAGCAGTATTTCCAAGATGTGATGACGACACGCCAGCCAAAGTATATCTTTATCCATCTTTTGTTCTAACAAAATACATGTAATACACACTACATAGTATACACACTATTCAAAAATCCCGTTAGCTGTCAATTCTCTTGTCTGTCAAGAATGGATAATGCGTCTCCTTCTCAGTTTAAAATAATCAGTCATTGCATCAACAGTGAGATTAGAAAAATAGCAGAAAAAAATTTTTAGCATTAAAAAAACCAAAGTTTTCATTTATATGTTACATTATTTTGAGAAGATTTTAGTTTTTTCAGTTACTGAACAACAAAATTATCTTTAACCCTTGCAAATAATGTTTCTGAATCTATGTAAAGTACTGATTTATGCATAACAAGCAAATGAGTACACAAATGTACTGCTTTTTTTGTACTATTTTTTGCATTCGATTTTTTACCTGTATAAAATAAACCGCCTTATATCCTTTATTGTCTTTAAGCAACGGACGGTATTTTTTACGTTATGATATTTGTAAGGCGAATTTATTCCACAAGGTCATATTAAGATCTAATTCGCAGATATACGATGACGCTAGAGAGATTATTACTGGCTCTTAAATCCAAAATTAAATCCAAACTATATATAGTCGTCAGAACAACGCTACAGAAGAAGCTATTATGCATAGTAGATTTTCTGATTCATCCAACTTTACTTGTGGGAGAAAAAATAGTTTCAAATTATCGGCACTAGATATTCTATAGAAATTTCGATTAAAAGATTGACCAATAGCCATTAATTTTCATTTTCAATCCATGTTTTAAGCGAACGCAATATAAGAGCGTTCCGTATACCTGACTAGAAATTTTCCCAATACTCATATTGGGTCCCGATTGGGAACACATGTGGCAGCCCAAAAGGGGTTAACCTATTTGGAATCTGACCGGAAACTTGTTGGGATAGCCCATCTACAAATTAGTGACTTAGCATAAATTCATCTCAAGTGGGGAACTTATTCGGAAAATGTAACACAGATTTTTAATCGTAATTTTTCCTCATATTCAATAGAGGTGATTGTTGCTTTTGATATTTTGATATTTCCCCACAGGAAACCAATCGGCTGCCAAATGCGTTTCTGCGTTATATCGCCGTTGGGATCCCAGTTAAATCCCAAATATGGTTGCGTGAAAATTTCTAGTCGAGTAGTCATAAAAATGAATTTTCCAATGTGGCATAAATGCAAAGCGTTTTAATTTTTTCGAACTAAGCTTAGAAGTAACAACTAATATTGCTAATTCCTAACTCAATTATTCATAAAAAATTATTTTTGGTTTATAAAAGACTAAAAACACATAAAACCGAATCGAACTAAACTCAGTATGGCAGTTAAATATTTTACAAATACAATTTAGAGTTGGAAAGAAACCACCCGGTTCTAGTACGCAAGTCAAGGCAAATTTATTTACCAGGTAGTCGTAGTTCCTTGAAAATGTCAAATTCTTAAAACATATACACAACATAACTTGTGTATTTTGATATCAAATTGACACCCACAAATAAAAAAAGGAGTAAACAGCTGTGGAATCAATATTGCCTGGTCAATAAATCTGCCTTGTACGCAAGTAAAGAAAATATAAATAACATGATTGATTATGGAGCTCATGTTTTAACGTTGATATTATAAACTTCTTATTCGTATGATTAGAAGCAGAGTACCAAATATTCACTCATTTATCACTCACGTTCATGTAAAAATTATTTTAAATTTTGTTATGTTATGTCCTATTCGTGTTTGAAGAGACAAAAAATAGTTTGCTTTGTTCGTATAGTATTTGTATTGTTTTTTTTATTTTCATACAAAAATGAAATAATAAGAGAGAGCTTTTTTTATTCATTTGATAATTTTTGAGATTTAACATTTTTGTAAATTTGTCACAAATGAACAGAGCATCAAGTTTTATTTTGCACTAGCATTCGAAAATGAATAAAAAAAATTTTTTATATTTCTGGATGTACATAAATGAACGAATTAGTTTTATTTAAGCTTCTTCGTGCATACATGCATCCATACATGAAGAAAATAAGAATACGTGTAATTTTGTTTTGAATAAGTGTGGTATCAGGACGTAAATTGAGGACAGTGCAAATTTGATTCTGTAGTTGTATAAACGTTTATCTTCTTTCGATACAAACGTGCTTCAATATTGGCATAAATCATGTGAAAAAGATAAGGAGATGAGACAAATTGTTGAGACCGTATTGGCTGTAGCTGCTACTCAGGTTTCTGTGGAGCGTTCATTTAGTGCGTTGTCTACAATATTAACAAAACTAAGATCAAAACTTTCCAAAAAGTTTCTTTCTAACATACTTATAACAAAACTTAACTATGAGCTGCTAAATTTTTAAAATTTTGATATTGAAAACAACATAATAGCACATGATGTTGCTACTAATGGGTGATTTTATAAGAACTATCGGAAAGTAAAAAAAAAAAAATACATAAAATTCAGAAAAATGCATGAAATATTTATTTGGATCGATAGTTGGGTCGATATAATTTAATGTTTGAAGATTATTTCATGCAAATGTTGGCCGCGGCTGCGCCTCAAATGGTCCATCCGCTTAGTCCAATTTTGGCATACTCTTTCCAACATTTCGGCCGGTATCTCACGAATAATTTTGGCAATGTTGGCTTCCAGTGCGTCAATCGAAGCGGGCTTGTCGCTATAGACATTAGCCTTAACATAGCCCCACAAAAAATAGACTAGTCCCAAGCGTGAAATAAACTGTTCACCGAACTCGCCTCTCAATTGGTCCATTGTTTCGCCCATTCACCAAAAATTTGGCGTTGTGGTAGGTCGTTTGGCTTCAATTCTTGCACCAGCTGTATCTTATAAGGCTTCACACCCAAATCCTTCCGCAAAATTTTCCACGTAGTGGAGTAACAGAGGCCCAATTGCTGCGAACTGCGCCGAATCGATAATTCACGGTCATCACCAACACTGGCCGATACGGCTGCGATATTTTCTTCAGTTCGCACTCTACGTAAACGTGTTGGTGGTTTAATGTCCAACAATGTAAATTTGGTGCGAAATTTTTTTACAATAGCCCGAATAGAAGCCTCAGTAGGTCGATTAAACTGACCATAAAATGGAAGAAGCGCGCGATGAACTTTCTTAACAGAGCACGCATTTTGGTAATAAAATTCAATAATATGCAAGCGTTGTTCGTTTGTAAGACGATTCATGATTAAATTATAGACCAAACTGAAGATGTTTGACAGTGACACAAGATACAAAACGTGCGTGAGCTGTCAAAACTAGTGTTGCCAAAAAGATAATAGCAAAAAAATCACTCGCTATAAGGGGATTGAATATATGTATCGTCATATAAAATGCAAAATTGCCTATCTTCATTTTTAAAAATTGTTCAGGAGAGATAAAAGACTTGTGTGTTCTTTCCACAATACAAACAAGCATTGTTTGCATACAATTTATATAAAAATCACTGTTTTTTTGCAAATTCCATACAAGTTTTTGCTCAAGTCGCTTGTTTGCATTGTGGAAGCAGCACATTAATAAGAAGCAAACTATTGTTACTATAAAAATAGTTTTTTTCAGCATAGTATCTTTAATTCAAACCTCATTAATGATGCTATCCAGAAAAAATCGTTTTGATAATCACAATAATTTGCTTTTTATTAAATTTTTTATCTCCTGAAAATTTTTTTAAAATGTAGGCAGGGCCTTTTGCATTTGTATGACGATATGTGTGATGTATGTACTTATATGAATAGGTAGTATGTATGCGCTTTTGTACAAGTTATTCTTTAATAAAAATTAGTATGAAACCTCCTTACATCATTTACCTTTTTTATATGTAGATAAATACATACTCGTACACACATA